>CM053027.1:590822038-590891408 GCA_028564925.1 Lithobates sylvaticus
CTTCCCCCCGCCCCGCACACAGCCCAGTATTCAGAAGCAACCCCACTACACCCCCAGAAGACAAACTCGGACGGCCCGTCCGAACTTTAGGAGGGGCGCAGATATGCAACAACTTCAACTTGGGGATTTGCAACTTCTCACGTTGCAGACTCCTCCACGTCTGCCTCATCTGCCGCAGAGCCCACCCCAGGACACCTGCGGGCTTAAAAAGCTCAGCTCGGCCTGACTAAGCCGTATTGATATCGGATGGCTGCAATCCTACCTCACCTCACACCCGTCACCCTCACTAGCAGCCTTTCTGGTACAAGGCTTCACCACAGGCTTTCACACGGGGTTTATCACACTCCCCGACACCACCCACGAGTGCAAAAACCTGCTGTCACAGCCACCGACGAGGAAGCCATCAGTACCCTACTACAAAACGAACTTGACCGAGGGTACATGATCGGCCCTTCTCTCACCCACTCGTTTTCCGTTTGGAGAGTTAGCCCTATCGGGCTCGTAAAAGGAAGTTTTCAAATAAACTCCGTTTAATCTATGATTTGTCCGCGCCTTATTCTTCTCACACACCTAGTTTAAATTCCCTCATACCCTCAGAATAATTTTCCCTCAAATACTCCCTCTGTCGACCTCGCTGTCCAGGCCATCCTAGACGCAGGTGAGGGCGCCTGGCTGTCCAAAGCAGACGTCGCAGACGCCTTCAAGCTGCTACCAATCCAGCCGTGTCTGTGGCGCTGGCACGGATCAGGTGGAAAGGTCAGTACTACTTCGCCACGAAACTAACCTTTGGATCCAAAAGCAGCCCATGGCTCTTTGACACGTTCGCACAGTCCCTGTCCTGGATTCTCTCACACCACGCATCCTGTCAGAAAGTGATCCATTACTTGGACGACTTTTTGCTCATCGAAGACCCCAACCGTCCCCCCCGTAGACCTTAAGAGTCTAAGGAGGTCTTTTCCAACCTCAATGTCCCCATAGCAGAGAAGAAGGTAGAAGGCCCAGCACATCGCATCACCTTCTTAGGCATCATACTAGACACATCAGGCCATGCAGGCCAGCCTACCACCAGACAAGTTGACTCGCTATCAGGAAGTCATTCATTCCTTCACGGCCACCCAGGGGTGCTCCAGGAGGCAACTCCAGTCCTTACTCGGGATGTTAAACTTTGCAGTAAGAGTCATCCCTCAGGGACGATCCTTCGTCTCCCGCCTCCTAGTTTTTCTCACAGGATGTCAAGACCCAGACCAGATCTTCAAACTTGATCAGGCAGCCATAGCCGACCTTTCCATGTGGGACCACTTCCTGGCCGACTGGAATGGCATTTCCATGTTCATTCCAGCAGCATTTCCCTTCTCCCCAATAGTTACTGACGCCGCTGCCTCTACGGCTTCGCAGCTATTTTTGGCCCCCACTGGTTTGCCGGTCCATGGCCGCCAGAGATCTTGGCAATCCCCGGTTTCAGCCATCCTCCTCCTTATTCGAACTATACCCAATAGTGGCAGCAGCACGAACCTGGGGAAGCAGTTGGGCAGGCCAGACGGTGGTTTTCGCCACCGATAATCAGGCCACAGCCGACATCATAAACAAAGGCCGTTCCAGGTCCTTGACCATAATGGCCTTCCTGCGCAGGCTAGTTCAACTGTCCCCTGCTACACCAGTTCAAAGTCCTCTGCGTCCACATCCCGGGCAAGTGTAACACCTCAGCCGACGCTCTGTCCCGATTTAATTTCCCGTTGTTCTTTTCACAGGAACCCGGAGCCGATCCGACCATGTCTGCTATCCCTCACTGGTCTCAACTAACCCTAGTCTGAGTCACCACCTTCACGGCGCCACCAGTCTTATAAACATCTCATTGTCACACAACACGCTGAAAGCCTACCAAGCTGCTTGAGGACGTACCTCCGGTTTCTGGACACAACCACGGGGGGTCACCAGGGGACCTCCACCATATCCTAGCCTTCATTTCTCACTGCTACACTCGGCTGGCGTTATCACACAATACCATCAAACTTTATACTAGCCGGTATCCAGCATTTCATTTTTCTTACAAGACCCTTCTAAACCATCTTTGTTCGCCTCCCACGCAGTCAAGCAATCCTGCGCGGCATCCTCAAAAAACAGCCGCAGGTCAATACCAAACACGCCTCCCAGTAACCGGTGCCATCTTTCGGGAATTATCGACCATAGCTCTCGCATTCCCCATTCGGCGCCTTTTTCCCGGCCTGGTCATCCAGCAGCCATGTACCTGGCCTTCTACGGCCTCTTACGGCCCAGCGAGTTTTCAGTTACCGGCCCTAGCTGCAAGACGCTACGCAGGCGGCACCTCGTACGCCGTCAGACCTTTTTCATCCTGCACCTCGAAGCATCCAAAACGCAGCAGGCCGGCCCAGCACCGACATCAAGCTGTTCGAAACTCTCAACGCCTGGTGCCCCGTAGCAGTTCTAGATCAGCTACTAGCACACCTACCTGATCCCTCACCTGACAGCCCGTTGTTACCATTTCCGGTCAGACCCCTTAGCAGCAATCAATTCGTCACGCACGTCAGGATCCTCCTCCGCAACTTAGGTCTTGACCCAGCGAAATTCTCAGGTCACTCCTTCGCATCGGAGCAGCCTCCGCGGCTCCCGCAATGGAGTCCCCGATCACGTGATCAGGATGATGGCGGTGGAAGTCCACCTGTTTTCGCCCGTTACATTCCCGATCCCCAGACCGAAATGGTCCCGGCTTTCGGAAACCTTGCCTTGTAGCATTTGCCTTCACCAAACAATAAACCATATACCTCCCTAAAAACAAGTCTTTGCGCCCTTTTCTTAACTACTCTCCTAGCAGAAAGGGCCTCACGGCTCAGCTCACCAGGCTTACCTTACGGTAGACCAGGGCACACTTCAGGTCTAGTTTTTGTTGTCTGTCTTGTGGGGTGTTTTTTGTTGCTCCTTCACATCGGTTAAGGACCGAGGCTCCGACCATAAATAGGAAGGGCCCGCATGGTGGCCTGCAATTATGGAGGAGCCCCGGGGGGTATACATACCAACCTCTCCACGCGGCCGGTGTCGGTTCCAGCGCGCCGTACCCGCCCACCCATTTCCCCCTTCTCAGAACACTCTAATACGTTTCTCTACAGAAACAGCCATTACTTCTCAGGTAAGCGCCCTTTTCTTAACTACTGTCCTAGCAGAAAGGGCCTCACGGCTCAGCTCACCAGGGCTTACCTTACGGTAGACCAGGGCACACTTCAGGTCTAGTTTTGTTGTCTGTCTTGTGGCGTGTTTATGTTTGCTCCTTCACATCGTTAAGGACCGAGGGCTCCGACCATAAATATCCATTATACTAAATTTATTACAACATATCGAATATTTAATTTTAGAAACCTTAGTCTTTAAAAGTAACTTAGTGAAAAATAGGTGGAAATATGAATTATTATCTATATTCTTTGGTTTCACTGTGTTGGTCACTCCAATATAACACACATAACAAAATAAATGAATAGCATCCATATACATTATTAGAATAAAGAAGATGTAAAATCCTAACTAGATAGTGATAGTTTATCCACTTGCCCTGCAGAAGATTTTACCCCTTAATGACCAGGCCATTCTTTGCTATTCGGCAGTGCGCTACTTTAACTGACAGTTGTGCGGTCATGCAAAGCTGTACACACAAAAAATTAATATCATATTTTCACACAAATAGAGCTCTCTTTTGGTGTTTATTTTTTTATTTTTTTGCGATATCAACGAAAAAAGACAGACTATTTTGAAAAAAAAAAACATTTGTTACTTTCTGCTATAAAACATATCCAATAAAAAAAAAATCTAACTTCCTTATAAATTGTGGGCAAAATGTATTTTGCTACACATCTTTGGTAGAAAATAAAATTCCTAATAAGTGTATATATTAATTAGTTTGTCTGACAGTTATAGCGTCTACAAACTATGTGATATATACTAGCATTTGTTTTTTATTTTATACTACTAATGGTGGTGATCAGCGACTTATAATGGGACTGCGATAGTGGGGGCAAGCAATCTGACACTAACTAACACGGGGGGGGGGGGGATGACTAACTGACACTGACATCAACAGTGACTTTAAAGAGGAAGTAAACCCTAATGGGTAGTCACTTACCTGACACAGGAGCCAATGATGTCACCGATGTCCCCTTGTGTACGGAGCCTCCATCTTCTTGGTGGGTCTCCGCGCTGTCATTCGACTGCGCCGCAATGACGTCACTCACACTCACGGGGACTGAATAGAGGAGGATTCAGGCTGCTCTGTACAAAACCACTGCACAGAGCAGGTAAGTATAACATGTTTGAAAGGGAAAAAATAAAAGAAAGCTTTAATATCACTTTAAAGAAGTGATAATGGCAGGAAGGGGGGGGTGATGGAGGAAAACCAGGAGCCAGCAGAACAATGGACACTGTGCATTAACAGCAAATCATGTCCCTTGTGCTGATTTTTGTGTTTTTTTTAATATCTTGACTACTAAGCTTAAACTAGTACAATACATGACATGTGAAGGACCTAAATCAGTCACTTCCGTCACCCGTTAGACATAGAATCTAAAAACAGAAAATTGTTATCAAATACTTACCGTAATTTTCCTTTCCTGGCTCATCCTCACGTCAGCACCGGATTCCCTCCCTAGTGGCCTGTTTCAGGCTAAATTATCGAACATCCTAGTTGGGGGGGGGGGGGGGGTTGTCTTTTATTCAGCTAGGTACAGATGGTCATGTGGGGCTCCAGAGGAGGTGTTAACCGTTGTTTGCTGACGTGAGGATGGGCCAGGAAAGGAATATTACGGTAAATATTTGATAACAATTTTCTGTTTTTTGGCCTTAAATACACTTTAAATATAAGTATACAACAAAGATATCACAGAGAGAAAAATAGGAAACACCGCTCATGGAACAAAACTATGGGGGTTATTTACTTAAGGGGAATCCACTGCAGAGTGCACTTGAAATTGCACTAAAAGTGCACTTGGAAGTAAAGTTGCTGTAAATCAGAGGGGGACATGCAAGGAAAATAAAAAACAGCATTTTAGCTAATAGGAAGGCCAGCATGGTGGCCTGCAATTATGGGAGGAGCCCGGAGGGTATACAGACCAGACCTCTCCACGCGGCCGGTGTCGGTTCCAGCGTGCCGTATTCTACGTCACCAGGCCGACAAACAACTCAGTACACGTTCCTGAGTTGTCCTACGCTCCTCGTTTCCGGATTGCAGATTCGATTCCCGATCGCACCCCCAGTTCGTTTCGCCTCAGCGTCGCAGGTAGGATTTATGCTTTTTCGTCGTTACATCAAAACCCCTATTTTGTCCCACCGAGTCATTTCGACCACCATGCCATTGTTTGTTTGTTTTCTACCACATAATTCACCCCACTATCTCTGGTTGTTACGCACCGCTACCCAGTTCAAGGATCCCCTCACTCACACGTACACCGCAGCTCATCCCTGCTGGCGTCACGCTTGGATCCCGTCACCTTCCCCTCGATCTTTCCACGCTCACAGTCGTGTCACGACTAGACACCCACTGTAGCAGCATCGAATCAATTCAAGCCACAAAACGTCCCACCACCAACCCCCCCCCCCCCCCCCCCCCCCACCAGAGCATCTGTCACTGCCCCCCCACACACTTCTTGCAGTCACCGCAAGTTCGTGTAAATGGGCCCCCACACCTTGCAAACCTCAGCAAGTCGCTCCACTCCTTGCATTTCACGGCAACCCAGCCAATGTGAGGCACAGCCGTCCCCCGCACATCTTGCTTCACCGCAGGTTTGTGTCATGGCTCCCACATCCACCCTCCCCCACACCTCTGCAATCGTTGCAGCTCGACCTCCATTGGCCACGCAGCCACAACTTCCCCAGTAGCAAACTCAGCTACTCACGCCTTTCTCTATCCCTTTTCACCTTTTCCTTAGGTCAGTAAGTCGCCCCTGGTCTCCTAAACAACAGGATCAGACCATCCCTTTCCTTCCCAGGTAAAAAAAAAAAAAAAAAAAAAAAATAAAAACTTTTTTTTTTGAGGGCTTGCATCTCTTCACCAGGGGGTCAACTACGGCCCCAAATCAGCTCTTGCAACCCATCTCTCACAAATATTTTCATGTCACCCTACCGTAGGTACCAGGTCTACCAGGTTTTGACCCCAACAGAGACTCTATCACTAGGGCAGCAAGCAGGTGCGTAGGTTGTTGTTGTTTCAGTTTTCCATTCTCTTCACACACCTTTCACTACATATCCTTGTTTCACGTACTTATTTGGCTCAGTACCCAGGCGTTAGTAACTGTCACATACTTCTATGCATGTCACTCTGTTTTCGAAGCACAAGCCTTCACTACGCAGACAAGGTCACCTAGTCTCATGACTTGCTGGCAGTGCAAGTATTAGCTGACCGAACCCACGTCAAACTACTACAGATCGAAACATCCCTACTTAGCAACCAACCAGCAGCCACTCTCCCCAGTACCGCCCTGGTGGGGCTCTGGTTGAACTAGTCCGTGCCGAGCACAGACGGACACCCGAGCATCGGTTACCTGGTCAGTCACCTCCTGGCTTACCTCGGTTGTCACGCACTCTCTGAGTTTCCGAACAGGCCAAAGAAACAAACTCACCCAGCGCTCACGCGCATTCCCGATTGTTACAATACCGTCGTACAGTATCCTGCTTCGTTTCCCACATCTCCCCTCCCCATCCAAGCAGAACACCATAGATTTGATAAAAATCTCCAGGCGTTAGTAACTGTCACATACTTCTATGCATGTCACTCTATTTTTCGAAGCACAAGCCTTCACTACGCAGACAAGGTCATCTAATCTCATGACTTGCTGGCAGTGCAAGTATTAGCTGACCGAACCTACGTCAAATTGCTACAGATCGAAACATTCCTACTTAGCAACCAATCAGTAGCCACTCCCCCCAGTGCCGCCCTGGGGGGGCTCTGGTTAACCAGTCCGTGCCGAGCACAGACGGACACCCGAGCATCAGCCACCCGGCCAGTCACCTCCTGGCTCACCTCGGGTGTCACGCATCCCCCGAGTTTACATATAGGCCCATAGAACATCCCACTCAGCGCACGCGCGCAACCCGTTTGTCCCCATACCTGTCGCACAGGTATCCCGCTCTGCCCCCCCCCCCCCCTTTTCCGCAATCTACAAACGCATATATATTCTCTCCTGTCCTTCAAACTCAAAAAAAAAAAAAAAAAAAAGAGAAACATGCATCCCCCCTCCCTCCCCCCCCTTTTTTATTCTAGCAGACGCCATGTCTCTGGCCGGCAGCGACGATCTCACCCCCGCCCCATCACCTCCCGAAGCGGGCCCGGCAGACAACTTCTCACAAGCCTTCAGAGCTTGGACCATCCCCAGACTCTCAGCTGAGCTGAGGCGCAGGAATATCCCCTACCCCATCACGGCCAGGAAAGCTGAACTGTTCAGACTACTGTTCCCCAACCCATCCCCACCAACCCCACCAGACACTCAGGCATCACTACAATCAATCGCCTCGGCAGTGTCCCAGCTACACACGCTGGTCTCCTCCCTATCAACTACCATCTCTGACGTCCAGGCCAGAGTGGGGACCTTGGAGCTCCAGCAAGTAACCCCCACTCCACCAGCCGTCGCCCCCGCCACCCCCGCATCATGCATTACAGGTACGCCCCACGGCGGTTTTTCTGTTTTCCCCGCACATCTCATCCCAGCAAGCATCAGGAAGGAGATACTAGATGGCCGCGACATCAACCTGGCATCCCTTCTGATTTCGGTACACGATGTAACAGAAAACAAAGCCTACGCTTGGGGCGACGTTTCCGTTGTCCTGAAGGCGAAAGACCACAGGCTTACACGAAAGCTCACGGTCACGGAGTTCGTGCTTGCTTTCGGCATGTTTCGGGATGTCATCTGTTCCATCAAACCCGACAGGAGGGAAGAACTAGACCTCTACCTTCATGCAGTCACAGATTTAGGGTACAAGTACGGAGGCAGCGCTTTCTATGACTACCATCGCTCCTTTTCAGCAAAGGCAGCAGCCAAGCTCAGTCAGTTCCAGGCAACCACTGACTGGAGCGCTATCGACACCGAACTCTTCTGTCGCCATTTCGCTGGCCTCCGCTCCCCACTTTGCACTAATTGCCAATCCTCCACCCACACCGCCAATTGGTGTTCAGAACCCGTTGGTAGACGCCTCCCCAACTTCCCCTCCGCCCCGCACACAGCCCAGTATTCAGAAGCAACCCCACTACACCCCCAGGAAGACAAACTCGGACGGCCCGTCCGAACTTTAGGAGGGGCGCAGATATGCAACAACTTCAACTTGGGGATTTGCAACTTCTCACGTTGCAGACTCCTCCACGTCTGCCTCATCTGCCGCAGAGCCCACCCCAGGATCACCTGCGGGCTTAAAAAGCTCAGCTCGGCCTGACTAAGCCGTATTGATATCGGATGGCTGCAATCCTACCTCACCTCACACCCGTCACCCTCACTAGCAGCCTTTCTGGTACAAGGCTTCACCACAGGCTTTCACACGGGGTTTATCACACTCCCCGACACCACCCACGAGTGCAAAAACCTGCTGTCAGCAGCCACCGACGAGGAAGCCATCAGTACCCTACTACAAAACGAACTTGACCGAGGGTACATGATCGGCCCCTTCTCTCACCCACCGTTTTCCGTTTGGAGAGTTAGCCCTATCGGGCTCGTAAAAGGAAAGTTTTCAAATAAACTCCGTTTAATCTATGATTTGTCCGCGCCTTATTCTTCTCACACACCTAGTTTAAATTCCCTCATACCCTCAGAAGAATTTTCCCTCAAATACTCCTCTGTCGACCTCGCTGTCCAGGCCATCCTAGACGCAGGTGAGGGCGCCTGGCTGTCCAAAGCAGACGTCGCAGACGCCTTCAAGCTGCTACCAATCCAGCCGTGTCTGTGGCGCTGGCACGGAGTCAGGTGGAAAGGTCAGTACTACTTCGCCACGAAACTAACCTTTGGATCCAAAAGCAGCCCATGGCTCTTTGACACGTTCGCACAGTCCCTGTCCTGGATTCTCTCACACCACGCATCCTGTCAGAAAGTGATCCATTACTTGGACGACTTTTTGCTCATCGAAGACCCCAACCGTCCCCCCGTAGACCTTAAGAGTCTAAGGGAGGTCTTTTCCAACCTCAATGTCCCCATAGCAGAGAAGAAGGTAGAAGGCCCAGCACATCGCATCACCTTCTTAGGCATCATACTAGACACTCAGGCCATGCAGGCCAGCCTACCACCAGACAAGTTGACTCGCATCAGGGAAGTCATTCATTCCTTCACGGCCACCCAGGGGTGCTCCAGGAGGCAACTCCAGTCCTTACTCGGGATGTTAAACTTCGCAGTAAGAGTCATCCCTCAGGGACGATCCTTCGTCTCCCGCCTCCTAGTTTTTCTCACAGGATGTCAAGACCCAGACCAGATCTTCAAACTTGATCAGGCAGCCATAGCCGACCTTTCCATGTGGGACCACTTCCTGGCCGACTGGAATGGCATTTCCATGTTCATTCCAGCAGCATTTCCCTCTTCTCCCCAGATAGTTACTGACGCCGCTGCCTCTACGGGCTTCGCAGCTATTTTTGGCCCCCACTGGTTTGCCGGTCCATGGCCGCCAGAGATCTTGGCAATCCCCGGTTTCAGCCAATCCTCCTCCTTATTCGAACTATACCCAATAGTGGCAGCAGCACGAACCTGGGGAAGCAGTTGGGCAGGCCAGACGGTGGTTTTCGCCACCGATAATCAGGCCACAGCCGACATCATAAACAAAGGCCGTTCCAGGTCCTTGACCATTATGGCCTTCCTGCGCAGGCTAGTTCAACTGTCCCTGCTACACCAGTTCAAAGTCCTCTGCGTCCACATCCCGGGCAAGTGTAACACCTCAGCCGACGCTCTGTCCCGATTTAATTTCCCGTTGTTCTTTTCACAGGAACCCGGAGCCGATCCGACCATGTCTGCTATCCCTCACTGGTCTCAACTAACCCTAGTCTGAGTCACCACCTTCACGGCGCCACCAGTCTTATAAACTTCTCATTGTCACACAACACGCTGAAAGCCTACCAAGCTGCTTGGAGGACGTACCTCCGGTTTCTGGACACAAGCCACGGGGGGTCACCAGGGGACCTCCACCATATCCTAGCCTTCATTTCTCACTGCTACACTCGGCTGGCGTTATCACACAATACCATCAAACTTTATCTAGCCGGTATCCAGCATTTCATTTTCTTACAAGACCCTTCTAAACCATCTTTGTTCGCCTCCCACGCAGTCAAGGCAATCCTGCGCGGCATCCTCAAAAAACAGCCGCAGGTCAATACCAAACGCCTCCCAGTAACCGGTGCCATCTTTCGGGAATTATCGACCATGCTCTCGCATTCCCCATTCGGCCTTTTTCCCGGCCTGGTCATCCAGGCAGCCATGTACCTGGCCTTCTACGGCTTCTTACGGCCCAGCGAGTTTTCAGTTACCGGCCCTAGCTGCAAGACGCTACGCAGGCGGCACCTCGTACGCCGTCAGACCTTTTTCATCCTGCACCTCGAAGCATCCAAAACGCAGCAGGCCGGCCCAGGCACCGACATCAAGCTGTTCGAAACTCTCAACGCCTGGTGCCCCGTAGCAGTTCTAGATCAGCTACTAGCACACCTACCTGATCCCTCACCTGACAGCCCGTTGTTACCATTTCCGGTCAGACCCCTTAGCAGCAATCAATTCGTCACGCACGTCAGGATCCTCCTCCGCAACTTAGGTCTTGACCCAGCGAAATTCTCAGGTCACTCCTTTCGCATCGGAGCAGCCTCCGCGGCCTCCCGCAATGGAGTCCCCGATCACGTGATCAGGATGATGGGACGGTGGAAGTCCACCTGTTTCGCCCGTTACATTCCCGATCCCCAGACCGAAATGTCCCGGGCTTTCGGAAACCTTGCCTTGTAGCATTTGCCTTTACCAAACAATAAACCATTACCTCCCTAAAAACAAGTCTTTGCGCCCTTTTCTTAACTACTCTCCTAGCAGAAAGGGCCTCACGGCTCAGCTCACCAGGGCTTACCTTACGGTAGACCAGGGCACACTTCAGGTCTAGTTTTGTTGTCTGTCTTGTGGCGTGTTTATGTTTGCTCCTTCACATCGTTAAGGACCGAGGGCTCCGACCATAAATAGGAAGGCCAGCATGGTGGCCTGCAATTATGGGAGGAGCCCGGAGGGTATACATACCAGACCTCTCCACGCGGCCGGTGTCGGTTCCAGCGCGCCGTACCCGCCCACCCATTCCCCTTCTCAGAACACTCTAATACGTTTCTCTACAGAAACAGCCATTACTTCTCAGGTAAGCGCCCTTTTCTTAACTACTGTCCTAGCAGAAAGGGCCTCACGGCTCAGCTCACCAGGGCTTACCTTACGGTAGACCAGGGCACACTTCAGGTCTAGTTTTGTTGTCTGTCTTGTGGCGTGTTTATGTTTGCTCCTTCACATCGTTAAGGACCGAGGGCTCCGACCATAAATATCCATTATACTAAATTTATTACAACATATACATTATTAGAATAAAGAAGATGTAAAATCCTAACTAGATAGTGATAGTTTATCCACTTGCCCTGCAGAAGATTTTACCCCTTAATGACCAGGCCATTCTTTGCTATTCGGCAGTGCGCTACTTTAACTGACAGTTGTGCGGTCATGCAAAGCTGTACACACAAAAAATTAATATCATATTTTTCACACAAATAGAGCTCTCTTTTGGTGTTTATTTTTTTATTTTTTTGCGATATCAACGAAAAAAGACAGACTATTTTGAAAAAAAAAACATTTGTTACTTTCTGCTATAAAACATATCCAATAAAAAAAAATCTAACTTCCTTATAAATTGTGGGCAAAATGTATTTTGCTACACATCTTTGGTAGAAAATAAAATTCCTAATAAGTGTATATATTAATTAGTTTGTCTGACAGTTATAGCGTCTACAAACTATGTGATATATACTAGCATTTTTTTTTTTTATATACTACTAATGGTGGTGATCAGCGACTTATAATGGGACTGCGATAGTGGGGCAAGCAATCTGACACTAACTAACACGGGGGGGGGGGGGATGACTAACTGACACTGACATCAACAGTGACTTTAAAGAGGAAGTAAACCCTAATGGGTAGTCACTTACCTGACACAGGAGCCAATGATGTCACCGATGTCCCCTTGTGTACGGAGCCTCCATCTTCTTGGTGGGTCTCCGGCGCTGTCATTCGACTGCGCCGCAATGACGTCACTCACACTCACGGGGACTGGAATAGAGGAGGATTCAGGCTGCTCTGTACAAAACCACTGCACAGAGCAGGTAAGTATAACATGTTTGAAAGGGAAAAAAAAATAAAATGAAAGCTTTAATATCACTTTAAAGAAGTGTATGGCAAGGGGGGGGGGGGGGGTGATGGAGGAAAACCAGGAGCCAGCAGAACAATGGACACTGTGCATTAACAGCAAATCATGTCCCTTGTGCTGATTTTTGTGTTTTTTTTTAATATCTTGACTACTAAGCTTAAACTAGTACAATACATGACATGTGAAGGACCTAAATCAGTCACTTCCGTCACCCGTTAGACATAGAATCTAATCCCTCCAAATCCCCCCACAAATGACGTGACAAGATTATGGAGTAAATGGCCGTGACGGCCTTTTATTATTAATTTCCATAAATTAAATAAATAATATTTAAATAACTCTTAACCAACTTTTTATGTACTTTTGGTGTCTTCAAGGGTAACACCCCTCACTGGTCACTGCGACAAACTTCTTTTAACTTTAGGCCTCCAGTCGCAAGCCCCCGGACTCAGAGACGGTACTCAACCTTCGCAGTGACCTACCGTTTACCCCTTCCTGGTTAACCCTTCGTAAACCGGAAGGTACCTGATAACCCCATACAACAGATGGGTACCAACCATGTTAACCCCCATACCACCGATGGGTACCAACCATGTTAACCCCATCCTCAGATGGGTACCAACCATGTTAACCCCATCCTCAGATGGGTACAAACCATGTTAACCCCATCCACAGATGGGTACCAACCATATTAACCCCATCCACAGATGGGTACCAACCATATTAACCCCATCCACAGATGGGTACCAACCATATTAACCCCATCCACAGATGGGTACCAACCATATTAACCCCATCCACAGATGGGTACCAACCATGTTAACCCCATCCACAGATGGGTACCAACCATGTTAACCCCATCCACAGATGGGTACCAACCATGTTATATACATATAACATCCATCTTCTCCTCCTCCAAAGACCCAATCACTGCCCTCTCAATCAACTTATATCCTCTTTTTGGGGTCTTCGAGGGTAAGACACACACCTGGTCACCGTGACAAACTTATTTTAAACTTTAGGCCTCCAGTCGCAAGCCCCCGGACACAGAGACGGCCAACCGTGTTATGTCCAAATCACACACCACACTGGCTGTCCTCAACAGACAACATTAACATTAACCTAACTCGGGAGGGTGGGTGGGAATCTTCTCCTCCGCCGCTCACTAGTGATGTCATATCCCTTCCTTTCTCCAGCTTACTGACCCGAGCGCCTCCCCTTCTCCGGCCACTCCCCCTTTCTTAAAGGGGACACATTTTCCTTACTTAATATGACTGTCCTGTCCTCTCCTGTCATGCCGTCCCTACGCCCATTCTTTTCTCTCCTTCTGCTCCGGGACTCTCTTGACATGTGAAGGACCTAAATCAGTCACTTCCGTCACCCGTTAGACATAGAATCTAATCCCTCCAAATCCCCCCACAAATGACGTGACAAGATTATGGAGTAAATGGCCGTGACGGCCTTTTATTATTAATTTCCATAAATTAAATAAATAATATTTAAATAACTCTTAACCAACTTTTTATGTACTTTTGGTGTCTTCAAGGGTAACACCCCTCACTGGTCACTGCGACAAACTTCTTTTAACTTTAGGCCTCCAGTCGCAAGCCCCCGGACTCAGAGACGGTACTCAACCTTCGCAGTGACCTACCGTTTACCCCTTCCTGGTTAACCCTTCGTAAACCGGAAGGTACCTGATAACCCCCATACAACAGATGGGTACCAACCATGTTAACCCCCATACCACCGATGGGTACCAACCATGTTAACCCCATCCTCAGATGGGTACCAACCATGTTAACCCCATCCTCAGATGGGTACAAACCATGTTAACCCCATCCACAGATGGGTACCAACCATATTAACCCCATCCACAGATGGGTACCAACCATATTAACCCCATCCACAGATGGGTACCAACCATATTAACCCCATCCACAGATGGGTACCAACCATATTAACCCCATCCACAGATGGGTACCAACCATGTTAACCCCATCCACAGATGGGTACCAACCATGTTAACCCCATCCACAGATGGGTACCAACCATGTTATATACATATAACATCCATCTTCTCCTCCTCCAAAGACCCAATCACTGCCACAGCACGAAAGGGGTAAAACCTTACCCTTGCGTGCGCCTCCACCCTCAATACTCACTGTACGCCTTCCTGCAAACCTAGGGCCCAAAGCTTTGTTCCCACTTCATTAAGGAGCACTCCATCGCACCTACAATACCTCCATGTATCCACCTCTGCCTCTTTATGACGTATAACCACACCCCCGTTCCTGCTCACGAACCTGTTCACTTCCTTGTTTACTTACCCGGGCACTCTTAGCCCTTTCCGCTGATCAAGCCCCGCCTTAAAGACATCCTGCCCACCATATCCGACCAAACCATGACTGTCCCGGGTAAAGCCGCCAGTATGCGTAAATTTCACATTCTAAGTCCCGTAAGAGATCCCGCATAGACATGTCTCCCCATGTCTTTCTTCCCCAACTGCCGAACCAGACATCTGGTGACCTGTCTCAATGAGAGAACCTGTGTACTTACGAACTCGCCCTGGTACAACGCCTGCCCAGTACCCCAATCCATTTTCCTCAGCTGACTGTATAGGGCTGGCAAACTGCCTACCGTTAGGCCGCACCGCAACTCATCTGGCCCCCCAGGAAAGGTACGAAAGACCCACGATCCCAAAATGCCAACCTCTCCACCTGTTAACAAGAAAAAACGATCACCCCAAAACAGAAAGCTCCCCCAAAATGAACACGAAATAAAAATCTGAACCCTTGTGTGACCTGATTTTTGTAAAATGTGGTCGAATACCACAGTTGACTCTGTCCGAGTCCCCACTATCCACGCGCTCAACTGTTTCCTAACTGAGGCCAACCCAGGAAGCCTCTGTGGACGCCCCTATGCAAAAGCAAGGGGGGGGGCGTGACTTCTTGAACCGTTGCAGGCCGCCGCCATAAAAATTTTTTTAAAATCCAGCCATGCCATGGAACCTTGACAAGGACGATCCTTCGCTATGTATCAGAAGCGAGCCTGTGACTGCCGGACGCCTGCCCTGAAAGATTTCTGCCGTTCCCACCGAACAAATGCGTGTCTCCGCCATCTGGGACACTCCAAATCGCATGCCCTTTCCGGACCCATCAGGTTTTGACTATTTTACCCACATACAGACTGAATCCTGCAAATCATCCACGTGCCCCACCAGCAGCCCCCCTGTCCAAGACCGTTTGAAGAGCAGACTAACTCGCTTCTCCGTAAAGCCCCAAAGAAAGCCTGGGCAAAGGCCAAGCGGAATAGATCACCTTCACCCTCTGGGCTGCAAACGTCACTCAGGTGTGAAATTAAGATGCATAGCATGTCTTCCCATGCAACCTGCTGTACTCCAGTACTGCTTTATCCACCCAGCAATCCTTAGTATATTACCATTTCTCTTGTAATTCCTTCCGCTCTATGGCAGCTGCCCCTCTCTACTCCCTTATCCATACCATAGAGAACTGTGCAAGCATGCTGCACCCTAAGCATACCAAAGTAGCTGCCCTCATGAGGCTGTGAATCCACCGTGTTACGTCCCAAGGTACTGCTCCACCTGCCGTCCGGGCAGGTGGTCCCCCTCCTGTCCCCAAAACGCGGCAAAGCATCAGCCAAGCCATTCTCCACCCCTGTTAAGTGTGCAGCGTAACTGAAAGCATTCCATTGCCCCTAGCACTGTAACAAATGTCGCAGTAACCTGACCGCCCAAATGGGTGGCGCTGACAGGTGATTTGACCACCTGGACAAACCCAAGGATGTCACAATTGAGACGCACCTTCCAATTACAGAAGGATTCATCCGGAATGCCCTTGTTACTACCATCAGAAAACCATTCCAAGGGGACTGGGTACCTAAAGAACCCAGCCTAACCCCATGCTGGGGGCCAACCAGCAGCGCTCCCGCAGCCTCCTTGGATGGCATTGCAATTGGTGCCGGGCCCGCCGTACCGGATCGCATCTATTAAACGACTCAGGAAGTCCCGTTACACCCGCCAGTCCTGTATATGTTCCCTATTGAGCCTCCGAGGTGCTTCGGGGCCTTGAATCCCGTGGTTGCTCCCCGCAGCCGGCAACATCCAACCTTGCCCATGAGCATTATTCGGCAAAAAAACCTTGCTTACCCAACAACATCTATAACCGACGCAGCTGTAACTGGCGCCTTACAACGGTCCCTGCGCTTCTGTCCCGAGAATTTTTAGCCTATCCGTCAGCCATCGGTATTCCTTACCGATCAAATCCCCTTCAACTCCCCGGAACGACAAAGATTGACGTGATGCCCTCTGTTTGGCCGGAAGCTACCAGGGCACCGAACGTTCCACTACGTCCCCGACCGGACAGCACAGGTGTTGGAACCCGTTGGGCCCACGCCTACGGAGTCCCCCAGATAGCGAATGACCTAGTCGATCCCAGTGACGTCCCGAACTACCGCTGCCCCCAAAGAGGCTGAAAGTTCTGAAGAGAGCCCATAAGATGGAGAATCCCCCTCCGTAGAAACGATTCACATAGAATGCCCCCCATTCCCTATACAGCCCAGCAGAAGGAACTGTCTGGGAGAACCGGCAAAAGAAAAACGGAAAGCTGTTTTAATATCTGCTTCCTGCCCCTTACGACCAACCCATTATATTGCCGCATCAAAAGAAGTGCATGACACCATGCACACCTCCGGGGGAATCGAATCCTTGACCGACCTTCGCTTTTGAAAGGAAAGGTGGTGAATCCCTCTGCGCTTGTTTCTGGCTCTTTTGGGAACTACTCCCCGTGGAGAGACCACCAGGTCTGGAAGAGAAACCATCTTAGCCAGGTGGGTTTCGCGGTGGTGGAGCGGATACAGGCAGGTAAAGGGGGAGGGGGGACCCGGTGGGGCGATTGGGGGAGGAGGGGTGGGGAGGATGGGGGGGGATGATGGGAGGATTGGGGGGAGGGGGGGGGGGGGGGGGGGGGGGGTGAGGGGAGGGGGGATGGGGGGGGGAGGGTGGGGGGGGGGATTGAGGATGGGAGGGGATGGAAGGGAGAGGATGGCGGATTCGGGAAAAGTGAGCGGGGGGGAGGATTGGGGGGGGGGGATGGGGGGGAGATTGGGGGGGGGCGGGAAATGTTGACGGATGGAGGGACGGAGGGTGCGGAGGGGAGGTGTGGATGGAGGGGAGATGGGTGAGGATTGGT
The DNA here is from genome assembly GCA_028564925.1 of Lithobates sylvaticus. Lineage (NCBI taxonomy): Eukaryota > Metazoa > Chordata > Amphibia > Anura > Ranidae > Lithobates > Lithobates sylvaticus. The sequence goes on from CM053027.1 coordinate 590,839,633, forward strand.
GGAGGGGACGGGTGGAGTGGAGGGGGAGGACGGATGGAGGGGGGGGTGGGGGGTGTGAGGTGATTGAGGGAGGGATGGGGGGGAATGGGGCGGGATTGGAGTGGGGGGATGGGGCGGGATTGATGTGGGGTGGGAGGGGGTTAGGGGGGGGGGGGGGGGGGGGTGGGGGGGGGGTGAGGGGGGATCGGACGGCGGAGGGATGGAGGAGGGATGTGGGGGGGGGGGAAGGGGGGGGGGAACAAAAAATGAGGGGAAGGGGATTGGGGGGGGGGAGTGGGGAGTTGGAGATTGGATTGGGAGGTCGGGGAGGGAAGGGTGGGGATGGAGGGATAGGATCGGAGCGGATGGGGAGGGGAAGGAGGATTGGAGGGGGGGGGGAGGATGTGGTGGGGGGATGGGAGGGGGTGAGAGGTGGAGGTGAGGGGAGATGGGGCGGCGATGGGGTGGGACGGTGGGGGGTGGGGGGGATGGGGTGGGGCGAGTGAGGGGGAGGGTGGGAGGGGAGGGGATAGGAGGGGCGCGCGTGGGGGGGGGGGGAGGGGGGGAGGGGGAGGAGGAGGGGGGGGAGGATGGGGGGGGGGGAGGGGTGGTGAAGGGAGATTGGGGGATTGTGGGGAGGGGATGGATGGGGGGATGAATGGAGTGGGGGAGGGATGGGATTGGGAGGGGGGTGGGGGATGGGGGGGGGTGGGGGGATGTTGATTGGGATGGCCAGGACTTTTATTGGAATTATATGGGGGATGGGAGGGCATTGGGGGGGGGGGGGAGGATGGAGGGATGGATTGGGGTGGAGGGGTGGGGGGAGGGATGCGGGGGGGATGGGGGTGAGGAGGGATAGGGGGGAAAGGGGATGGGTTAGGGGGGTGCGGGGGGGGGATTGGATTGGGGCAGGAAGATGGATTGGGGGGGGGGGGGATGGAGGTGGGAGGGGATGGGGGGGGGAGGGGGGATGGGGGGGGAGGGATTGCGGGGATGGAGGATTGGCCGGATGGATGGCGGGGATGTGGAGGGGGGGGGGGAGGGGATGGGGGATGATGGGGATGGTGTGGGCCGGAGTGGAGGGTGGGGGGTGTGAGGGGGGGTGGGGGGTGCAGGGGGGGAGGGGACAAAAAATTGGAGGTGGAGGAGGGGGGTGGAAACGCGGGGGGGGGGGGGGGGAGGATTGGCGGGATTGGGGGAAGACATTCGCCCGGTTACCTTTACACCAGCTTGTGCGAAAACGTGGGAGGGTCGCGCGCCCAATCGCCAATGAGCCATGGTATTTTGCAACGCCGAGCAACCAATTCCCGAAACTGAGCCGCCAACCATTCGGTGTAACACAGTGGAAAGGTAGTACCTTAACACCCGCCTGCGTCTTCCTTGCCCTGCTCTCTTCCTCTGGCTGTCTGGAGCCGAAATGATGGTGTTTACTTAGGGTGAATGGCACAACTCTCCCTCGCCGACCGGTTGCTCTGACCTATTCTTGCAAACCTGGGCCGCGTGTTCCTGGCCTCTGCGATACGGGGGGGAGGGGTGTTGATCAGAGCCATGTGCTGCGCTCCCCACTCCCTGTGCCAAGCTGCGTCCATCTATGGTTCCCCCTACTGGATCCCTGTGGCTGCCGTCCGCTGCAGGGGGGGGGGGGGGTTTATCAGAGCCATGTGCTGCGCTCCCCCTCCCTGTGCTGCGCTGCGTCCATCTATTGTACCCCTCACTGGATCCCCGGGGCTGCCGTCCGCTGCGGGGGGGGGGGGGGTTGGGGGGGGAGGTCTGTTCTCCTTTCACCCAGCAAGGTATCTGGCTGAAGTGCTCAGGCTGGGACCGCCTAGCACGTGGAGTCACTGGTCCTGGTCCCCTGTTTAGTGCTGCTCTCTCCCCCTCCTCCTGGCCCCTTACCCGTGCCTGCAGTAGTCAGTCCATCCACGTGTGCTGCTGCCGCCGCTCACAGCCGTCCGGGAGGCCGCCATTACTGCCTGGAATGGGGAGAGAGGGCGGAGAGAGGCTGTGCAACCTTCTCCTCCGCCGCTCACCGTCCCCGTGCGCCACTGCCGCCGCTCCTAGCTGTCCTGAAAGCTACCATTAAGCTGCCTCTAGTGCCTGTAGTGGAGAGAGGGAGCGATCGGAGAGAGTGTGTGCAATCTTCTCCTCCGCCGCTCACTAGTGATGTCATATCCCTTCCTTTCTCCAGCTTACTGACCCGAGCGCCTCCCCTTCTCCGGCCACTCCCCCTTTCTTAAAGGGGACACATTTTCCTTACTTAATATGACTGTCCTGTCCTCTCCTGTCATGCCGTCCCTACGCCCATTCTTTTCTCTCCTTCTGCTCCGGGACTCTCTTTAATTCTTTAGCACATATTGTTTTGTTGTAATAGTTTTTTTGTCCTCCTGAAATGCATGAATAGACAAGAGATCATATGTCTCCTTGTTTTCCTTCTGATGGGGTCATGGATAGCATACCTGATGAAACAAAAATGACACATTCCTATTTCATTGTAACCCTGGTTGATGCGGCAGTGTATAGATGCCAGGCTTAATAATGACAGCGCAAAGCTTTCATGCAGAGATTTTTTAATAGGCTCCAGACACCAACAACAAACATGATGTGACTGGTGATGTACTGTATGTCTACAACCTGTGCAATGATATGAGCATTATACAATAGAAAAATACTGCAAGGATTTCTTATCTTTTATTAATGTAAGATTTAATTATGTGAATAAAAGAACAGCATGTAACGTGTCACCCATATACAGCCATTGTTGATTAATCTGGCAGAATATATAGTTTTAGTTACATAGGCCCTTGATAATCCTTACCTCCTATGCAGGAGCGGCTGATCCATAAGGGGCGCTGTTCCCCTAGTTTGCATGTGGGGATGCATGCGGGACACTGGACTCAGGTTCCTATGAGTTTTCTTTTTTCAAGCATCCTTGCTGGTGCTCTTGGGCCCTCCCTCCTGCCAAGTGCCGCCTTGAGCAAGCAGCTTGCTATGGAGGCACTTGGCCGAGCAGAGCTGCTTGCCCTCTTTTAGTGGCCTGTGAGCATCTGCCTCTCCTTGGTGGCCTTCTGGACATAATGCATATTTTGTTTTGCAACACCACAGTACACTGTATTAGATACTGCGTACACCGCCTACACTGTATTAGCAACTGTACTACGGCTGCACTGTATTGTGTACTGTGTACACCACCAGAAGTGTAGTAGAAACTGTACACACTGTATTAGATACTGTGTACACCGCCTGCACTGTATTAGCAACTGTACTATGGCTGCACTGTATTGTGTACTGTATACACCACCAGAAGTGTAGTAGAAACTTGTGATGGTACGTCCCACACTCCACGTGAGTGCTTTCGTCATATACCGCTTCCTCCCAGTCTGAATATATCATATCAGATATATATGATATCAGATATTCCAACCGCAGATATTCCAACCGCTAACAAACACAAAACAAGACAATACTCATTTGGTTGCTGAACATGGACTGTTTATTAAAACAAGAATACTGTCTTATATACAGTTGAAGAGGAGGTCCCCCCCTCCTGCTCATATTACTCTAATGCCCCGTACACACGGTCGGATTTTACAACGGAAAATGTCCTATCGGACCATGTTGTCGGAAATTCCGACCGTGTGTGGGCTCCATATGACTTTTTCCGTCGGAATTTCCGACGGAAAAAGTTTGCTCTCAAATTTTTCCGACAACAAAGTCCTATCGGACTTTTTCCGATCGTGTGTAGCGAATTCCGACGGACAAAGTACCACGCATGCTCAGATCACATTACAAGACCAAAGCTATTGGCTACTAGCCTCTACGTAGTTCCGTCGTACGCAACGAACGTCACCACGTTCAGAATGATTGGATTTTCCGACAACTTTGTCCGACCGTGTGTATGCAAAACCAGTGTCGGACAAAATCTGTTGGAAAAAATCAGACAGATTTTGTGGTCGCAATTTCCGACCATGTGTACGGGGCATAACAATACACCTGTAACCAGAAACATAATTAACATTAGCTAGTTATCTAATCATTTACCCAGACTTGGTGACTCAGAGATATGACCTTTCAGGGTAGACTTACCGTCTCCTCACTTGCAACTTACAATACACATAAGTATAAACACATCCCCCAATAGTGCACCTAGGAGACAAAGGTGTGTTAATGAGCACAATAAACTATTGGGTGAAAGACCTGGGCTTTCCAGGTCTCATTAATCAGCATTCCTTTCACATACATCTGTCCTCTGAGTCCCAAACTGGCAGAGACCATCATGGCCTTCTTAATAATGTCCTTTTGCATTACATAACAAAATATCTTCCAAAATGCTTGTAGCTCCCTCAAATACCAGAGCCCATAGTTGGTAGACAAGAGGCTAGCATTCATTCCCCTCCAAAAGCCTCTGTCCCGGGTGAGTCTTTCACAGACATCCTCCCAGGATTTCACCTTGCGTGTGCCCCACTGGATCTGTCACCCGCACTGACAGCATCTGTTGAGAGTGGCCGAATGTGGCCTGACCTAGTCTGTGCCCAAGTGAGGAGGTTTACAGGAAGAGTAGCAAATCCATACGCTTTCCATAATCATCTGGAACCTTTCCCTGCCACTATTACTGTCCCTGACAGATGGGTGACCTGTCACTACACTACCCATATGGTAGATGCGTGCCAAACTCAGGAACCAGGGTCTTAAATAGATTCTGCCTGACCCAAGCTGGCAACCAGAGTCACATAGGCTGTCAGCATCCAACAGGATCGCTGCCCTAGTGACCCAGGAAACCATAGATGAACCATGTTTCTCCTGACTTCCTCTCACTCAGCACTGAGTTGCGGATGAGTGCCACCTGCAGTGGAGAAATTAGACGGCACCTGCCTACATGCTTATTAGAGGGAGTCAGCCCATTGTGCAGATATGTGCCTTGTCAGATCAGCACATGTTGCGCATATCAAGTGCCAAAAACTGTCAGAAAAACAATACTTTATCTGGCCCAGGGTCTCTTCTGCAGTAAGATCCTTCAAGCTATTTTCTTTAAAAATGACTTTGGTTGCACTTTAAGTTATAGTAAACTGAGAGTACATGGAAGCAATGCCAGAATTTATACTGCAATATTTCCAACCAAAAGAAGTTTTGCATATTTTTACATAGATGGATTGCTCGATCTCCACTGAGGCAGCTTCATAATTATTTAAATGTTCTCACAGCCTTGAAGCAGACTAGCAGAAGGGATTCTTTTAAAAATTGACATAATTTAATATATGACATGACATGAAAAAATCTATAATATGCATTCTCTGGCATCTTCAATTCCCTATTCTTATAACTACGGAGATCAGCACAGCAGGGACCTTTCTGTGCTAACCTTCATTATATAGATGGTGCTGAAAACTGATGACACAAATAAGACGTGATTGAGAAGAGTGGGATATTTCATTTTGAGAAGATAAAACTTTTATAAAAGTCCACTAAAGAGACACTGTCAATTTTTTTTCCGACTGCATTTGTGTGCTAAGTGTTAATTTTTAACATGTTTTTGGGTAAAAATGCATTAACATTTTTAACTGCTTCCCACCTGACCTATCGTAAAATGACGGCAACCCTACTATCCTGGTGACATCCTCCCAGGATCTGTCACCCGCTGTGTCTGGTGGACAGATCAGTGTACCGCCCCTCTACCAGTACCATGTGATCTCTGTGATCAATTACAGCAGATCACATGACAACTGTATTCAATGAATGGCTTTTATTCATGCCATTCATTGTGTACTAGTAAGTTGATCTCTGTGATTGGTCACAGTGATCACATGGTACAGACAGGGCCAATCCCAGCCCACCTGTACCATGTGATTAGCTGTGGCCAATCACATCTAATCACAATAGTAGTCACTCGATGAATGTATTTTATTCAGAATTTATTTTTGCTTATAACAGTGAAATTCACAATTATAAGCAACTATAGAGTGTAAAAAAATAAATCCTATCCTATCCTATTTATAATTATTTTTTTTATTTTTATTTTTTTACATACTGTTACCAGTTAGTGTCCCTGATAACTGCCACATCAGGTACATGATGATGCTGTACTGTACTGGCGTCTTTAAAGCAGAGTTCCACCCACATTTTGAAGTCCTTGCCATTCAGCAGTAATGTGTTCAGTAATTGCAAATTGGCATATATATTTTTTCTGCATCACTTACTTTAGTAATTTTTTAATCAATTCTCATTTCCTCCTTCACAGGCTGTGACCACGCACTTCATTGCCGGCTTTGCAATGTCTCCTGAGTGTCATCAATTCCAGGAGACAACAGGCATCGCTGGGTTGTAGCATTGCGTTATTTCCAAACCGGAAATGATGCGATGCAAGGTAACCTTTCTGCACTACGCCCGGTGTATACTGCGCACGTGCGAGATCGGGAGGTGGATGCTGAGTAGCCAGCAGCACCATATCCTGGAACAGACTACTAGTTGGCTACACATGCCCACAGTAACCACTTGCCGACCGCCCCCTGTATATATACGTCGGCAGAATGGCACGTACAGGCAGAACCACGTACCTGTACGTGCCATTCTTCCGGCGGGTGGGGGGTCCGATCGGACCCCCCCGGCCGGCGGGGACGGTCGGGATCGCTTCAGGAGCGATCCGGGATGAGGGGACGGCCAGTGGTTTCTGGCCACCCCTCGCGATCGCTCCTGGCGAATCAGATGCTTCCTCTGTCTGTGTCAATCAAAACACAGGCAGAGGAAGTGATGTCACGCTCGGTGCGCCGGTCTATGTGACCGGAACGCCGAGCTGTGAACATCTAAAGGTTAGTGCACAAACAGTACACTGACACCAGTACACATAGGCACACAAAACACCCCCCTGTCACCCCCTGATCACCCCCCAGATCACCCCCCCCCCCCAGTCACAGTGTCACTAATTGCAGTGATCATTTTTTTACTGATCACTGCATTTAGTGTCAGTGTGACTGTAATAACTGTCAGGGCAGTTAGTTTTAGGTCCAAGGTAGCCCCCACCCCCCCCTAAAAAAGGTTTAACCCCTTGATTGCCCCCCAGGTAACCCTTTCACCCCCTTTTGCCAGGGTCACTAAGCGATCGTTTTTCTGATCGCTGTATTAGTGTCACTGCTGTCGCTAGGTAACCATTTTTTTTTTTTTTAGGTAACCGCCATGTTTATATAGGTTCATAAATAGGTTTATAGGTCAGGTACCCCCATATTACAACCTAAATAAAGGTTTTAACCCCTGATTGCCCCTAGAGTTAACCCTTTCACCAGTGATCACAGTATAACTGTCACTGGTGACGCTGGTTAGCCAGTTAGTTATTTCGTTATTTAGGTTCCCCGTCAGGTTTTTATATAGCGTCAGGTACCCCCATATATTTACCTAATAAAGGTTTTAACCCCCTGATTGCCCCTAGTTAACCCTTTCACCCCCTTTTGCCAGTGTCACTAAGCGATCGTTTTTCTGATCGCTGCATTAGTGTCGCTAGGTAACCATTTTTTTTTTTTAGGTAACCGCCATGTTTATATAGGTTCATAAATAGGTTTATAGGTCAGGTACCCCCATATTACAACCTAAATAAAGGTTTTAACCCCCTGATTGCCCCTAGAGTTAACCCTTTCACCAGTGATCACTGTATAACTGTCACTGGTGACGCTGGTTAGCCAGTTAGTTATTTCGTTATTTAGGTTCCCGTCAGGTTTTTATATAGCGTCAGGTACCCCCATATATTACCTAATAAAGGTTTAACCCCCTGATTGCCCCTAGTTAACCCTTTCACCCCCTTTTGCCAGTGTCACTAAGCGATCGTTTTTCTGATCGCTGCATTAGTGTCGCTAGGTAACCAGTTTTTTTTTGTATTACTGTTACGGGTGACGCTGGTTAGTTAGCTTGTTTTTTATACTGTCAGGGCACCCGCCATTTATTACCCAATAACGGTTTAACCCCTGATCGCCCGGCGGGTGATATCAATTAGGTTTTAGGGTCAAATAAGGTCTGCGTCGCCCCAGGTTAGTGCCAGTACCGCAAACACCCACGCACAAAGCATACACCTCCCTTAGTGGCACAGTATCTGAACAGATCAATATCTGATCTGATCAGATCTATACTAGCGTCCCAGCAGTTTAGGGTTCCAAAAAAAAACGCATTGTTAGCGGGATCAGCCCAGATACCTGCTAGCACCTGCGTTTTCCCCCCTCCGCCCCGCCCAGCCCACCCAAGTGCAGTATCGATCGATCACTGTCACTTACAAAACACTAAGCACACATAACTGCAGCGTTCGCAGAGTCAGGCCTGATCCCTGCGATCGCTAACATTTTTTTTGTGGTAGCGTTTTGATTCAGTCGCTTCAGTCAGGAGCTTTTTTACCTGTGAATCTCAAAAAAAAAAAAAAAAAATAAAATAGTTGTCGTTTTATTGTTCTCTCTCTCACTCTATTCTCTCTCTATTGTTGCTCTTTTTTTACTCCATTCTATTCTGCAATGTTTTATTATGTTTTATTATGTTTTATTATGTTTTATCATGCTTGCTTTTCAGGTATGTAATTTTGTTTACTGTGTGTTTTAGTGTTGAGCATTTTTTTTTTTTTGTTTTCAGGTGCGCCATTCAGTTGCAACGCGGATTTATTTATCTTGACAGCAACAGCGTTTGCTCCCACGATACATAAAGCCGCGACTCCAACGCTGTAGGAGGTGATTTCACCACCACAGTTAAAAAAAAGAGCATATATGCCGAAGCATGGGGGCAGCAGGGGGGGGAGCGATTGGCTCCTAATGCCACGTACATACGGTCGAAATTCCGACCGTGTGTACACGGCATAACTTTTGCGGGAGGATGCCCCCATGCATCGGCATATATAAATGGTGCATGTATGCCCATCATTAGAAGTGGGTGGATGAAGGGAGGTATTCTAATGGTGGGCATACCCACCAATCAATCTCTTTTTTTCGTTCAGCCAAGAGGCTGCATGAAAAAAAAAAGATTACAATATATGTCCAGTATGTTGCTGGACTTTGAATGGTTATACCAGAATGATGCCTGCAGGTTTAGGTATCATCTTGGTATCATTCTTTTCAGCCAGTGATCGGCTTTCATGTAAAAGCAATTCTAGCGGGTAATTAGCCTCTAGACTGCTTTTACAAGCAGTGGGAGGGAATGTCCCCCCTCCCGGATATAAACCGCGCCATTGGGAAAATTGGGAAAGCATTTTATCACACCAATCTTGGTGTGGTCAGATGCTTTGAGGGCAGAGGAAAGATCTAGGGTCTAATAGACCCCAATTTTTTCAAAAAAAGAGTACCTGTCACTGCCTATTGCTATCATAGGGGATATTTACATTCCCTGAGATAACAATAAAAATCATAACAAAGAAAAAAAATGGAAGGAACAGTTTAAAAATAAAATAAAAAAAAGCTAAATAAATAAAAAAAAAAACAAAAAAAAAAAAAAAAAAAAAAGCACCCCTGCCCCCCCTTCTCTTGCGCAAAGGCGTACACAAGCGTTGGTCTGGCGTCATATGTAAACAGCAATTGCACCATGCATGTGAGGTATCACCGCGAAGGTCAGATCGAGGGCAGTAATTTTAGCAGTAGACCTCCTCCGTGAATCTAATGTGGTATCATGTAAAGGCTTTTAAAGGCTTTTAAAAATGTATGTAGTTTGTCGCCACTGCGTGTTTGTGCGCAATTTTAAAGCATGTCGTGTTTGGTATCCATGTACTCGGCCTAAGATCATATTTTTTATTTTCATCAAAAATTTGAGCAATATAGTGTGTTTTAGTGCATTAAAATAAAAAAAAGTGTATTTTTTCCACAAAAAATGCGTTTGAAAAATCGCTGCGCAAATACTGTGTGGAAAAAAAAAAAATGCAACACCCACCATTTTAATCTGTAGGGCCTTTGCTTTAACAATATATATAGTGTTTGGGGGTTCAACGTAATTTTCTTGCAAAAAAAAAATATGTTTTCATGTAAACAAAAAGTGTCAGAAAGGGCTTTGTCTACAAGTGGTTAGAAGAGTGGGTGACGTGTGACATAGGCTTCTAAATGTTGTGCATAAAATGCCAGGACAGTTCAAACCCCCCCCAAATGACCCCATTTTGGAAAGTAGACACCCCAAGCTATTTGCTGAGAGCAATGTTGAGCCCATTAAATATTTTTTTTTTTTGTCCCAAGAGATTGAATAATGAAAAAAAAAAAATATATATATATTTTTTTTACAAAAAGTTGTCACTAAATGATATATTGCTCAAACATGTCATGGGCATATGTGGAAATACACCCCAAAATACATTCTGTTGCTTCTCCTGAGTACGGGGATACCACATGTGTGGGACTTTTTGGGAGCCTAGCTGCGTACGGAACCCCAAAAACCAATCACCGCCTTCAGGCTTTCTAAGGGTGTAATTTTTTTATTTCACTTCTCACTGCCAATCACAGTTTCGGAGGCCATGGAATGCCCAGATGGCATAAAACCCCCAAAATGACCCCATTTTGGAAAGTAGACACCCCAAGCTATTTGCTGAGAGGTATTGTGAGTATTTTGCAGATCTCGCTTTTTGTCACAAAGTTTTGAAAATTGAAAAAAGAAAAAAATTTTTTTTTTTTTTCTTTACTTTCTTCATTTTCAAAAACAAATGAGAGCTGTAAAATACTCACCATGCCTCTCAACAAATAGCTTGGGGTGTCTACTTTCCAAAATGGGGTCATTTGGGGGGGTTTTGTGCTATTTTGGCATTTTATGGCCTTCGAAACGGTGATAGGTAGTGAGGAGTGAAATCAAAAATTTGCACCCTTAGAAATCCTGAAGGCGGTGCTTGGGTTTCGGGGCCCCGTACGCGGCTAGGCTCCCAAAAAGTCCCCACACATGTGGTATCCCCATACTCAGGAGAAGCAGCAAAATGTATTTTGGGGTGCAATTCCACATATAACTATGGCATGTGTGAGCAATATATCATTTAGTGACAACTTTTTGAAAAAAAAAAAAATCTTTTTTATTTTTGTCTTTATTCAATCACTTGGGACTAAAAAAAAAAATATTCAATGGGCTCAACATGCCTCTCAGCAAATAGCTTGGGGTGTCTACTTTCCAAAATGGGGTCATTTGGGGGGGTTTTGTACTTCTCTGCCATTTTAGCACCTCAAGAAATGAAATAGGCAGTCATAAATTAAAAGCGGTGTAAATTCCAGAAAATGTACTCTAGTTTGTAGACGCTATAACTTTTGCGCAAACCAATAAATATACGCTAATTTTTTTTTAGACATGTGGCTGAATACATTTTGGCCCAAATGTTTGACTAAAATTGAGTTTATTAGATTTTTTTTATAACAAAAAGTAGAAAATCTCTTTTTTTTTTCAAAATTTTCGCTCTTTTTCCGTTTATATCGCAAAAAAATAAAAATCACAGAGGCAATCAAATACCCATCAAAAGAAAGCTCTATTTGTGGGAAGAAAAGGACGCAAATTTCGTTTGGTTACAAAATTGCATGACCGCGCAATTACCAGTTAAAGTAGTGCAGTGCGAAATTGAAAAAAGACCTCTGGTCCTTTGGCTGCCAAATGGTCCGGGGCTGAAGTGGGTAAAGATGGAAGCACTCTGCAAAGCAGGGAAAAAAAACATGAGTAAATAAAAGATCTGTGAATTGAACGGCGAGTTTATTAAACACATGGATTAACCGCTTCCCGACCGCCTCATGTAGATATACGTCTACAGAATGGCAAGGGCAGGCAAAACCACGTACCTGTACGTCCACTTTAAGTTGCCTGCCCGGTCGGGAGCTCCGTGACCCCGGCCGCGGGACCAGCGGATCCGATCGCCGCTGGTGTCCCGCGATGGGGTTACGGAGCTGAAGAACGGGGAGAGGTTTGTGTAAACAAACCTCTCCCCGCGCTTCCTACTCTGCCTGTCATTGATTGGCTGTTCCCGGTCATCGGGAAAGCCGATCAATGGCGTCAGACGTCAGCCCCGCCCCCTAATGTAAAAAAACACACACACACGTCAGAGCCCATAACCCCTCCCCTCCCCCTAGTGGTTAACTCTTTCACTACAACTGTCATTTATACAGGAATCAATGCATTTAAATAGCATTGATTGCTGTATAAATGACAATGGTCCCAAAAATGTGTCAAAAATGTCCGATGTGTCCGCCATAATGTCGCAGTCACAATAAAAATCGCTGATCGCCACCATTACTAGTAAAAAAAAAAATATTAATAAAAATGCTATAAAACTATCCCCTATTTTGTAAACGCTATAACTTTTGCGCAAACCAATCAATAATCGCTAATTGCGATTTTTTTTACCAAAAATATGTAGAAGAATACGTATCGGCCTAAACTGAGGAAAAAAATGTTCTTTTATATATTTTTTGGGGATATTTATTATAGCAAAAAGCAAAAAATATTGCATTTTTTTCAAAATTGTCGCTCTATTTTTGTTTATAGCGCAAAAAATTAAAACCGCAGGGGCGATCAAATACCACCAAAAGAAAGCTCTATTTGTGGGAAAAAAAGGACGCCAATTTTGTTTTGGAGCCACGTCGCACGACCGCGCAATTGTCAGTTAAAGCGACGCAGTGCCGAATCGCAAAAAGGGGCCTGGTCCTTTGGCTGCCAATTGGTCCGGGGCTGAAGTGGTTAAAGTACTTAATGCAAAATAGAACAGATTAGCAAAAAAAAAAAATCAGGGTGGAACTCCGCTTTAACAATATCTGGTTGTAAAGGAGCGGGCCGGGAAGCTAGCCACCATGTTCTTAACAACCATTGACTCATCAGCTGTCAGTGGGTCAGTGGCTGAATGTAAAAAAAAAAAATAGCCGTTAATGATAAATAAAGAAACCATCAGATAGGAGGTAATTTACCCACAGCTTAAGGAACTCCTCTAACATACACGTGTCTTCAATTATCAACCTTTGTGTCTTCATAATCATTTTTTTCACTTGAATGTTGGCTTTTAGATGAAAACTGATAAACCCCTGAATAGGGAAACCTGTCTTCCATCAAGAGCAAGCCACACTGATGTCTTATAATCTATGTCCTTTTGTATAGTATTAAGTAAACCTGTAATTGTTTACCATCTACTGACATTTACGTTTCATTGAAATCTGAGTTTCTGATTTCAGCAGCGAGTATACAAAGGAAAAAAATGAAGGTTTTAATGTCAACATGTCTGAATGGAAGCTATAACACAAATTGGAGTATCTCACAGAGGGAAGGCTGAGAATTGAAGGTTATCTCTAGATTTAAACGTAACAATGAACACATGAATGATCATTTCCACCATTTAAGACAATAAAGGAGGTGAAATAAATAAACTAAGCGCCAAAGATATTAAATAATCTCAATATATACCAGCTGTAATGAAAAAACTTGCTAGTCTGCAAATATAAATAAGTAGGGATGAGACGAACACCCCCCGGTTAGGTTCGCAGCAGAACATGCGAACAGGCAAAAAATTTGTTCGAAAACACACGAATATCGTTAAAGTCTATGGGACACGAACGTGTTAAATCAAAAGTGCTAATTAAGGCTTATATGCAAGTTATTGCCATAAGAAGTGTTTGGGGACCCGGGTCCTGCCCCAGGGGACATGTATCAATGCAAAAAAACATTTAAAAAACTGACGTTTTTTTCAGGGAGCAGTGATTTTAATAATGCTTAAAGTGAAACAATAAAAATGAAATAATCCTTTAAATATTGTGCCTAGGAGGGTGTCCATAGTATGTTTGTAAAGTAGCGCATTTTTCCATGTTTAGAACAATACAACAGCAAAATTACATTTCTAAAGGAAAAATTTTAAATTTTAAAACTACTCGCGGCTGTAATGTATTGTCGGGTCCTGGCAATATAGATGAAAATCATGTCCATAATTCCATGAAGCGTGTGCTCCAACAGGAAGACTAGATGGACAGTGTCACTGATGCATGCATTGTCGCTGCCCACCATCCTTGTGGTCTCCCCAAATGGTGACAGGACAGTGCATTTATAGCAAAAAGAAACCAAGCTCCCGTGACCCTGTCATGGTGCCATACTCGCACAGGTACTTATTGATGACCTCTGCTGCCTTTGGTGATGCAGCTGCTGCAGCATTGCCAACGTTGAGTTCCACCTGGTGGGCATGTCACAAAGGAGGCGGTTGGTGGGCAGGTTGCATTCCCTTTAAATGCCAGCCAGCTGAGCACTGGCATTGTATGACCAGTGCAAATGACCACAGACTTTTCTGGCCTGCCTCAGGAGATCCTGTAAGCCTGGGTACCTGCTCAAGAATCACTGAACCACCAAATTCAAGACATGTGCCAAACATGGAAAATGGGTCAAGTGTCCCCGTTGGAGGGTGGAGAGAAGGTTGGTGCCATTGTCGCATACAACCATTTCTGGCTGAAGCTGGCGTGGCGTTCCACCATCTCTGTGCCTGCCCCTGTAGAGCTGACAGAATCTCTGCCCCAGTGTGGCTCCTGTCCCCTTAGCAGACCAACTCAAGCACAGCATGGCATATTTTTGCCTGACTGCTTGCCCCTTGAACGCCTACGGAGTACTTCTGGTTCAGAGGACAAATCTGCAGAAGAGGCCATAGAGGAAAAAGAAGAGGAGGGGGTGAAGGAGAGAGAGCTGTGGCAGAATCACCACTAGCATTTTGGAGGCGTGGTGGCAGAACAAGCTCCAACAATACTGAATCCTGTCCTGCATCCTTCCAAGCTGCCAGCAGTTACCCAGTGCACCGTGAAGGAAAGGTAAAGTCCCTGCCCATGCCTGCTGGACCATGAGTCAGCGGTAATATGCACCTTACTGCTAACTGCCCTGTCCAACGAGGCCAAAACATTGCCTTCCACATGCCGGAAGAGGGCCAGAATGGCCTTCCGTGAAAAGAAATGGCGTTTTGGAACCTGCCGCTGAGGTACAGCACATTCCACAAATTCACGAAAGGGGGCAGAGTCTACCAGCTGAAAAAACAGCAGTTGCAGTGCTAGCAATTTGGCCAAGCTAGCATTTAGACGCTGAGCATGTGGATGGCTGGGACTGAATTTCTTTTTTACGGTTCAGCAACTGGGGTAGGGAAATTTGCCTGCTAAAATCAGATGGCGGTGTACTGCTAGCAGATTGGCTGCAAGTACTTGGGACACCTATTGCTATACCTTAATTCCTCTCAGTGCAGGTTTTTGAGAGGACTGGTGGTATAGAGGTTTTGGAGATCCCAGATGAGGAGCAAGGAGATGTCCGCCTTTTTCTTTGATGTGGGTCTTTCAAGTGCTGTTGCCCACGGACTGCATGGCAGGCCATCATATGTCTTGTCAAGCATGTGGTGCCCAAGCGGCTGCTGTTCTGGCCACGCTTAATCCGCTTCAGACATAGGTTGCAAACAGCAATGGTGCGATCTGCTGCACACATGTCGAAAAAGGCCCACACCAAGGAACTTTTAAATGTCAGTGGGGAGTCAGCAGCGCCCTGCACCTGCGGAGCTCTGCGGTGTGATGCAATAGGGTGGCTGCCCATTAGAGGACATCCTGCCTCGTTGGAGTTGTGCCTCCTCCTCTCTTTTCTCAGGCACCCAAGTACAGTCAGTAACCTCATCATCCCCTCCCTCCTTGTCACTGGAGCAAACTTGTAGCATGCTGCAGCTGGAGAAACATGACTGACAGTTTCTTGTCCTTGGGCAACCCCTCTCTCTAGGCTCACGTTACTCCTTTCTTCAACCTGGGAACCAACATCGGAGCCTTCAAATCACTGCACATCCTCCAACAGCATGTACCTGACACTGTGGTTGAATAATTCTGGGGACTCTTCCGTGCATGATGGTGGGGCTACAGAAGGAGTGACTGTGGACAAGGAGCCGGTGGAATAGGCCACTTTGGCAGCTGCGTTATCCACTCCACCAACTCTTCTGCATGTTCTGGCTCAATAACACGGCCAGTAGCAGAAAAAAAGGGTCAAGCGTGCCCCTCAGCCACCTGCAGAGGATGCACCATGTCCACGACCAGCACTGTTGACTGTAGACAGAGGCTGCTTGCCCTCTTTTAGTGGCCTGTGAGCGTCTGCCTCTCCTTGGTAGCCTTCCGGACATAATGTATATTTTGTTTTGCAACACTACACTACACTGTGTTAGATACTGTGTACACTGCCTGCACTGAATTAACAACTGTAGTACGGCTGCACTGTATTTTATACTGTGTACACCACCAGAAGTGTAGTAGAAACTGTACACACTGTATTAGATACTGTGTACACCACCAGAAAAGTAGTAGAAACTGTACTACGGCTGCACTGTATTGTGTACTGTGTACACCACCAGAAGTGTAGTAGAAACTGTACACACTGTATTAGATACTGTGCACATCGCCTGCACTGTATTAGCAACTGTACTATGGCTGCACTGTATTTTATATTGTGTACACCACCAGAAGTGTAGTAGACACTGTACACACTGTATTAGATACTGTGTACACTGCCTGAAGTGTATTAGAAACAGTACACCAAAGAATGCACTGTACATATAGGCTACACTAGATGCAGAGTATATATGAATGTATATGTATTAAATACACTGCCACTAAGGCTGCTTTCACACTGGGGCGGTTTTCAGGCGCTATTGCGCTAAAAATAGCACCTGCAAACCGACCCGAAACAGCTGCTGCTGTGTCTCCAGTGTGAAAGCCCAGAGGGCTTTCACACTGGAGCGGTGTGCTAGCAGGACGGTAAATGTCCTGCTAGCAGCATCTTTGGAGCGGTGAAGGAGCGGTGTATTCACCGCTCCTATACCGCTCCTACCCATTGAAATCAATGGGACACCGCGGGGATACCGCCGGCAAATCGCTTTGCCGGGGGTTTTAACCCTTTTTCGGACGCTAGCGGGGGTTAAAACCACCCCGCTAGCGGCCGCATACCGCGGGTAAAACGACGGTAAAGCAGCGCTAGATATAGCGCTGCTTTACCGCCGCCGCCCGCACCGCTCTGGTGTGAAACCAGCCAAACTGAATAACCTGCCTGCTTAATATAACTCAAGCTATCTCTGTCCACTCCAACAACACTACACAGGGCCGCCTTGTAAGCTGCCTTATATAGTGTGGGGCATGGACTTAGTTCCCCTGAGCCATGATTGGCCAAAGGCAGCCTGCTTTTGGCCAATTATGGCTCTCTTAGCAGAGGGCGCTGTGATTGGCCAAAGCAGTCAGGTCAGGTGCATGGTTTGGCCAATCATCATACAGCAATGCACTGCGATCTTGCAGTGAATTATGGGGCGTTCCGTGGCACTCAAAATTGCCGCCAATGTAGCGCTACCCCCAGTTAAGAGAGCCGCTGGTTTGTTTTGGGTCCCTGAGTACAGCTCCACCAACCCCCGGCAATTTGGCTCTACCCGCTCTGGCACAGTTAGTAAAGGGGTACGTCCCTATGCACATAAAACTTAGCTTATACTCTAAGTGTAATTGGTATGAACTCACAAGCAGACTGCTGAAATAAGAATAACTGGCTTTACTTTTGTCAGTAAGGAAAAAGAAATAGCAACATGCATTTGAACATATATCTTACAATACTTTGGCAGGTCCCTGCAATATGCACTTTAACATGTACACAGGTATATCAAACTAACAATGGGGAAACGGAGCGCCCAGTGTGGCGACCGTCTGCTATGCACCCCTGAGGTGCAATAAATCTATCTGCGCCTACCTAATGGACCAGGCCTGATCCCTAGCAATAGAGCTCAGTCCTTGTACTAGTACAGTGTTCTTCACCGGCAATAAATCTGTAGAGGTGGTGCACATGTAGCTTTAAATGGTGTCATTTGTAATCCACAAAAGTAACATTGCTGCTCTGAGGTAAATTGCGCCTAGGCAGTTCAATAGGCATAAAACGTGTGTGTAAATGCAGGATGAGCCTTCCGGCTCTCTCACCAATCCTTGAGTACCGTCCTCAGCTCCGGTCCCTCTAATGGTGGCTCTGGTCTCTTCAATGGCGGCGTCCGGCCTCCTCAGTCACAGCCCTGAACTCCGGTCATCAGCTCCGTCCGACCGACAGTAAGGGGAAGTCTCCGCTCCGCTGCTGTGGAAAGTGAGGGGTGAGAGTCTCACTCCATCGGCTGCAAGGCCCAGGCTTCAGGCCTTCAGCTCCGGTCCGCACAGGTGTCTCTGCTGGCTGCAGTCTCCGCGTCACACGCTCTGTCAGCAGAGGCAGGCCAGTCCTGTCAGGCCTCAGAAGAGGAAGTGTCCCAAGAGGAAGAGGCGGTCTCCGCTCTTCCCTTTTATAATCTCCCCCCCCAGCCTCCCGGGCGGAAGTCAGCAGCCCTGGGGCCTGGGGAATTATGGGAGATGTAGTCTCTGAGCCTAAAAGGGGTAGAACCCCGCTACACACTCCCCCCACTTTGAATCTTTGGTCCCCAAAGACAGTGTTCAAACTACAAACTTTCTCGGGAACAACATTTTCACATAATTTGGACAGAGGAGCCTCCCACCAATTGACATAAGATGGGGAGCTGTCCTGTCTACAGGTCACTTCAGTGTGGGCGACCTGCTTAACTGTGCCAGAGAGTGAGCTGGGGTTGCCCTCCACTAAATGAACAGCGGAAGGGTCAGGGCTTTCAGCACTTCTCCTTGCTGTAGTAACAGAGTCCTCTGAACTTTCTCCCATCTTGGGGTAAGTTAACTTCTTGGGAGGCTTCACAACTCTGCGAGCTCTCTGTTCTCTTGGAACTTCTTCAGGAACACATTCTGGCAACATCTCTGGTTCTGGAACATCATCTTCTTGTTCTGGGTAGAGACCAGGGATATCTTCCCAGCACTCAGGCACATCACTGAATGGCACAAACTCTGTGGCTTCTGGGTTCAATGTGTTATCTTCCACATCTTCAGTAGGTGGAAGATCTATGGCAGAATTTCCTGGGGTTGAGGAAGGCCATAGCCATTCAAGTTCTCCTCTTTCTTCCTCAGGTTGGGGGTCCTGTCCACCCCTAACTTGGGATGTCTGAGACCTAGTATTGGGCCTGGGGGTATCCAGAATGGAAACAGATTCAGGTACGTCTCTTGCTGGAGGCATTCTGACTGCTTCAGTGAGTGGGAGCAAATGATTCCTATGCCAGGTCTTCAAAGGCCCCAATCTTCCTTCTGGCTTCAACTTGTAGACAGGCAATCCTGGAAGTTTTCTACAGATGATATATGGCTCTGATCTCCATCTATCAGCAATCTTGTGTTTTCCAGGGATCCCTAGGTTGCGTAACAGTACACGGTCCCCAGGCTGTAGGTCCTGTACTCTAACTTTCAAATCAAAGTTCCTCTTATTTCGGGCCCCCCTCTGGTCAGAGGCCGCTTGAGCTTTCTCATAAGCTATCTTCAGACTGCGCCTCAGTCTGTCCACATATCCTTTGTGGGAGGCAGCAGAGGCATGGTCTAAGGAAATGCCGAAGGCCAAATCCACTGGCAATCTTGCTTCTCTCCCAAACATAAGTCGGTAAGGGGAGAAACCTGTCACATCACTTGTGGTGCAGTTGTAGGCATGCACCAGAGCTGATATGTGTTGACTCCAATGTTGCTTCTTCTCTGTTTCCAAAGTTCCCAACATGTTCAATAGGGTCCTGTTGAACCTTTCAGGCTGGGCATCACCTTGAGGGTGATATGGTGTGGTTCTAGTCTTCTCTACTCCCAGAGAATCTAGTAGCTTCCTGATCAGGCGACTCTCAAAGTCCCTTCCTTGGTCTGAATGGATTCTCTGTGGCAGTCCATAGTGAACAAAGTACTTCTCCAAAAGTACCTTGGCTACTGTAGAGGCCTTCTGGTCCTTGGTTGGGAAAGCCTGAGCATAACGAGTGAAATGGTCGGTTACCACCAGAACATTTCCCAATCCGCTCAAATCGGGTTCAAGGCAGAGAAAATCAATGCATACCAGATCCATTGGGCCTTCACTCTGTAGGTGGCCCATTGGGGCAGCTTGATGGGGTAAAGTCTTTCTCTGAATGCATCTTGCACAGGAATGGCAATACTCCTCCACTTCGGCCCTCATGCAGGGCCAGTAAAACCGGTCTCTGACAAGTTGGAAGGTTCTCTCTGCTCCCAAGTGACCATGCTGGTCATGTAAGGCAATCAGCACAGTCTCTCGATGCTTTTCTGGGAGAAACAACTGCCACTTGTCTTCTGGGCCATCAGAGGGGCCCCTTCGGTAGACTACCCCCTGATGCACCTGTAACTTGTCCAACTCTCTCCTCAGTAGGCGAGCTTCTTTAGAAGGGTGAAGGCGAAGTCCCTCTGGACTCTTGTCTTCCAGGGCTTCCAGGACCAATTTCCCCATGGGATCTTCCAATTGGTCACACCTTAGCTCCTTCTTGGACAGCTTCGGCAGACACTCTTCTGCCAGTTGAGTTACCCCACAGTAACACTTTGGGACTCCCACTGTGGTAACTCCTATCTCTTCAGCTCTGGATCCTCCTCTGGCTTGGAGTTCAGCCCCTGACAAAGGGCTCGCACTCCATCTGGTGCCACTTGGGTCCAGTCTTCCCAGTCATCGACCATGACATGGGATCTTCGGGACAGGGCATCTGCATCCCTATTTCCAGCCCCTGGTCTGTACTTGAGGCTGAAATTGAATCCAGACAACGCCGCCAACCATCTGTGTCCAGTTGCATCCAGCTTGGCGGTGGTGAATAGATAGGTCAAGGGGTTGTTATCTGTCTTTACAGTAAACTCGGCCCCATACAAATAGTCTCTCAACTTGTCAACAACTGCCCATTTTAGGGCTAAGAACTCCAACTTGTGGGTGGGATAGTTCTTCTCGGAGGGGGTCAGGCTCCGGCTCACATAGGCCACTGGTCGTAGCTGGTCTTCATACTCCTGGTAGAGTACTCCACCTAGGCCCTCATGGCTGGCATCAACATGTAGCTCATATGGTCTAGTGGGATCAGCGTAGGCCAAAACTGGGGCTGTGGTGAGACTTCTCTTCAAGGTCCTGAAAGCCTCTTCACACCTTGAATTCCACTGGTCTTGGACCGACTCACTGGACCTCCTAGGCCCCATTCCATCCTCCTCTCCTTCTGTCTTCAGCAGCTCGTTGAGGGGTTTGGCAATGCGGGCAAATCCATCCACAAACCTGCGGTAGTAGGAGCAGAACCCCAAGAAAGACCGAAGTTCTGTAACTGTTGTGGGCCTTGGCCACGAAGTAACTGCCTCCAGCTTCTCAGGGTCTGTAGACACTCCCTTTTCAGACACTATGTGTCCCAGATAGTTCACAGAAGACTGATAGAACCGACACTTCTCTGGAGAAAGTTTAAGTCCCTCTTCACTGAGCCTCTTCAGTACTTTCTCCAATCTGGCTTCATGTTCTTCCAAAGTCTTTCCAAAGACAATGACATCGTCCAGATACACAAGGACTTCTATGAGGTTCATGTCTCCAACTGTCCTTTCCATTAGGCGTTGAAACGTAGCAGGAGCTCCAGATAGGCCCTGGGGCATCCTGTTGAACTCAAAGAATCCCACTGGGGTTATGAAGGCAGTCTTTTCTCTATCTTCTGGATGCATGGGGATTTGGTAATACCCACTCTTGAGGTCCATCACACTGAACCACTTAGCTCCAGATAAACTCTGCAAGGCATCTTCTATCCTTGGCGTGGTGTACTGGTCAGGAATGGTCCTCCTGTTGAGAGTTCTGTAGTCAATGCAGAGCCTCAATGACCCATTCTTCTTCCTGACTACCACAATTGGGGAGGCATAGGGGCTTCTGGACTCCCTAATCACTCCCGTCTTCTTCAATTCCGCAAGCTGCTCCCTCAGATCCTCCAGATCTGCTAGCGGGACTCGCCTCACTCTCTCTCTGAATGGCTTGTCCTCTTGCATGCGGATTCGATGGGTGGCACTCCTCGCACACCCCACATCAAACTCATCTTTAGAGAAAATCTTCTCCCATCTGGTCAGCTGGGCCTTGGCTCTCTCTTTCCAAGCTCCAGGTAGGTTTGGGTTTTCCATGGAGAGTTTCTTCCAAACATCTTCTCCTTCACCCGTCCCCTTCACTTCTGACCAGCCAACTGGGACAGCAGGACTCACCTGTCCCAGAAGCATCCTGGCAGGGATCTCCACGGGCTGCTCCGTGGGGTTCCTCACACTGACAGGGACTCTTCCTCTAGCCTTCTTCAGGTCCTTCAATGAAATTACTTCTGGTATCACCTCCAGACCTGAGTGACCCTCCATTGGGTCAGGTTCCAACATTACAAAGGGGCCAGGCTGCTCCCAAGTAAGTTTCACCGTGGCTCTCATGCAGGTCACCTCTCCAGGCTGTAACACTGCTCCTTCTTTTCCAAGCCTCCATACCCTTCCTATCCCCTCACTTGGGGTCTTCTGCTCTAGGACCAACCGCTGGTAGGCTGCCTTCAGCATGGGATGGATCTTGGGAGTTGAAAGATTCTCTTTCTTCACCAGGGGGGTCAGAAGCCTTCTGACTAGGTCCGTGTTCGTCCCTATGATCAGGGACGTCTTGCTGGTTCCTGGTGGGCGGGGACACACCACTGCTAAGGTGTCGAACACTTCAGACTTCCCAGCTACGGATGGGTCAAACGTCAATCTGATGGGTAAGTAGCCATCATAGGGGAAACTCTGAGTTCCCAATCCCCTTATCTCCAACTCTTCTATCTTCTGTATTGGCAGATGACTCAGGTATCTGTCATAGAAGTCCCTGTACAACAGGGTCACTTGTGCTCCAGTGTCTAGGAGGGCCTTCGTGTACACTCCTTCCACCTGGATGGGTACAGTAGGGGATGGACCAACTAGCTCCTCTGGGTAGGGCCTAGTTGATGCTGTCCTCTTCTTTGGACTCTTTGCTTTACCAGCACTTGATTTGCACTTGCTCCTTTCTTGAGCCTGGTATGCATTGATTTTCTCCCTCTTAGTGGGAGTGTGAACCCGTTGAGGGATATTGTTATCTCTCACTTTGAAGAGTTCACGTCTGGGGGTGCTGTGTCTCTCCGGAGGGGTCTTGCCCCCTTTCTCTGGAGTGCACCTTGGTTGAGGATCCCTGGGTTCCTTCCGAGGGGTTTGGTCTCCTCGCTTTCTCCTCCTGTTGTGCTTCTTGGAGCTCACTGAAGGTGATGGGCACCCGGTTGACTCCTTCACCGGGGCCCTTTGGCGTTTCCCGCCGGCTGGCGGCTTTCTGCCTTCTTCTTCTTGGGACTGGAACATACAGCTGCAATATGACCAATTCCTCCACAATTAAAGCAAATCATCTCACCGTAGTCAGGTGGGGATGCTGGTGCTGGGACAGCTGGAAACAATTCCCTCCTGCTTGTTTCTTTCTTGGGACTGGGCGTCTCTTTCGCCACTAGAGACGTCAGTATCTCCATCATCTGGGACATCTGCAACTTCAGGGCATCTACCTCTGTGTCTCTTTCAGGGGTTAAGGCCGACCTGACCGTGGCCACTGGAAGCTTTGTAGACCCCATCACTTGCTTTTCCCTTTTCTCTTCCAACATGGCCTCTTCTTCTCTGACCATTCGGATGAGGTCAGGGTAGTCCAGGCTCTTCCCATCCTGCCGGGTGCGTAGAATTAGTGCGACAGGGTCCAAGGGTTGGGCTCCCCTCATCACCTGCTGGGCACGGGCTTCATCTACCTTCCCTGGATCTATCCCCTTCTTCAGGATAATCCTATGCAGGATCTTGTCTATGCGTCCCATGTACTCTGACAGCTTCTCCCCTGTCTTCTGGTAACAGTGTTCCAGTTGATAGGTAAGTTCTGTGACTTTTTCTGTCCCACCAAACACACCTTCCAGGATGTCTATGTAGTCCTGGGCAGTGCAATCCTTTTTACTCGTCTTCAGATTGCGTATGGCCTCTAGGGCAGGTCCTTTTAGGCTCTCAACAATCCTTTGCTTCTTTCTGCCTTCTGAGACCTCCCATTCTTCTAGGGCCTGCGTGGCACCATCTAACCACTCTTCAAATCCCTCTTCTCCCGAGGGTACAGGTGTCCTCCCTGAAAACATCCGGAGTTTCCTGTATCCCGACATTGGGTAGTCCCCGGGGTCTCTTCTGCACTGGGTCACAATCTCCCCTAGGACAGCACACAGTTCTGCACTCAGAGTAGTCTGTGTGGGTGCGGGACTTTCCGCGCCCTTCTGCTCCTCCTTCTTTGGGGATAGAATGGCTTTCATAGGAGAAACTTCTCCCTTGCGCGGCAGCGCATGCAGCAATTGGTAGGCCTGACCATTCGGTGCCTGTATACTCTGGCTCCTGAACTGCTCTGGCGTCTCTTCCTTCCATTCTATTAAGGCGTATGTGTACCCAGCATCATTTCTCATGTCCATTATCCATGACTTCTGGCATGGGGATAATGACATTATGAGCTGCTTCACTGCCTCTCTCTGCCATATCCCTGGCAGTTCAATGACTGCTGCTGCGGCTGGGTCAGCGGCCCATGTTGCGGACCACCGTCCCACTTCTATTGGGTCCATGCCGGTACCTTCTGGCGGCTTTTCCCGCTGACTCAGGATCCCGGATTACGAGCCCCCACGTGTAGCGCTACCCCCAGTTAAGAGAGCCGCTGGTTTGTTTTGGGTCCCTGAGTACAGCTCCACCAACCCCCGGCAATTTGGCTCTACCCGCTCTGGCACAGTTAGTAAAGGGGTACGTCCCTATGCACATAAAACTTAGCTTATACTCTAAGTGTAATTGGTATGAACTCACAAGCAGACTGCTGAAATAAGAATAACTGGCTTTACTTTTGTCAGTAAGGAAAAAGAAATAGCAACATGCATTTAAACATATATCTTACAATACTTTAGCAGGTCCCTGCAATATGCACTTTAACATGTACACAGGTATATCAAACTAACAATGGGGGAACGGAGCGCCCAGTGTGGCGACCGTCTGCTATACACCCCTGAGGTGCAATAAATCTATCTGCGCCTACCTAACGGACCAGGCCTGATCCCTAGCAATAGAGCTCAGTCCTTGTACTAGTACAGTGTTCTTCACCGGCAATAAATCTGTAGAGGTGGTGCACATGTAGCTTTAAATTGTGTCATTTGTAATCCACAAAAGTAACATTGCTGCTCTGAGGTAAATTGCGCCTAGGCAGTTCAATAGGCATGAAACTTGTGTGTAAATGCAGGATGAGCCTTCCGGCTCTCTCACCAATCCTTGAGTACCGTCCTCAGCTCCGGTCCCTCTAATGGTGGCTCTGGTCTCTTCAATGGCGGCGTCCGGCCTCCTCAGTCACAGCCCTGAACTCCGGTCATCAGCTCCGTCCGACCGACAGTAAGGGGAAGTCTCCGCTCCGCTGCTGTGGAAAGTGAGGGGTGAGAGTCTCACTCCATCGGCTGCAAGGCCCAGGCTTCAGGCCTTCAGCTCCGGTCCGCACAGGTGTCTCTGCTGGCTGCAGTCTCCGCGTCACACGCTCTGTCAGCAGAGGCAGGCCAGTCCTGTCAGGCCTCAGAAGAGGAAGTGTCCCAAGAGGAAGAGGCGGTCTCCGCTCTTCCCTTTTATAATCTCCCCCAGCAGCCTCCCGGGCGGAAGTCAGCAGCCCTGGGGCCTGGGGAATCATGGGAGATGTAGTCTCTTCAAGCCTAAAAGGGGTAGAACCCCGCTACATAACAGAAACCACCCATGGTGACCATTCTGTGATGTGTTCATTTTAATCTATTAACTATTAATATACAATTCGTTTAATACTAATTTAATTAATAAAGGATTCCTGATCTTAGTCCATAGAGGTCTTTTTTTATTGACCAGTTTGGATGTATATTTATTATATTAATTTATAGTAATTTATAAACTTATTTATAATTTATACACTAGTGTGTTTGCTAATTATCAAAGTTTAACTAATTATTAACACTCCAATAATTTATTTCACCAACACCTTGATTTATAGAGGAATTGACATTATCAATGTAATTTTCCTTACTGTCCACTAGACGGCCTCCTAATTACCGCATATTTATTATTTTAATTAATTATTAAATAATTAGATTTTAATATTGTTACTGGACCTGTAGGCCTGGATGGACTGCTAATAATTTGTTATGAAACAGTTGAGATTGTTACTATCTCATTACAATTATATAATTGATCTCTTTTTATTTACTTGTTTGTAATCATTGGAATGTAAGCACCCCTGAGTTAATAGCAGGTAATCAAGTAATTTGATCCATACAAATCACGAGACTATTAGCAAGGGTATAAATGCCCTCACCCAATATGGCGGAACTTGAGCTTCCTGATGATGGCCCATTGATTGGCTGAAACGCGGCGAGGCTAGATCGCATCATCGCAACCAACTTCCGCCTGTGAGCAAATCATATTGTTTTTATCAATAAATCATTCTTAAACAGTATTGCGCAATGAGGTTTCTTCTTTATTCATATCCACCTGTATGAGGCATATCCACTTCAAGAACCGCCAGCAAAATTGATATCTTCAGGGGTGTCCCCACACACTTGATTGACCATACTAGCGATAGTTGGTCAATAATAAAGGAGGTGGCCAGAGGAAATGCTTAACTGCTTTTGCATACCATATCCCTGAATTAATCGTTTAGAAAGATAAATATAAACAGAAGGGATATTTGTGGTATGCACATATACAAACAGACATCATTTAAAGTGTGCAAATCCTTTTGTTTTTTAAAGCCCCATACACACGCTCGGACAATCCGCGGACCAGGTCGGTCGGACTTTGTCCGACGTACTTTGTCCGATGTTGGCGTTGCGTACACACGGTCGGACTACGTTGTCGGAATATCCGGTCCGGAAGAACGTCGTGACGTAAGTCGTCGTCCACGAGATTACAAAAGGGAAGTTCAGCACCACGTCAGGCACCCGTTGGGCTCCTTCTGCTGATCCCGTGTTTATCGAGAGTTAGTGGAAGTTTGGTGACTTAAGATTCGCGCTTCTCAGTTTTCTGACTCAGATCGTTACTGCTCTTCAGTTTGTGC
This sequence comes from Lithobates sylvaticus, assembly GCA_028564925.1. Classification (NCBI taxonomy): domain Eukaryota; kingdom Metazoa; phylum Chordata; class Amphibia; order Anura; family Ranidae; genus Lithobates; species Lithobates sylvaticus. Next base: position 590,866,492 of record CM053027.1, read on the forward strand.
TTGTCGTGCGTATCTGTTTATTAGTGCGTGTAGTCAGTTCGCATTTGTTGGTCATTGCGGCCTATATCTTGATATAGGACGCTTTGATTTGCACTGCTTATTGTCTGCTCGTTGCTGGTATTCACTTCGTTCTTTCAGGCCTTGCTGTTTATCGGTGCTTTCTGTTTGTCCGTTCTGACCAGCCGACCTTTTGTGACCTTCTGAGCGATGTTTCCCGTGCGTACTCGTCGCCGAGTTCGTGCTGTACGCGGAATTGGTGTCGGGCTTTTAGCTTTGACCCAAGACCCGTCCATGAACAGAGTGATGAGGAGTATGTGGACCAAGAATTGGTTGCTTCAGCGTGACCAGTTCTCGCACATGCCTTTGCTTCGTGAGATCCGGGAGAATAATCCTGATGATTTCAGGAACTTTCTCAGGATGACGGACCCCGATTTTCACCGTCTTTTGGCTTTGCTGACCCCCTTTATCAGCCGGCAGGATACCTGCATGAGACAAGCCATTACTCCGGAGCAGAGGCTTGTTGCCACGTTGAGGTACTTGGCGACAGGGAGAAGTCTTCAGGATTTGAAGTTCTCTTCAGGTATCTCTCCCCAGGCCCTGGGAATCATTATTCCAGAGACCTGTTCTGCCATCATTCAGGTCCTGCAGGAGGACTATATTAAGGTAACATTTCTACTTTACTATTCCCTTCTATGTATGCTCTGTTTGCTAATGACTTGTATTTTTGACCTCCTTCCCTAATTACCATGATTGCAATATGTTCTAATATGCTGTGCCCCTTTTCTCCTTCATGCATTTTTCCCTTCACTTACCTCACCAGCATGCTCTTCTGCCCCAATAGACACCTATGGCCTAGTCACTTAAGCAATGTCTTTTGTCTGCTGCATAGTATTGTTTGCCCCCAAACACCCCCTAAAATATGCACAAATGTTTGCTGTGTGGTTTACTTCATGTAGAGCCCCCTTTTTTTGTTCTTTTGGTGGGGGGGGGGGGGGGGCAAACTCATTAGGAACCCCCTCCCCCAACTGCTCTGTCAGATGGTACCAATCCTTTATCTGCTGGCTTTCCCAAGGTCAATACACACTATATACCTACCTCTTTATAGTGCGCATCTTTAGGGATGAATTCAGCAAAGCATGTAGTGCAAGGGGCTGCCTCCATACATTCCATTTCCTAATTTTTTGTCTTCTTTCCCTCCTATTAGCTTGCTTGGTAATTTAATAATGTCACACTGTGCCTGCCTTTTTTGGGGGGGGGGGGGGGGGGGGAATGTTTTTTGATCTTTCCTGTGGCCTGCCAATAGTGTTAAGTACAGAGGGTCTGGCCAAACTAGGCCACATTATTGAGCCATTTGCCAATCAATGAAGTGCAGAGGGTTACCTGTCCACCACCCCCCCCCCCCCCAAAAACCATAGTTATTGCCAATGTCCCATCAGAAGTGGGGGGATTGATGGGGGGGTGAGTAATCTGTGAAGGGGAGCCTCTACTTTTCTGTGTAAATACTTTCCAGCCTCCAATTTTATACAATGCTCTTGTTCCAAGATGTTGATTGTCTAATCTGCTTGCAATGTTTAGGTGCAAAGTGACTCATTTTTTTTTTCTTGTTTCACTCCACAGTTCCCTTCCACGCCACAGGAATGGCAGACTGTGGCCTCCCACTTTGCCAGCCGTTGGGACTTTCCTAACTGCGGAGGGGCAATTGATGGGAAACACGTCCGCATCGTCCCACCGCCCAACTCGGGGTCCTACTATTATAATTATAAAGGGTTTAATAGTGTAGTGATGTTGGCGGTGGTGTCGGCAACATACGAGTTTATGTATGTGGACGTGGGGATGAACGGCCGGATATCGGATGGTGGGGCCATTACGCACACGGAGTTCTACTGGCGTCTCCAAAGTGGCAGTCTGTGCTTGCCACCTCCAGAGGAGAATGCCGAAGGACTCCCCTTCGTCTTTGTCGCAGATGAAGCGTTTGCGCTGACTCCCCATGTGATGAGGCCGTTCCCGATGAGGACCCTCACCCCGGACCAGAGGGTCTTCAACTACAGGCTGTCCAGAGCCAGAAGAGTGGTGGAGAACGCTTTTGGCATCCTGGCCAGCCGCTTCCGCCTGTTCCTGACGGCATTTAACTTGGCGGAATACAAACTGAACCACATAGTTCTTGCCTGTTGCATATTGCACAACTTCCTCAAAAGACATAACAGGAACTATGTGGTGCCCGTTGGCCCAGATGTGGAGGGCCCTCCAAATGCGGACCTCACAGCCCTTCGAGTGGCACGTCCAGGCTTGCCCCCTCTCAATGCCCGCGTGGTCCGGGACCAATATATGGAATACTTTGTGGGTAGGGGGGCCATTGCTCTGCCTGACGATGTGTGAGAGGCATTTTTTAATAAATCTGATATTTTAACCAACCTCTGATTTCTTGTCATTTCAGTCTTCTTTTTAGCTTATTTTACTTTGTCATTTTTTCCCTTTGCCTTCGACAGTGGTAATGCACTTTCTGGGCAAAAGGAGGTAACAGTCTCTTCTTCCCAAAAAGATTATTCTCATGTGTGTTTGCTACCTAATCTTTGGTCTAGAGAAGGTTTCTCCTGCATAACTGACACCCAAAATACTCCTTTTCAGCACCAGGTCTGACATGTGTGTATTCTCCAAAATGCTGTGCTCCGTGTTTTCGTACAAAGCACTGTGGGTGTCATTTACATAAGTCAAATCCGCTATGCTCTACAAGTGCATTGAAAAAGTTCCCTGGGAAAGGAAATTGCAGTGCAAAGTGGATTTGCCTTTAGTAAATAACACCCATTGCCCCCCATATCCTTTACATTTTACATACATAATGCATTGTTTTATTTAAATAAGGAAGCCACACATTTGGAAAAATAAAAAAGTTTACTTGGAAAACATTCACAAGTGCGTTTACAATCTTCACGCCAAAACTGACAACATCTTGGTTATTTACAACATTATTTACAAAGATTACGCAATTTGTAAAACCAGGCATGGAGCTAAGCAGAACCTATGAAGTAGGAAAGTTCAACTTTGTAAAGTGAAGACAAGATCAGACATGACTATATGTTCAAAGTGTGTTTGATCTTGCCTTCATCACATGGGGGGGTCACCCCCGAAAAGTGGAAATTTGGAACATGCACACAATTTGGTTCTGAAAATGGTCATTAGATGGTAAAACACATGCCTAGAAGCTTCAAAAGTGCCATTTTCCATCATGGGGATGAATGGACGTTTTTTGGGGGTGCAACCCCTTCACCACAACCACTTTCGTAGTTCGTAAAGTGTTTGCACCCCCAAAAAAACGTTGCCATTCACCCACCATGATGGGAGCTAGCACATGTGGACACAATGTGTGCATGTTCCAAATTTCACACAGTTTTTAAGTTGCAAATGTGTTCAGAAGCTGGCACAAATGTGTGTAAATTACTTGTTGCTTTTTCATATTTTTCCTAAAACATCAATGATGTTCTTCAATTTTTGTTGAACATCATTGATGTTTTGCTTTATGTAATCTAGATCTCTATTGCAGACCATTATCTCTCCGATGAGTACGTGGGCACTCTCTGTGGTAAAGTGCGATTTTTCTTCCACAACATCCACGTCACCTAAAAACCACAAACAAACAAAAATGGGGTGTTGGAAATGAGGCAGCCATACATGGATTAGCTTACCAGTAGCTGTGTTCTCCCACACTCACCTGTTGTGGTGACAATTTCTCCAAGTTCGATGATCTCTCCTTCCTCCTCCTCCTCCTCCTCTGCTTCTGCTCTTTCCCCTTTTTTGGTAGGTGTTGGTTTGGGGGTTTCCTCAGACGGCCCAAGTTTTCGCTCCCCTATGAGAATGTCCAAAAGGAAGATTTAGCAACACAAGCTATTGAGGGCAGAAATAGGAAATGACAAACATTGCTTGAAAGTGACGGACACTATTTTAGTTTGGCCAGTTACAAATGTCAACTACATGAATGAAGTCACTTTTTTAAAGGTGCTAAACTGACTAGCTTTTTGGTAGAAGTTTGTGTGATGGAGACCCCCCTCTAGTATCCACTGGAGCACATGTGTGGAAAAGCATAATAAAAAGGGGGTTTGGGTGTCCCAGCACTAGTGCTCTAGAGTCCAGATGGGTAAACAGCTACTGAGTGACCTCTCCTTTACATTGAATAAATTGGCTTTACATTCTTGATGACATTTCTAGTGAGAACAAACTTCCTTTCCCCAAAAAAACACCAAACATCGTATTATAAGTGGCCGAACGATCGAGGTTGCGTACGATCGAATGCACACACACACGACCATGACAGTGGCAGAAAGATCGAGGCTGAGTACGATCGAATGCACAGACGAACCTGAAAGTGGCCATTTTGGAATGTACAACTTGGTAAAAATCAAAACACAATGGAGCAGTATGCAAGCAAGAAATCAAACACAAAACACAACTACTTACTTTTTTGAAGAATTCTCTTGATCTTTCTGTACTGATCGGCCTCCCTCAGTTTCAGGTCTGACCAGCGTTTCCTGAGTTGCTCCTTGGATCGTTGTACCCCAAAATTATTGTACAGCCTTCTCACAACTTTAGACATGATCTTGGCCTTGCGGACATTGGGGTTGAGGTAAGGCCCATACTTCCCATCATAGTCGCTCCTCTTTAATATGTCCACCATCTCCAACATTTCTCCAAATGACATATTGGAGGCCTTGAATTTCAGGTTCCGGGATCGGGACGTTTCTGCCTCCGGACTTTCCTCGTCCTCCTCCTCGTTGGTGGGATATTTGTGGCGCACCTGCTGTGTCCCCGCCATGTGCTCTCCCCACTACGCCGTAAAGAGAAGGGGTGGGGAATAGACGAGAAAGATCGTCAGGGGCGGGCGGAGTTTGAAGCATGCGCAGTGTATATAAAACGTCACACGCCTGTGTCGTAGCCACGATCTGGGAGACGAGGGGAGAGAAAACTCACACGAGACGATCGCTACAAACGAAGGTACAATTTAACGTTGGTACATAACTAGCCTAGACTGATTTGAACTTGAGGCTTCTTTATGGAGAAGATTAGGAGAGTTTAGCCTGACATAATTTTGAGGGTTTTGTGTGTTGTTGTGTCTTGCAGAGATTGATATGAAGGGATTCAACGACATGAGTTTTCTCCCCCTCTTCATTGCCAAATACAGGGATTTTCCCATATTGTGGCAGGGTATACACCCACATTACACCAACAAACCAAAGAGGCACGCAGCCCTGGAGGAACTTGTGGAATTTGTCAAGCCAAGGTTCCCCACGGCAACTGTTGATGATATTAGAAAGAAAATTGGCAGCCTGAGGAGTGCGTATATCAGGGAGAGGAAGAAGGTCGTGAAGTCTGAGGAAACTGCAACTTCAGCAGATGAGGTCTATGTCCCCAAGCTCTGGTACTATCAGAGTCTCCATTTTCTGAAGGACCAGGCTGATGTCACGGAGCCAACCTCAACTCCTCCTTCCACGCTTCCTTGCGCACAGCCCACCCCTGATGAGGCTTCCGAGGAGCAACCTGGGCCTTCCAGTCTGGAAGAGGTGGAGGAGCCCAGCTTGTTCCAGGTATAGTAGTTTTGCTACCATTTAGGGGAATAATGAATGATGTTCACTTAATTCAGGATCGCCAATTGCTTAGTTCCTAACGTGTTTGACATATCAACAGACAGTGGTGTTGGAGACATTTGGGGCCAGAATCTAAACTGCTGGGCTGAGAATTGTATGGGTTTCTATTTGTAAACATTTTGCAACAGTCACTAGATGAGAATTGTGTGTGTTTGATGAACAAATAACTGAAACTATGTCCCTTTTTCCTACACAGGAAGACCTCAGCCAGGAGGTGGCTGTGGAAGGTGGCAGTCAGGAGGAGGCAGGGGTTAGTGGCAGCCACCAGCTGGGTAGTGGCAGCCAAGAGGGGGCTAGGCCTCGGAGCCTGACTGACACCCAAACCCCTCCCCTCCGCCCTCCGTACAAAAGGGCGAGAAGGGGGGGTTATGCGGCACAGTCAGCGCTCCGGATGATAAGAGAGGCTTCAGACTCCCTACATGCCACACCCGCCGACGAGGAGACCTTTGGCTCGGTGGTTGTCACAAAAATGATGGGTATGGAGGTGAGGCAACGCAACATGTGTGAGGGGCTCATCCTCCATGTCCTAAATAAGGGTAGGGCTGGGGAGATGACCCCAGTCACACATGTTTGCCATAGCTACCATGCTCCACCTCCTCCTCCTCCTCCTCCTCCTTCTGCCACCCCACCAGCACGACAGCCACAGCGTGCAAGGAAGCGTGGAAGGAAGACCTGAGAGTGACGACCTGCAATCAGTCTGGTCTGAGAGAAGATGGAGCCTCTCGTAGTACCAGAGCCTGGGGACCTAGATGGCATCTGCTGCAGTTCCGGATACTTTGGACTTCACGACCAGATTGCACTCCCCTTAATATACGTACTCCTCAGGCCCCCAATTTTCTACGCTTGAACAATGATGGTTGCCGTGGGGGGCCAAGGCTTTGCAAATTCCCCAAGTTTCACCATGGCTGCGTTCCTCTTTGGTTTGTTGGTGTGACCTAAATAAAGGTTTTTTTGATTTGAAATAATCATTGACTATTGTGTTTTACTTTGCTACAATGACAGTTTTTCTTTGAGTAGGCTGGTACATTTCACTAATCCTAAAGTAGAATTAACAAGGGGCAACAACAACAAACAACCTCCTAGTAAATTTAAGCAAGAAATACAAATGTAAATAATGTGTTTTTGGTAATTTGAGACACACAACCCCCCTCCAAAAAAAAAACAAAAAAACATTCAAATATGTATTCCCCAAAAAAAAAAAAAAAAAAAGACAAATCATGGTAAAAAAATAACAAAGATTCTTTTCCGTTCAGAGTAAAAATAAACATGTAGTGTATAAATGGTGCAAAGTAATAAAGAAGTAAGTTTGTGAGAAGTGCGGGTGAATAGGAGCAGCTAAAAGATGTCATTCTTGTTGCATTGTAAAGAAAAAGAGAATGCGCTGCATTAAAGACATTTTAACATTGCAGCGTGACGAATGTGCTGTGTCGATTAGGAAAGGTAGTTTTACCTGACCGAGCGCTTCCGTCACAGAATTTCTTCTGAGCATGCGTAGCACTTTGTCCGTCGGACAAGCGTACACACGCTCGGATTTGGTGTGATCGGACCGGGTTGACGGGAAATCTTTCCAGAGGAGATAAGATGGTCCGACCGTGTGTATGGGGCTTAATCTTTCCAGCAGGAGATAAGACGTTGTCCGACGGACAAACCGACGAACACTGTCCGATGGTGCATACACACGGTCTGATTTTTCAACAACCTTGTCCGATCGGACCAAATTGATGAAAAAGTCCGACCGTGTGTATGGGGCTTAACATAATTTTATGGGTGTTTGCACTGTCCTGGTGCTCTTGGGTCTTCACAAATGTGATGGGTAGTCAGGAAATTAGATACATACACACCACAATATCCCTTCTGTTTATTTTCATTTTGAACATTTCCACCACTCGTTAGCCATTTTCCATCTGGCTAGTTTTTGCATATGCCATTATTCAAGTGTTTCAATTCTGCTTTTGTTAATCAACTCCAGATGTTTTTTGGTCTGGAATAAAGATTCACTGCATTTAAAGCAGAACTCTAATCCCCTAAATTAAGTTTAGCCTACAGTCTTCTTTTATGATTGTGTGAGGTATGCTACTCCTACAGAAAAGTGTTGCATAGTTATATAGTCTGGTTAAAAAAAGACACAAGTCCATCTAGTTCAATCAATAAAAGGGGGAAAAAAATATACAATCCTTTATACACAATCCTATCAGTTGATCCAGCAAAGCAAAGCATGATCCAATTTTCTCCAGCAGGGGAAAAAATTTCTTCCTGGTCACCCGAGAGGCAATTGGATATGCCCTGGATCAACTTTACTTATAAATTTTAGTATCCAGTTATATTAAGTACATGTAGGAAAGAATCCAGGCCTTTTTTTAAGCAATCTACTGAATTGGATATTTTCACAGCTCTTACTGTGAAGAAGTCTTTCCGTATTTGGAGATTAAATCTCTTTTCTTCGAGATATAAAGAGTGCCCCCTTGTCCTCTGTGATGACTTTAAAGTGAATAACTTAACACCAAGTTCACTATATGGCCCACTTATGTATTTGTACATGTTGATCATATCACGACTTAATCTCCTCTTCTCAAGTGAGAATAAATTCAGTTCCTCTAATCTTTCCTCATAGCTGAGCTCCTCCATGCCTCTTATCAGTTTGGTTGGCCTTCTCTGAACTTTCTCCAGTTCCCCCATATCCTTTTTGGTGCCCTTAACGTCTGTTTAGCAGCTGCGGTGTACATGAGGACCAATGCCCCGTACACACGATCAGATTTTCCAACAACAAATGTTGGATGTGAGCTTTTGGCTGAAAGTCCGACCGTGTGTATGCTCCATCGAACATTGTTGGCTACCAGGTTCTTAAATTTTCCCCCAACAAAACTTTGTTGTCGGAATTTCCGATCATGTGTACACAAGTCCAATGCACAAAAGTTCACGCATGCTCGGAATCAAGCAGAAGGAGCCGCACTGGCTATTGATCTTCCTTTTTCTCAGGTCGTCATACATCTTGTAAGTCACCGTGTTCCCACATTCGTAATTGTTGGCCAACAGTTGTAAGCAAGACAAGTTGGAGCCAACAACCTTCGAACAAAATTCCACGGTTTTGTTGTCGGAAAGTCCGATCTTGTGTACGGGGCATAAGGCTGCCACCTCTTGCCACCCCCACATCTTCACCCAACTTGGCAAATCTGTTAGGGTGCGCAAACCCAGGGCTGGCCTTCCTTTTCTGTGAGCCCCTACCACTCCCTTTGACTAAAGTAACCCATCTTCCTACCTGATAATTCTGACTTACCCCTCCACCATCCACATCATTAACCACCTGCTCAGTGAGCAGAAGACACCTTTCAAGATTGTCAGTTCTGCCCAGTGTTGTAACTTCAGATCTCTAATGTGAGCTTCTAGAATGGCAACCCGCTCACATGTGTCGCAGCGGTATCCATCCTGGAGCTGTTGCTCCATTTTTGCATACATGCATTACCATGGGCGTCCGCAGGTAGGGGCAAGGGGGGTCAAGTGCCCCCCCCTGGAATCAGGGATCGGATCTTGAATTCAGCACAGTTGTGTCTCTATCGAGGTGCCGCACCCGGGTGCCACCCACCAGTGGGGTGAAACCATTAAGGTGCTGTCAAGTGTAGTGTGACTTTGGGCTCTTTTCCCTGCTCAGTCCAGCAGAGAACTTGGCGGTGCTGTGACGGAAGAATGGCGAGCTGGGGGCTATCAGAGGTTTCCCCCGCTCGCCCCACCCATTCTCCTGTCAGGTAGAAGAGACGGCGGCTCTCACCAGGTTCCCCACCCAGCTTCCTGCCCTGCTCCGTTCCTTAACTGAGGGCCAATCAAAGGCGACTAGGAGAGGCAAGCTTCATTGGATAGGTAGTCCCAAAAGATTTGCGGCTCCATTTTCCACAGGGAGGAGGCTACAGCTCGATCAAGAGAGAGATTGAGAGACTGCAGCCTGGAAAGAAGCTGAGGGAGAGAGTGCTACAGGACGAGGAGTGTGCTGGGCGGAAGCCAGAGAGAGAGCCTGCCAGGGCCACAAAAGAGAGTCATGCTGTCCAGCACCACCAGAGAGAGAGCCACACTGGCCAGCACCACCAGAGAGAGAGCCACACTGGCCAGCACCACCAGAGAGAGAAAGACTGAGCCACTACCAGGGTACAGACATGCTACACTACTGACCAGTGTCACCCCCGGGGAACCCAGAGTGAACGATTGTCCAGCCGGAGTGATCACTGCTGTAGTTTCGCTGGGTCTGGTAAGAGAGCCTGTTGGCCATTACCTATCCTAGGGACTGTAATACGTCTGCAGACTCTGACCATAATAATGTGATAATGACATTGTCGAAAAGGGGCAGTGCATGGGTGACCCTAAAATTATGCCCCCCCCCCCCCCCCGAAAAAAGTTCTGCGGACGCCCATGTGCAGCACACTGTGCACTGCACAAAACCTTCAACTTTGCTAGCATGCATTATACCAGTAATTCTGCTTTAAAATGCAGTTTGGGTGACATACTTTACATCCTGTGACTGGCAGCAAAATGCCAGAAGCAGGATCACTAAATTGGACAAAGAAAATGCTAATCTTTCTAGCTTCACTCCTTCCTTCGCTGAACCATTCCTCAGCAACAGGACCACTAGGATGTCATAAGCCTAATGCCCCGTACACACGGTCGAATATTGCGATGGAAAAAGTCTGATCGGATTATGTTGTCGGAAAATCCGATCGTGTGTGGGCTCCAGCTGACTTTTTTCGTCGGCATTTCCGAAGGAAAAAAATTTGAGAGCAGGATCTTAAATTTTCCGACAACAAAATCTGATCAGACTTTTTCCAATCGTGTGTAGGGAATTCCAATGGACAAAGTGCCACGCATGCTCAGATCAAATTACGAGACCAAAGCTATTGGCTACTAGCCTCTACGTAGTTCCGTAGTACGTAACGAACGTCACCACATTCGGAACGATCGGATTTTCCGACAACTTTGTCTGATCGTGTGTATGCAACACCAGTTTCAGACAAAATCCGTTGGAAAAAATCTGACGGAATTTGTGGTCGGAATTTCCGACCGTGTGTACGGGGGCTAAGTGTTGGGGTCAGTCTGAGGATTAGGGTTAGGGCATGTGGGGGTACACTCCTTTTTTGGGCTCAAAAGCCTAGTGCGAAAACTAGCAGCACCACCAGGGGTCACACTCCAAAACCAATGTACCAATTTACCTTTGCAAACCGGGTTCTTTTAGGAAAGTTTCATACATACTGTAAGTGAGCTTTACCTCTAAATGCAGCATTTTTGCATTCTAAGTTTTTCTGCTGCAAATTCTAATAACCATAATACCTATAATCGTAATGTTTGCTCCACGCATATTAATTTCAGTAATTTACTTCATAAGTACTTCAGACTCTGACGTAGATATCTATCACGGTGGATAAAATCTGGATTTTCTTTTGTCCCTCTACAGGGTTCCATCAGCCGGCAGTAATGATTTTTAAATTATTCGGTTAGTAATGCCATTTGTGCCCATTAGTCTGGTAATTGTGGGCTTCGTAGTGCTTTAACGGTTTAGTTTATGCTTTTTATTTTAGGGTTTAAATAGTGAGAATTATTATTTTTCTTGTGTAGTAAAATGCATATGTACAGTATACTGTATGTGTGTGTTTTGACATTGCCTGTGCAGCTCTGCTCAGCCAGTTTTGTAATTCTGACATCTTTGCCAGACCCCATAAAAAGTCCTGAACGTTTACTTTTTTCTTCTGCAATGCACTTTGGTGAAGATGTTGAGTAGATGGCCTAAAGAGGTCATCTCTCTGATCTCTTCTGCAGTCAGCAAGCTTAGTTTCTTAGATCCACAGAAATGTGCAAAAACAAGTAAGCCTTTAACCACTTTAAGACCAGACCACTTTTTGCGATTCGGCACTGCGTCGCTTTAACTGACAATTGCGCGGTCGTGCAACATGGCTCCCAAACGAAATTGACGTCCTTTTTTCCCCACAAATGGAGCTTTCTTTTGGTGGTATTTGATCGCCCCTGCGGTTTTTATTTTTTGGCTATAAACAAAAAAAGAGCGACAATTTTGAAAAAAATTCATTATTTTTAACTTTTTGCTATAATAAATATCCCCCAAAAATATATAGGCCGATACGTATTCTTCTACATATTTTTGGTAAATAAAAATCGCAATAAGAGATTATTGAATGCGTTTACAAAATAGGGGATAATTTTATAGCATTTTTATTAATATTTTTTTTTTACTAGTAATGGCGGCGATCAGCGATTTTTTTGTATTGTGACTGCGACATTATGGCGGACACATCGGACATTTTTTACACATTTTTGGGACCATTGTCATTTATACAGCAATCAGTGCTATTTAAATGCACTGATTCCTGTGTAAATGACACTGGCAGTGAAGGGGTTAACCACTAGGTGGCAGTGTAGGGGTTAAGTGTTCCTAGGGGCGTGTTACTAACTGTGGGGGGGGGGGTGGCTGTGATTTAGTGAACACTGATCTCTGCTCCAATCACAGGGAGCAGAGATTGGTGTCACTAGTTGCTAGGCAGAACGGGGAGATGCTGTTTACTTACGCATCTCCCTGTTCAGCCATCCCGTGAGACGATTGTGGGTATTCCCGCGGCGATCGAGTCTGCGGGACCCGCAACCGGACTCACGGGGGTCCCGACCGGCGGTGCGCACACGATGGCACGGCGGCAATCCTAAAGGTGATGTACCTGTACGCCCTTTTGCCTATCCGTGCCATTCTGTCGACGTACATCGTCGTGCGCCGGTTAATACCCTGCTTCTGGATAGTTCTTGAATTCTTGAAGCTTCCCCCCTCTTCTTGCCTTCTGAACATTCTGGCTAGTGGGGAAGATCTCTTTAATTTTTTCACATTCAAAACTCCACACATGAGCAGTGCTCCATTCTCAACAATGTTAAAGTGGTATTAAAGTGGTTGCAAACCCACAAAAAAACAAACAAGCAAAAAAACCTTCAAGACAAAGGCATAGTGAGCGAGTATGCACAGGTTTAGGAGATATGTGTTGTTTACAACCACTTTAAAGTCATGTTTTCTTTTTGTTTAAAAATAACAAACATGTTATACTTACCTGCTCTATGGTTTTGCCATACAGCAGCCCAGATCCTCCTCTTCTCAGGTCCCTCACTGGTGTTCCTGGCCCCTTCTTCCTGCTGAGTGCCCCCACAGCAATCAGCTTGCTATGGGGGCACCATTTAGACACAAAGCCACGGCTCAGCCTCACCCCCTCTGTCTCCTCATTGGCTCACTGATTTTGATTGACAGCAGCGAGAGCCAATGGCTCAGCCAATAAGGTAGAAGAGTCCCGGACAGCTAAGACTCTCGTGGATCGAGATGGGGCTCAGGTAAGTATTGGGGGGGGGCTGAGGGGGGCTGCTGCACACAGAAGTTTTTTTTTTATCTTAATGCATAGAATGCACTTTAAGCGCAGCTGCAGTAAGAGAAAGCATGTGCGGGGTAACACTTGCAGGTATTTATTGTATAAAGAAAGGAAATGCGCTACCAAAAAAATTTATGTAAATTATGATTGAGAAATTTTGTGAAAAAAAAGGTGAAACATATATTACCAACAATGTAGCAATTAGCTGCTTGTAACTAAAAATATGTAACTGTGATTAAACACTTAGTGACAATTTCCGAGAAAGAATAATCCTATGCAATATAGTCTATAGACTGCTATAAGTTGTTGCACCCAAACAAAAAAAACTTCATAGGGCATCAAAGAAAAAACGATTAAGAGATATTGTTCTGTTCCTCAACGATTAAAGCAAACAGCGCCACTTACCAGATTAAGTGGGCCTCAAATTGTAGAGATCATACGAGCACACACAGGAGGGGTAAAGTCAGCAAAGGATGAAACGATCAGCAATAACAAAATCCTTCCTCCTACTCCCACTCAGCACTGCTGCAGTATTATTTTCCTGGATCTTCCAAGGGGAACACTCCATGCAAAGGTGTATATTATGGAATAGAAGAGAGAGGCTTCATGGTGCAGTACTCAAGAAAGTTTTATTCAAAGGCATCGAGTATCCTTTCCAAAAGAAACCCCTGCCAATTGGCTAAGACAACACATCCAATCCAAGTCTGAATTCACCATGCCTTTGTCGTTATAACGCCACAGGCAACAATGCCACCTAGTGATTGAAGAGAGAGGTGCATCAAATCCAGAGTTAGAGAAAAGTCAGTGGATCCCCCTAACAATTACCCAGGCTAGTTACCACCTAGCAAACTAAATTTGTTAGCAACCCGGCCTACAACCAGGGTGCTACATCAGTTTTATTGGGCTGCAAAAGTGAAAAAACAAGGGCTTTTTAATGAGATACAGATTACCCGAAAAAAAAAACTCATATCTTTCTGTTTATTGTGACATAGCAGCAATTTATCCGTGAAGACTTGTAAATTTACTGAAAGGTCCACAAGTGTCTAGAAAAGGCATACAATAAAAGTAAAAAGTAAATGCCATCAGTAAATGTTGTGCTTTTGTGCGGTTTTTCTCTTGAAGCTGAATTGCAGGAAAATAGCTCCATACAATCAGCAAGCTTAGCTTCAGATGAAATTCACATACTGGAGTTTTTTTTTTACCTGCCTAGGTATTTGTGCTTCTGTCCGTTAAATTCTGAGATTTTCTTTTGGGTGAAATGCATCAGACTGTAGCACGGAAGAGCTAGCTTGGGTACATTTGTTCTTACCCTTTAACACCTACCCAAAGGACTTTTATGCATACTCCATTAGAGTTGGATAACCTTTAACACTTAAATTGATCCCAACACATAAACCTTTACCAATGAATCCTGGTCTAGATCTATCTGCACTCAGATCTTGTCACCAAAAAGCATCATCCATGCTGTAAAATATGCCTCTAAATGGAAAAAGAATCAATGTAGAGATGGGGAGGTCTGGGAAAAAAATGTAAACATTGGGGGGGAAATATATATTTTTTTCAATTGTTTTCAAAGCATTTTTTTTCCAGAAAAATGGAAAATAGAAAAAAGCGTGGAAAATCTTCTTTTACAATGATAAATAATATATCTATGACATGGTATTTAAACTATATAATACAAAAGGTCACAGAGAATAGAGGAAAAAAGGGGGGAGAGAAGAACAGAAGAGAAAAGGGAGGAGAAAAGAGTGGAGAAAGTTCCCCCAGGCAGGGAATTGGAAGACATTAGGTGGAAAGCCCCAAGCTGATTGGGTGCAGGGTTGGAAGAGCATAGGACCACTACGAGGGCCACATCTCAAGAAATGTAAAATCGTTTATCTTTTTTAACCTTTAAAGATTCCTATTACAACATAATGTTTCTCTATAGTCTGCTCAGTAAATGGGTTTTTGTTTACCTCCTCTCAGTAATATGGTGAGACCAGGGTTCCATGGAACCCTAGAGTAGACATGTGCGGTTTGTTTCATTCCGAATAATAATTCAGACAAATTTTGCATTATTCGGAAATTCGGATATATCCAAATACCAAAATTACACTATAAACAAAGTTTACCCAATGCGCAAAATAATGAAATGAAATTCGAATTGAATTTTACATCAAATTCCAGTCAAATTCAAACTGTAAACATGTTTCTGAAATCAAAGACTGTGTGTGTTATTAGAGTATCATTTCGAAATAATGGTTGGTTAAGCCAAAAGTGATTTAAAGAGTCATTGTAATCATTTGATGAAGATTTCTCTTTTGTTTGCTACAGTCGAATTGAAAAAAAAAATTGAAAGTTTTTGATTCGGCCGATTAAAATTTTATTGATTCGAAATGTTGGAATCGATAAATTTAGAATTTGCGGAATCAATCAATTTTGAATTGGCAGAATCAAACATTCAATTTTTTTTCGGTAAATTTGAAGAGAATTTGAAAAAGACATATAATGAATTCCGACGAATTTGGAATACGAATTGAACAAATCAACCGAATTTAACTAAACAAAATAACTAGCTTAACGAATCGAAACAAAACTAATTTTTTCGTCATGCACATGTCTACCCTAGAGTTCCTCCCGAGGTTGCTAGGGATTCGTTAAGCAATGAGCAATTTCTGTCTCTCAGATAAGTTCCTTCTGACACCATAGATTTTTTCAGTTATTAAGTGTAAGGAGCATTCTTCCCACTAAACATCACACTAATGTACCATGAGTTGTAGATATAGTTATTTCAAGATTTCCTCTGTGTTGAAAAGGTTGAGAAAGGTTGATCTAGAGTTTGGAAAGCTTTCTGCTGAGAGCAAAGCTGTAATTTGCAGATATTCTGAGAAGAAATATTATTTTTCAAATGCTACAAGAAGGACAAAACACATCCTGGCATGCCAGAGGTACCTTAACCACTTGCCGACCGGCGCACGACGATATACGTCGACAGAATGGCACGTACAGGCAGGAGGGCGTATATATACGTCCCTCCTTTAGCCTGTCCGTGCCATCGGGAGCGTGCCAGGAGCGGCGCGCTCCCGCGCCGGTCGGGACCCCCGTGAGTCTGGCCGCGGTCCCCGCGGACTCGATCGCCGCGGGGACTCCCGCGATCGTCTCACGGAGCGGCTGAACGGGGAGATGCCGAGATAAACAGCATCTCCCTGTTCTGCCTAGCAACTAGTGACGCCGATCTCTGCTCCCTGTGATTGGAGCAGAGATCAGCATTCACTAGCTGACAGCCACGCCCCCCCACAGTAAAAAACACACCCCTAGGCCTACTTAACCCCTACACTGCCACCTTGTGGTTAACCACTAAACTGCCAGTGTCATTTATACAGAAATCAATGCATTTAAATGCATTAATTGCTGTAAAAATGACAATGGTCCCCAAAAATGTGTCAAAAATGTCCGATGTGTCCGCCATAATGTCGCAGTCACAAAAAAAATCGCAGATCTCCGCCATTAATAATAAAAAAAAAATTATTAATAAAAATGCTATAAAACTATCCCCTATCTTGTAAACGCTATAACTTCTGCGCAAACCGATCAATAATCGCTTATTGCGATTTTTTTACCAAAAATATGTAGAAGAATACGTATCGGCCTAAACTGAGGAAAAAAAAATGTTTTTTTATATATTTTTTGGGATATTTATTATAGCAAAAAATAAAAAATAATGCATTTTTTTCAAAATTGTCGCTCTATTTTTGTTTATAGCGCAAAAAATAAAAACCGCAGGGGCGATCAAATACCACCAAAAGAAAGCTCTATTTGTGGGAAAAAAAGGACGTCAATTTTGTTTGGGAGCCACGTCGCACGACCGCGCAATTGTCAGTTAAAGCGACGCAGTGCCGAATCACAAAAAGGGGCCTGGTCCTTTGGCTGCAAATTGGTCCGGTCTGAAAGTGGTTAAAGACATTAAAAATACTTTATGGAATGAAATGATGAGGACCCTAATGAAAGTGCGAGGAGCTTTTCCCTCCAGAGTTCTCATTCCAGAAACACTCTTTCTGCTGCTTCTGGATCATCACAACGAGTTTCTTCACCAGCAGCATCTTCAAGTAAGGAAGTGTTACAAACTACAGCCTCCCACAAATACACAATCCCTTCATTTATAGAGAAAATTACACCTGACAATTAGGAGAACATTCATCAACCTCTTCTCAGCGCTATACAAGTCATTCATTCATTCATTCATTCATTCTTCATAGAGCAATATATGCTTCTGGATCAGCATTGTCAATAATTGAAAATGCATATTCTTTTACATTATTATGAGGGAAAGGGAGGTGGTTACCGATTCTTATGTATGGGTGAAATGTTCTTATCATATACACTCCTTGTTATTCCATTTGTAATAAAAATACAATTTTAAAAAGCAAATTTGGTTTATATACTGAATAAGCTGTACTTTTATTTTAAGCATAGTACTTTTAAATACACTGCATTCCATGTTCCCAGTGTATCAAAACTATTTTCGGTTTGTAATACTTCTCCAAACTGATTTTTTTTTTTACATTTTTCCAAAATTTTAATTTTTTACAGGAAAAAAATGTATTTTCTCATGGCTTCAAAATTTATGGAAATGTTACATATCTAGCCCCATGCAGGGATCAGCTGATTGTTTCTTGCTTCTCCTTATACTGTTCATTCACAAACTGAACAAGACCAAGACTATAAATGGTTAGGCGGTCGGGAAGCGGTCAAAGAGCCTGTCCACTAATCCCTCGGCTATCCAGGACTCTCCCTCCTGATTGGCTGAGACACAGCAGCAGCGACCATTGGCGACCATTGGCTCCGGCGGCGGTCAAAGTCTGCGGTGCCCCCATAGCAAGCTGCTTGCTGGTGGGCACTTGACAGGAGCAGTAAAGAGGGACCAGAGAAGTGGACTATCCAGGCTTCTCTGTACAAAACCAACTGAATAGAGCAGATAAGTATAACATGTTTGTAATTTAAAAAAAAAAAACAAGACTTTACAATCCCTTCTTTAACCACTTGCCGACCGCCTTCCGCATATATACTGTGACAAGGCGGCTCGGTTGCACAAACCAATGAACCCGTACGTCGGTCTTTGCATGTGGTACTGCGGGCACACGTGCCGCGGGAGCTCATCCACGGGTCCGACAGACTCGATAAAGAGGGGCAGGACGGGAATCTGCCTATGTAAACAAGGCAGATCCCCATTCTGACAGGGGAGGAGTGAGAGATCAGCTGTTCCTAGTGATCAGGAACAGCGATCCCTCTGTACTCCCAGTCAGTCCCCTCCCCCCACAGTTAGAAACACCCCCCTAGGACACACTTAACCCTTGATCTCCCCCTATTGTTAACCCCTTCCCTGCCAGTGCCATTTATACAGTGTTCAGTGCTTTTTTTTTTAGCACTAGTTACTGTATTAATGTCACTGGTCGCCAAAAAGTGTCACTTAGGGTCAGATTTGTCTGCCGCAATGTCAGAGTCTTGCTAAAAATCACTAGTAAAAACAATAAAAAAAAAGTCCCTAAATCTTTCCCCTATTTTGCAGACGCTATAACTTTTGCACGAACCAATCAATATATGATATTTGTGATTTTTTTTTTTTTACCAAAAATATGTAGCAGAATACATTAGTCTAAACAGATAAATACATATGTTTTTTTTTTGGATATGTATTATACCAGAAAGTAAAAAAATTTCAAAATTGGTGCTTTTTTTGTTTATAGCGCAAAAAATAAAAACCGCAGACGTGATCAAATAACACCAAAAGAAAGCTCTATTTGTCAGGTAAAAAGGACATCAATTGTGTTTGGGTACATTGTCGCACGACCTTGCAATTGTCAGTTAAAGTGACGCAGTGCCATATCACAAAAATGGCCTGGTCATTATGGGGGTAAATCCTTCTGGGGCTGAAGTGGTTAAAATTGTAGGTACATTCAACTTATTTTAGGGGTCCCTATAGAACATTTTGGGTAAGTTCATCATTGCTTCAAGCTTGACAAGTTTGATATCTATTTACATTTACATCTTTTATGTTTTACCAAAAATTGGAAAATATATTACCTTTTGTGTTCCCTAAAATTAACCTATTGTACAATTAACTTATTGTAGTTTTTTAGTGAAAATTTGAGCTTTGATAAATCATTGTGTTAATATTGTGTAACATGAAAATTTGGGGTTACCACCATTTATTTCTCCAGGTCTCTGCTTTCAGAAAATATATAATGTTTGGAGGGTTTAACTAATCTTCAGGCCTAAAATAATTTTTTACACATGTAAAAAAAAAGCCAAAAGGGTTAAACATTTTCTACACTAAACTGGACATTTTTGTATAGTTTTTAAATTAAAATGGAAACAAAATGCAATGAATGTTTCCTCCTTCTCAGTGTTTCTTTGTGAACTTCTGTTACTGTCTAAACTTTGTTGTCTATAAGAGATCCTGATAAAGTCAGTGTACATTACCTACACACGCTGTCCTTGACAAAGTAATTATGTACAGCGGTGAATCATCGTCCTATATAAATCTGATAACAGCCACTCTGACCATGTTTCAGTGGGAGGTGGGCTGTAGTACACAGGCAATGTTCCTTCACCCACAAGGTTAATAACCACGTTTGAATGCCAAAATAAAAATAAATCATGTGCTGCGCTATCGCCCTAATGATCTGCTGAAACTGCAGTAAATCGCCAATAAACTACAATATACAAATAATTTGCTATAGTGATATATAAGTGACCATTGTCACCATACAAATTCCCATATCATGATTTGTGAATATACACACACATCCTTAACCGCTTCACCCCCGGAAGAATTTCCCCCCTTCCTGACCAGAGCACTTTTTATGATACGGCACTGCGTCGCTTTAACTGACAATTGCGCGGTCATGCGACATTGCACCCAAACAAAATTGACGTATTTTTTCCCCCCACAAACAGAGCTTTCTTCTGGTGGTATTTGATCACCTCTGCGTTTTTAATTTTTTGCACTATAAACAAAAAAGAACGACAATTTTGAAAAAAAAAACGCAATATTTTTACTTTTTGCTATAATAAATATCCCCAAAAAATATATAAAAATTTTTTTTTTTTCCTCAGTTTAAGCCGATATGTATTCTTCTACATATTTTTGGTAAAAAAAAACGCAGTAAACGTATATTGATTGGTTTGCGCAAAAGTTATAGCGTCTACAAAATAGAGGATAGATTTATAGCATTTTTATTATAATTTTTTATTTTTTTATTTTTTTAGTAATGCCGGCGATCTGCGATTTTTATCGTGACTGTGACATTATGGCGGACACATGGGACACTTTTGACACTATTTTGGGACCTGTGTCATTTATACAGCGACCTGTTACTGTATAAATGAGTCTGGCAGGGAAGGGGTTAAACACTAGGGGGCGATCAAGGGGTTAAGTGTGGCATAGGGAGTGAGTCTAACTGTGGGAGGGATGGGCTACCTAGGACATTACAGTGATCACTGCTCCTGATGACAGAGAGCAGTAGATCTCTGTCATGTTGCTAGGCAGAACAGGAAAATGCCTTGTTTACATTGCATTTCCCCATTCTGCCACTCTGTGACATGATCGCGGGACACCGGCGGGAATCGAGTCCGCAGGATCCGCGGGCAGGGCCACGCAGTACGCAGCGTGCGCGCCCTCTAGCCTGCAAATTAAGGGGGACGTGCCTGTACACCCATTTGCCCATGCTGCCATTGTGCCGACGTATAACGGCGTGCAGCGGTCGGCAAGTGGTTAAGGGCACACGGGCACCGTCCCCCCCCCATCCATCCATCGCCGCCTCCCCTATCCATGGGTCCGGCCCCTTTCAGGACACTGGCGCATGGATTTCAATGTGGAGGGGCTGTTTTTTTGAAGCACCAATTACAGCCAGAGCCTCTAATAGGCTTCAATATAGGGTGGACTCGGGTCGCAGAGAGTGCACGCCGAGCACACCCAGGTGTGTTACAACAGCGAATCAATATTCGCTGTTGTAACACTGATCCTCCTCCCGGCTAATCAGGAAGCGGGTTTTGACACTTGTCACCCAACTGGGTAAAAGGACAGGCGATCCTATTGGACGCCTAAGAGGAGGAGGGAGGAGCCCGCAACCCACCGCCGCAGCAGCCCACAACCTGCCCATAAAAGCCTGCAACCCGCCCACTGCCTGCCGCCCGTAAGAGCCCACCTACCTGCAACCGATGGGGTAAGTGCCGGGGCAGGGGGGGTGCAGCCGACCAACCAACAGGAGAGGGGTGGTGTTGGTTGTTTGCCACCCAAAAATAGAAAAAACACCAGCCGACCACTGGTGACAGAGGTTCCCTTTATAGAAACATCAGGGGCCTATACACTTAGGCCCCTTTCACACTTATACGACTTGTCCCACGATTTGGGAATGCAAAGTAGCATGACAAGTCGTTCCCCATGATTTCCAATGACAGCCATTCATATTAGTACGACTTCAAGTCCTTCCGACTTCAAAGTAGTCCCTGCACTACTTTGGTCCAATTTTGATGCCACTTACACAGGTATTCCTTGAAATCGCGCCGAAATCGCACACAGGAAAATGTCAATAAAAATGCGCTTTCATGATTTTTAATTAAAACATTTTAAACCCTGTATTTCGCTCTAACAGCTGCAGCCTGCTGTCTCCAACTGTCACAGTGACTTTTTTCTGATTGGTTTCTAATCACAAGGGGAGATCTGGTGTTGCCAACAAGATCTAAAAACGAAGAATTTGCACAGCTGTGTGTTCCAAGATTTCACCTGGGAAATTAACATTTTCCCATCATAGGGCTTCATGCCCAAAAAATTTAATAGTCAGCTAGCTGGAGTTCTTAACAGATGACAATACTTGCATTCTCCAAGTGATAATTGTGAAATTATTTGTTGTATATTATTAAAAACTTTTTTTTTTTTTCTAGCAATGACCATAATAAAAAAAAAAAATATTATATAAAAATACCTTCTTGGTCCTACAGTCTAGGTTGCTTCTTTTTTTAAAATGTTGTCCTAATATCTGAATATACTTAAAATATAGGAAAATTAGAAAGTATGGGATCTCAATGTTGAGCATAGATAGGTGTAGGCAAGTGAAAAAAAGGCTCAAGTATGAATAGGGGCATATAATGTATTTTCACTTTTGCAGACAAATTAGGGTAGCACTTTTTTTTTTGTTTTTTTAACACGGTCCCATTCAAATAGTATATCACAAAAACATATTTAACCACTTGCCAACCAGGCACGAACACCCCCTTCCTGACCAGGCCATTTTTCAGCTTTCAGCGCTGTCGCATTTTGAATGACAATTGCGCGGTCATGCAAGGATGTACCCAAATAAATTTTTTATCATTTTTTCCCCACAGATAGAGCTTTATTTTTGTGGTATCTTATCACCTCTGCAGTTTTTATTTCTTGCGCTATAAACAAATTAAGAGGGACAAGTTTGAAAAAACGCAATATTTTTTACTTTTTATTATAATAAATATCCAATTTTTTTTTTTTAAACAAATTTTTTCCTCAGTTTAGACGATACGTATTCTTCTACATATTTTTGGTAAAAAAAAATCGCAATAAGCGTCTATTGATTGGTTTGCGCAAAAGTTATAGCGTCTACAAAATAGGGGATAGATTTATAGCATTTTTATTATTATTATTTTTTTACTAGTAATGGCGGCGATTTGCGATTTTTATCGTGACTGCGACATTGCGGCGGACACTTCGGACACATTTTTGGGACCATTCACATTTATACAGCGATCCGTGCTATAAAAATGAATTGATTACTGTATAAATGTGACTGGCAGGGAAGGGGTTAACACTAGGGGGCACTGCAGGGGTTAATATGTTCCCTATATGAGTGATTCTAACTGTGAGGGGACTGACTGGGGGAGGGGACCGATCGGTGTCCCTATGTACAAGGGACACACCATCGGTCTCCTCTCCTCTGACAGGACGTGGATCGGTGTGTGTTTACACACACCGATCCACGTCCTGCTCACTTACCGGGCAATCGCGGGTGCCTGGCGGTCATCGCGACCGCCGGGCACGCGCATTGGGTGCCCTGCTAGGCGGCGGGCACGCGCCCCCTAGTGGCCAAAAAGCGAGCGCCGTCATATGACGGCGGCCCGCCACAAGAGCTGCACCGTCCCGCCGTCATTTGACAGAGGGCGGTCAGCTACTAGTTAAAAATATCAGCTTACCTTTTTTAGATGCTCTATTCTGGATCTTCCAGCAAGAAAATATCCTAGTTAGTTCTCTTTGTTTATGAGGAGGCTGGGCAGGTGTGTTGGCCATAATTAACCCTGTCTGTACTGTGCATGCAGATGTTCATTATCAGTTGTACCTAGATTTGAACATGGTTTGTCCTAACAAAGGGTTAAAGGTGTAGAGGCTGGGCTTCTTTAATTGTATGTTAATGAGGACAGACCTGGGACATGCTCAATTTTACATTGTTCAAAAAAAAAACTTTAATTTAGCTATGACACATTCTCCTGAGAAACATCTAAAGCCCCATACACACGGTCGGATTTTCCGACGGAAAATGTCCTATCGGACAATGTTGTTGGAAATTCCGACCGTGTGTAGGCTCCATCGGACATTTTCCATCGGATTTTCCGACGGACAAAGTTTTATCTCCTGCTCTCAAATTTTCCGACAACAAAGTCCTATCGGACTTTTTCCGATCGTGTGTAGCGAATTCCGACGGACAAAGTGCCACGCATGCTCAGATCACATTACAAGACCAAAGCTATTGGCTACTAGCCTCTACGTAGTCCCGTCATAGGCAACAAACGTCACCACGTTCAGAATGATCGGATTTTCCGACAACTTTGTCCGATCGTGTGTATGCAACACCAGTGTCGGACTAAATCCGTCGGAAAAAATCCGATGGATTTTGTGGTCGGATTTTCCGACCGTGTGTACGGGGCATAAGAGGTAAGAAATATTAACCAGTTTCCATCCGCCCTATAGCAGTAACAACAGATCTCCCCACAGCCAGCATTAATAGACTCTCCAGCAGCCAGCAACAATAGACCCCTCCTTAAACAGTAGATCTCTCCTAACAATAACTGACCACACAGTAATATAAGACCCACCCCTAGCAACAATAGCTCCGGGTTACTATATCCGATTCTGGCTTTGTTCGGGTCTCCAGCAGATGTGACGGCTGGTCACTCAGGCCTCCCACTGGGACAGGCCTCGAAAGGCGGCGGAAGGGAGGATGGATGTCCCCTTTCGCTGCTTGGCATAACACCTGAGCAGCTTCTTTGCTGCATTGGTTGTAATCCGAAGAAAGTCGGCCAGGGTTCAAATGTCAGCGGGGCGGGTGCATGTGAATTCATCACATGCAGTGACGGCACGGACATTATCGACCCCTGGTTTAATGCCTCATTAACACAGGGCAAATCACTGTCTACCTCGTACGGTGGCCATGTTTTCCTGCATGTGGATCGAATGATGTCTCTTGGGATGCAGTGGCTGCATGGACACAGCTTCTGCTCCCACTTTAACATCCAGCAGGTGTCTCTGAACTCACACTGTGTTCGGGGCCATGCACCCACACCCTCACAGATGTAAAATTGGAGGCATCAGCTATGTCCATGCTACTGCTGCATCCCAATAGATATCAATGAAACACCTGTGCATCCCTGTGCAGGTAAACACGGACCTTGCATGGGGTACACATTGACGCGCCCCACGTGAACGAGGCCTAAAGCAGATCTGCAGACACTCCCCTTCCCACTCGCACCACTAAATAATCACTGGATTCAATTTTAAAGAACTATTCTAAATGCCAGAATTAATCATCCTTATCTGTGGCCACTTGGGTTCCGAGTCTTCCACTTTCTTCCTTGCAAAGGAGAATCATCATTCTTCATGTCACTGCCTGGGTTACAT
>CM053027.1:590891893-590934111 GCA_028564925.1 Lithobates sylvaticus
CAGAAGGAATTAACACAGCAGATACTGTCTGTCAGCAATGCAGAATGAATCTGTGACGGACCTCGTACCCAAGATGTCCGCCGTAACTGCTTCCTCTGTCCGGTACCACACAATCCAAGACCCCCTTAGCTTACCCAGTCACCAGACAACACCAGTGTAGGGTACATCAGGAATTAATCTTTATTTGACATGTCACACTTATATACAGTTGACAGATGACTCAAGCCTAACCTAATTAGCATGAGCTAATTATCTTAATCAACACTGGGCTCCATCATTCAATTGCAGGGTTAATTAGCACACACAACAATAGGTGAAACACTTCTACAAGCCAGACTATACTCAATTACATAACACAGGTGGCTGGAGTTCATGTCATTAGCGTCTCTTGCTAATATGCCAAATACACATACAGATTCTATGTGTATTGGGGGGCCAGCATGGACCTGAATCCAAGTATCACCAGCTCAGAGGTCCCAGGCTTGCAGCTCAAAGAGCACTGTTCCCCCAAATGCCAGGGCCCATAGTCGCAAGGCAGCAGGCTCGCACTCAGTCCCCTCCAACAGCCCGTGTCCCGGCTAGGTCCGTCACATTTCTCCCCTTTTGGCAGGAGACTAACACAGGAGGAGACCCCAGACGGGTTGACTCCGAAGTTAGTCAGTGGTTCCAGTCCTCTAATGCTGGGATCCACACAGTAGCCCAAACAAATAGTTCCAAACGGAGTATTCCTCACCCAGCCAACCTCTGCCTCTCTCAGAGAACATATCTGCCGCTGGGGAGAGGCCCGGACTGGTCCTTCTCCCTGGAGTCTTTTCAGCCGCTGGAGAGAAGACAGGGTGACTGGGATCACTCCGTCATGCTGTTGGGGATTTGGGCCAACCGCCCAGCATCCCGGGGGTATACAGGTGGGGACTGCAGTCCCATCCCCCTTTACAGGAAATCTGCCCTCTGTTAGTTGTGGGCAGAGGCCAGCAGCACATTGTTCCGTTGCCAGCAGTTCAGCTGGGTGTAGGAGCTTCCCTACATCATCTCCTCCAGCTAACTGTTGGGGAGAGAGGCCGACTGCCCCAGCTCCCTGGAACTCCGCAGCTGTTGCTGGTGCTGGACAGAGGTGGGTAGCACTCTGCCCTGTTGCCAGCACTTCTGCTGGGGACTCCACATCCTCCGCTCTGGTTAACCGTTGGGGCAGGAGGCTGGCTTCCTCCACTCCCACATCTGGCTGCTGGGACAACATGTCTCTGGTACTGTCTCCCAGGTGCACAAATCTTTGCTGGGGAGGAAAGATCGCTTTCTCCACCCTGGCCAACTGTTGGGGAGGGACGACAAACACCTCCTCTCCCTTCTCCCCCTGTATCTGCTGCTGGGAAGTGATCGCCACCTTCTCACCCTGAGCCTCCAAAACTGAAACAGGTGTGGGGCAGAGGTCTTGGACCCTCTGTCCGGTGACCAGCGCTTCAGCTGGGGAAGTTCCTTGTAACTCCCCAGATACTGCTGTTGATGCTGGGCAGAAGTTAGCAGAGCTCTGCCCTGTTGTCAGCACTTCAGGTTTGGGGGCGGCAATCTCCAGAGTTTCCACTGCCGATTCTCTTGCATGCTGCTGGACAGGCATATTCCTCCATCCAACCTCGTTTTGTGCAGTAACAGGTTTGTCAAGGTCCGTCAGCACTTGCTGCATCCGCCATAAGACCTCTGCATCCATAGCTGCGGGGGCAGGTGGGCAAAGCACTCTGTTACTATGCCACATTGCTGACTCTTCAGCCAGGATTTCAGAGCTGTCTGCTGGTATTTCCTGATAGTCCCAGGCAAAGGGAGCCCCACCCTGCTGCTGAGCAGTGTCTAGCAGCTGTATGTAGGCAATCTCCAGCTCCCATTCCTGAGCGGCCAGGAACTCCAAATCTTCCTGTGCCCAGAGCACTTCCGAGACGTTCAATCTTTGCTCTCTGTGCTCCATTATTTCCTCCAAACGCCACTCCAGATCACTCCCAAAGTCGGGGTCCTCGGACAGCCTCCAGTACAACAATCCCAGGCCATTATAATCAAAGCCTTCCGTGGGCCTGTCATCCGCTGTCCACGGTCACACTTGGGCTACATACCACCGGAGGGCTCTGTAGCTCTCGTCCAAACGCATTTCTGCCCGGATCAGCCTGCTTAACTCAGCTGTCCACTCCTGCTTCAGTTGTTCCAACAATAACAACATTCGTACTTCATACTGCGACCAGTACCTTACATGGATGGAGGGGAGAACTTTTCCCTGGTGTCGCTGCTCACAGGCTAGCGCTTCTTTCCAGAGTTGTAGGCGAACAGAATCATACCATCCCAGCAGGACCTGCACCGATACTGGTCCTCTGTGCTGTATCCGCATCTCTCGCAACCTCCTTCCGAATTCCTCTTCCATGACGTATCCGGGCCTTGGATCCAGGTGATGGTTTGGATGTGTTCACGACAAGGAAGCACGATCCCACTGCTGCCACCAATTGTGACGGACCTCGTACCCAAGATGTCCGCCGTAACTGCTTCCTCTGTCCGGTACCACACAATCCAAGACCCCCTTAGCTTACCCAGTCACCAGACAACACCAGTGTAGGGTACATCAGGAATTAATCTTTATTTGACATGTCACACTTATATACAGTTGACAGATGACTCAAGCCTAACCTAATTAGCATGAGCTAATTATCTTAATCAACACTGGGCTCCATCATTCAATTGCAGGGTTAATTAGCACACACAACAATAGGTGAAACACTTCAAGCCAGACTATACTCAATTACATAACACAGGTGGCTGGAGTTCATGTCATTAGCGTCTCTTGCTAATATGCCAAATACACATACAGATTCTATGTGTATTGGGGGGCCAGCATGGACCTGAATCCAAGTATCACCAGCTCAGGGGTCCCAGGCTTGCAGCTCAAAGAGCACTGTTCCCCCAAATGCCAGGGCCCATAGTCGCAAGGCAGCAGGCTCGCACTCAGTCCCCTCCAACAGCCCGTGTCCCGGCTAGGTCCGTCACAGAATCACAGCAGATAATGTGACTGAAACAGTCACCGACTAACGCTGGAACACACTACACTAGGCCGCCGGCGCGGCGGCCTTATATAGTGTGGGGCGTGTACTAAACCCCCTGAGCATCCTGCCTGTGGCCAATTATTGCTCTCCTCGCCGCTGACTCTATGATTGGCCAAGCATGCGGGATCACAGTGCATGCTTGGCCAATCATCAGCCAGCAATGCACTGCGACTGGCGCACTGCATTGCGGACCGTTCGCATCACACGATATTTGATGCGAACGGCCCACATAGTTCTGGGCTCGACGAGCGGTCGAACGCCCGATGTTCGATTCGAACATGGATTCGAATCGAACACCGGGCCCATCCCTATTGCCGACTGGTAAGCTTCTTCCTACCTGTAAACCTTTAATAAGTCTAAACTACTCCTAATACAGGTCCTAGTGCCTACGAGAAAGCTAATATAAAAGGTAGGTTATTGATAATTATATTAGCAGCATGTAGAATGCATGTAATGGTTTTTAATGAATACATAATACATAATACTACAAGGTGTCCTTTAAGTGATACTAAACACACACTGCTTAATTTACATTCTCTTTATATTTATGTATGTGGATGATAGCACTGTCATTATTTTAATGGAAAAACATCTAAGTACCTTTTTTCTAATCAATATACAGCTGTCACATGACCCAGCTCTTTCCCAGCCTGTCTGCAGGGAAACATAAGCAGGAGGAGCTTCTAGTCCTCTGCTGCTGGTCACATGTTCAAAAAAAAAAAAAACAGCATTTTGATCACAGAGTAAAAATAAATAATTAATATCAATAAACTGTTCTAAATTGTCATACAAATATATATTTGAAATCAAATCTTTATTATTTTTTGCCAATAACATGATGTGGGCAGCTTTCTGCCAGTGACAGGCTGTGTCACGCCCCTCTAGCCTGTGCCTTAGATAAAGAGGGAGGTGAAGCCTCCATTAATCTACACGTAATATCCCAGCCTTATTGTGTTTCGCTGGTTAATGGGCATGGAGGAGGAGGGAGGGGAGTGGGCTGTCATTTACCACTGTGTATACGCCCACATATGTGACTAAAGTCACATGGGCTGCTCAGATGTGATTGGGAGGAAATGCTCAGCATAGAAAGTCACTGAAAACTGTGAGACTTGCCACCGCAGATGCAAAATCCCTAGCTAAATTGGGGACATAAACAGAAGGGGGAGATAGAGATCAGAAGGATCAACCATGTTTTTTGCAGAATACAGAAAACAAATCTCATAGTGACTGAGTGAGTATGAACAGTATGTAATAAAGCATTTATTGATAGTTCTTATGATGTGGGTTTAGTGACACTTTATTATTTGCCAACTGCTCTATTTTTAAAGGGTAAATGTCCTTATAAGCGATCTTAACTGTGCACAGGTAAATTGTAGTTGCCATTATTTCAGGGGCAATCTTATCAATGTGCCTTCTATTGAAACAAATATAAAATTACATCATGTATATGCAGAGGGTCAATTTTTTGGCTGGAAAGATTATCAAGAAAAGGCTGTGCAGTTCAAGAGGGCACAAAATGATGGCCATTAGAGCCCCATGGTTTAGGATATCGTATTAGGGAAATGCTACACATGGGGTGGGTGGACTTATAAGGACAAATGCACTAAAAATAACATCAATAGAAATAGTTTGTGTCTAAAATGGCCACAATGTCATAAAAAATAGACACTTTTTTAAATCAAATATACTGGTACTTACAGTAGGATGTGTATTTTCTGGGTCACTTCTTGGTTTGTGCATTGTGTTCAAAACACATCATATCTAAGTACACTAATAGGAATGACATCATAACTTGACTGAGACTGAGACTGTCTCTTCATTCACAAGAAAGATATGACCACAGAGCATCGATTGATCAACTTGGTACATTCAGCCTGTCCATTAACTGTTCGAATCTTGGCCAGTTCTTGCTGAACCGGCCGAGAGTGGAACCGTGTATGGCGGCCTAAGGCAGAGAAGAAGGTAGTGTCCGCATCTGGCTGTGACTTTCTTCATGCAGAAGGCGTTAAGTACCAGCTGTACATTGCTGTGGAGTAGGTATGATCAATTGCTTTTCAGGCTGACTATTTGCAAGAGCGGTATGCAGCACTGAGGACCACTTTAATAAATGCCTAAGGCTGGATTCACATATGCTGCGGCCTCAGTTCACAGCTTGTTCACCGATTCGTGCGAATCAGGTCTGAATTTTTGCCTGAATTCGCACCTGTATTGGAACCAAAGACCCGCAGGACCATTTTTAAATGTGAACTGCTAGCTCCGGAGCTGTGTGAATTGGATCCATTGAGAGCTGGTCACACTCTCCTGTCATGTAAATTGGAAACTCAGGATTGTGAGAGTGTGCTCTCTTCAGGAGATAGGTAGGATGAGTAGATAGAAACTGATAACTGTAAGTAATTTGCCTAAGCAGCATTCTTGTTAAGTAAAAGCACATTAATATATTACAGGGTTAGTTTCCTTTCTTTGGAGTGTTTCTAAAAGCAGTTTTTTTTACCTTCATGCATTCTATGCATGAAGGTAAAACAATGCAAGTTGACCTGGGCCCCCCCACTACCATCTGCCACTTCCACCGCAAGCCAAGATACTCCCACGACCCCCCCAGTCTGCACAAGTCCGTCCCTTCAGTCTGCATAAGCTCCCCCCAGTCTAATCCAATCATCGTGGAATGTTCCAAGACAGATGTTGATTGCCCTAGAATCTGCTCTAATTTCACAATCCCTTTACCATGGTGCTGTGTAGTCTGGGATATGTGTTAATTAGTTGAGTTATATTGCTGAAGGTGTGAGTTGTCAAATAATCTGGGTAAATATGTAAAAATGGCATTATAGATGGGTGACAGATGGTGTTGAGGACTCCCTCATCTGTTTAGGGATTGCTGTTCCAGTTTGACCTAGATGGCTACTTTCATGCCTCTTGCAAACTATGTCCAAAATGTGCACATCACTGTCACTGTTTTTCTGACACTCCAGCCACATATGAGATGACTATGTTACTCTATTGCCGCGTACACACGAAGGGACAATCCCGCGGGATTATCCTCTGGACTGAAGTCCAGCGGATAATCCCCTCGTGTGTGGGCGCCGGCGGACTTTTTGGCGCCAAAGTACGGCGGACTAAAGTTTGAAGTTTTGTTTTCAAATTATCCGCTGGACTTGGAAGTCCAGCGGACAATCCCGCCGTTAGTGGGCAAGTCCGCGGGACTTTTGAAATGAAGGGACTTGCCGCTCATCGGCAAGTCCGTTCATTTAGCACGTGACTTCAGGTTACGTAGCTAGCGTAGGCAGTTACTGCCGCCGCGCTAGCTCCGTGACCTGGCATGGATTTAAAGGGACTCCCCACGCCGAAAAAACGGCGTGGGGGTTCCCCCCAAATCCATGTCAGACCCTCATCCGAGCACGCAGCCTGGCAGGCCAGGAAAGGGGTGGGGACGAACGAGCGCCCCCCCCCCTCCTGAGCCGTACCAGGCCGCGTGCCCTCAACATGGGGGGTGCCCTGGGGAAAGGGGGGCCGTGCGGCCCCCCCACCCCAAAGCACCTTGTCCCCATGTTGATGAGGACAAGGGCCTCTTTCCGACAACCCTGGCCGTTGGTTGTCGGGGTCTGCGGGCGGGGGCTTATCGGAATCTGGGAACCCCCTTTAATAAGGGGGCCCCCAGATCCCGGCCCCCCACCCTATGTGAATGAGTATGGGGTACGATGTACCCCTACCCATTCACCTAAGGTGTAAAATGTAAAGTAAAAAAAAACACCCACACTTTTGAAAAAATAGTTTATTGCACTGCTCCGGGGGTCTTCTTCCGTCTTGGGGGTCTTCTCGCCGGACTCCCCCGCCATTTACCAAGCTCTTTTACCGAGCGGGGGAAGTCCGGCTACCTTCTTCGTCGTCGCCGCCGTCTGGGGGTCTCGATCCGCCTTCGGGGGTCTTCTTCCGTCTTGGGGGTCTTCTCGCCGGACTCCCCCGCCATTTACCAAGCTCTTTTACCGAGCGGGGGAAGTCCGGCTACCTTCTTCGTCGTCGCCGCCGTCGTCTGGGGTTCTCGATCCGCCTTCGGGGGTCTTCCGGGGTCTCTTCTGTTCTTGCGGCGGTCGTCGTCTTCCGCGCCGCCGGCGCCTTCTTCTTCTTCTTGTCCTTCTTCTTGTCCTTCTTGTTCTTCTTCTTCTTCCGATGTTGACCCGACGCTCTCTCTGCCCGGAATGCCTGTGCCGCTCTGCGCTCGGACTTATATAGGGACATGGGGGACAGGGTCACATGTTCATGTCACATGGTGACCCCGCCCCCTTGCGATGTCACAGTCCCAGCATCCTCCGGGACTGTGACAACACAAGGGGGCGGGGTCACCATGTGACATGTGCATGTGACCCTGTCCCCCATGTCCCTATATAAGTCCGAGCGCAGAGCGGCACAGGCATTCCGGGCAGAGAGAGCGTCGGGTCAACATCGGAAGAAGAAGAAGAACAAGAAGGACAAGAAGAAGGACAAGAAGAAGAAGGCGCCGGCGGCGCGGAAGACGACGACCGCCGCAAGAACAGAAGAGACCCCCGAAGACCCCCGAAGGCGGATCGAGACCCCCAGACGACGGCGGCGACGACGAAGAAGGTAGCCGGACTCCTCCCCTCGTGAAAGAGCTAGGTAAAAGAGCAGAAGAGAGCGGAGGAGTCCGGCGAGAAGACCCCCAAGACGGAAGAAGACCCCCGGAGCAGTGCAATAAAATATTTTTTCAAAAGTGTGTGTGTTTTTGTACTTTACATTTTACACCTTAGGTGAATGGGTAGGGGTACATCGTACCCCATACTCATTCACATAGGGTGGGGGGCCGGTATCTGGGGGCCCCCTTATTAAAGGGGGCTCCCAGATTCCGATAAGCCCCCGCCCGCAGACCCCGACAACCAACGGCCAGGGTTGTCGGGAAGAGGCCCTTGTCCTCATCAACATGGGGACAAGGTGCTTTGGGGTGGGGGGGGGCCGCACGGCCCCCCTTTCCCCAGGGCACCCCCCATGTTGAGGGCACGCGGCCTGGTACGGCTCAGGAGGGGGGGGGGCGCTCGTTCGTCCCCACCCCTTCCCTGGCCTGCCAGGCTGCGTGCTCGGATGAGGGTCTGACATGGATTTGGGGGGAACCCCCACGCCGTTTTTTCGGCGTGGGGATTCCCTTTAAATCCATGCCAGCTTGCGGAGCTAGCGCGGCGGCATTTACTGCCTACGCTAGCTACGTAACCTGAAGTTACGTTCGAAATGAACGGACTGCTCCGTGTGTGGGCAAGTCCGTTCATTTTCAAAAGTCCCGCGGACTTTTGGCCGGCGGATTATCCGCTGGAGAAGTCCGTGCGTGTGTGGGCAAGTCCACACGCTCGGAAAGTCCAGCGGACCCAGCTGGAAAGTCCCGCGGGATTGTCCGCTGGACTAGGTCCGCCGGCAAAAGTCCGCACGTGTGTACGCGGCATATGTGTTCTGTGTGACGGATCCTGTACTCAAGGTGTCCGCCGTAAATGCTTCCTAAGTCCTGGAACATGAGTCCAATGGATCTGGCTATAGGAACCCCCCAAGAACTAGACAACACCAGTCTTGGAGTACATCAGAAATAGCTTTTATTTGAGATGTCACACACACACATATATACAGCCGGATGACTAAAAACTTAACCTAATTAGCATGAGCTAATTATCTAAATCAACACTGGACTCCTTCATTCAATTGCAGGGCTAATTAGCACCAACAACAATAGGTGAAATACTCTTTAGAATCTGTGTCAAGCCAGACTACTCATTTGCATTATACAAGACAACAGACAGGTGGCTGGAGTTGATGATATTAGCATCTGACATGTCCAGAGTCTATGTGTCTTGGGGGGCCAGCATGGACCTGAATCCAAGTAAAACCAGCTCAGCAGTCCCCAGGCATACAGCTTACAAACAGCACCGTTCCCCCCAATTCCAGGGCCCATAATCGCAAGGCAAGAGGCTTGCATTACGTCCCCTCCAACAGCCTCTGTCCCAGCTAAGTCTGTCACATTCTGCTTCTGCATTCCTTATGAATAGTATTGGGCGAGCAGTTCGGACCGAACATCGCCCGTTGGGCGAACACCAAAATTTGCGGGGGGGTTGGCGGGATGTTCACCTGCCGAGCACCATACAATGCACTGCGCGATGCACAGTGCATTCTAAGCCCTGATTGGCTAGAGCAATGCACCTGACCACTGGGGGGGGGGGCAATCGAGCACCCCGGGAATGGCTTGCAGCCGGGGAAATTAATTTAAATGTAATTTTTTTATTTATATATGTTAGTTTTTCTGCAGCAGGTTCTATACACAGTACAGATGCGCCACTTTACAGGCAGACTAAGGGGACCACCCAGGCACTACATACTACAGTGTATCATAGTGATGTCTTTTTGCACTCCCTGTTTACATGCACTTGCTCCTATGCCAACTGAACATCATTACCTCCTGCTCTCTAGCTCCCTTGTCAACTTATCCCATGCTTGCCTCCAGGAATTCTCCAAAGCATCTCCCATCCTCTGGAACTCTCTACTCCAATCTGTCCGACCATCTCCTACTCTATCCGCTTTCAGATGATCTCTGAAAACTCATCAGAAAAGCCTATCACCTAACAAATGCACATTTATTTTCTCCATCAGCCCACATATTACCTATTGTAACTCTTGACCCTCTCTCTTAGATTGTAAGCGAGCAGGGCTATCTGATTCCTACTATATTAAATTGTATTGTAATTGTACTGTCTGCCCTTATGTTGTAAAGCGCTGTGTAAACTGCCGGCGCTATATAAATTCTGTTTAATAATAATAATAATAATAATTATTACTCTGGACTGGCTTTCTGAGAACAACATTGGACCATGTCTGTGTGCAATGTGTGCCAGCACAGCCTCTTGTCATGTCCCCCAGAGGGGCTTGTAACGTTGTGACAACATGTGAGCACAGTTGGAAGACAATTGTCTCCCCATAACAGGAAGTGTCTGACCAAATGTCTGTTCCCCAATGTCTTCTGCAGAGTGTGAACAAGGAAACACTCATCTATGAGCATTTCCAGATTCAGAGCTCTCAAAATTCTTGCTTCAAAGCCAGGTAAACATCTGATGGAGCACAGTCTGTGTTGGTTTGGCTGGGGCAGAGGGCAGGGAAGACATTAAGACCCTGATATCATTATCAAAAGTGTCACCTGCCCAATACTATACTCAGGGGGCTTGTTAGCCCTTTTGTGATAGCAATAAAGTTAAAGCGGTATTAAATATGGAAACCAAAATATAATATATTGCAGCTTACCAATCATTAGATGTGGTGACCACATAAATATATATATTTTTTTAAGGTTTTTCCTCTCTGTTTTCACCTGGAGATATGGCCAGTAACACACTGCCTGTATTACAGTGCCTACACTCTGGATGAAGGAACACCATTAGACAGCAGCATTGTCAATCTGAGGGGAGGGTAGTGTTAGATGCATTAGCAGGTTTAGATAGCAAATTGAA
Source organism: Lithobates sylvaticus (assembly GCA_028564925.1). Lineage (NCBI taxonomy): Eukaryota > Metazoa > Chordata > Amphibia > Anura > Ranidae > Lithobates > Lithobates sylvaticus. The sequence continues at coordinate 590,902,443 of CM053027.1, forward strand.
GTCAAACCCCAGCTAACACTTTTTAAGCAGTTACAGCAGCATGTTGTTCCTTTTAGGATAAAGGTTTTACATAAATAAAAGCTGATCATTGTAAGCACCCCTGTCATTGTTAAATGGTTTACCGCACCCCTGTAAAGCCCCATACACACGGTCGGACAATCCGCGGACCAGGTCGGTCGGATCCTGTCCGTCATACTTTGTCTGATGTTGGTTTTGCGTACACACGGTCGGACAAAGTTGTCGGAAAATCCGATCATTCTGAACGTGGTGACGTTTGTTGCCTACGACGGGACTACGTAGAGGCTAGTAGCCAATAGCTTTGGTCTTGTAATGTGATCTGAGCATGCGTAGCACTTTGTCCGGTCGGACAACCGTACACACGATCGGATTTGGTGTGATCGGACCGGGTTGTCGGCAAATCTATCCAGCAGGAGATAAGACTTTGTCCGTCGGACAATCCGACGTACACTGTCCGATGGTGCATACACACGGTCTGATTTTTCAACAACATTGTCCGATCGGACAGAATCCATGAAAAAGTCCGACCGTGTGTATGGGGCTTAATTGTTGCATCTGCAGGACAACTTGTTGTATTGCAAAAACAACAGACTTATTGGCTTGATCACAAGGCAAAAATAATGGAAAAAATGAATGCAGTCTCCACATCTAAGATTTGGTGAGCTACAATATCATTTTTCTTTTTTTTCTTTTTGCATAAAAATTTTATTAAAAGTTTTAAAGAACAATACAGAGTATTATAGTCAAAAAATTGTTCCATTTGCAGCACATCATGTCTTAGTATACAGATCACAAAAAAACAATGGAGATTAAAGAGGAAGTAAACCCTCTTAAAAAAAAAACGTAAAAAAAAAAAAAAAAAGACAAAGGCATAGCATACTAGCTAATTATGTATCACTTACCTCAGATCGAAGCCCCCGCATCGGTCCTCTTCTCCCCCTCCGACTGCCGACATGTTCTCCCGGAGTGACTTCCGGGTATCGCGGCTCCGGCACTGTGATTTGCCAGAGCCGCGATGCCATCACTCTGCGCATGCGCACGAGAGCGGCACAGTACAACTGAAGCATCGGCATATAGCGCTGTTGCTTCAGTTGTCGCAAGTGCGCATGTGCCGCATGACGTCGGCACATGCAAATACAGGTATATCTCCTAAACCGTGCAGGTTTAGGAGATATCCTTGTTAACTACAGGTAAGCCTTAATATAGGCTTACCTGTAACATAAAGTTGTAAACAAAGGTTTACAACCACTTTAACAGGCATACATAGTAATCAGTATTCATATATTGAAGAATGCAGTAATCGCTCCAGTAACATTGTAACAGATGTTATTCTCCATGTTGGCAGTCTACTTATCTAGAAACCTATCAGGGCCAACCGAAAATGCAAGGTCTGCAGAACTACTTGTATTCTTAGTTGTTCAGGCAGTTACTGACAGTATGAGGGTCTGAGCTGACTACCCCAGTCAGCCCCAAATCCCACTACCTCCATATACTAGAACTTTGGTAAAGGGGACACAAAGGAGAACAGACAGAGAGGGTGTGGGATAACAACCAACTACCCCCTCCATCCACTGCTGGATAGTTTTTTTTTCATGGATTCTGTCCGATCGGACAATGTTGTTGAAAAATCAGACCGTGTGTATGCACCATCGGACAGTGTTCGTCGGTTTGTCCGACGGACAAAGTCTTATCTCCTGCTGGAAAGATTTGCCGTCAACCCGGTCCGATCACACCAAATCCGATCGTGTGTACGGTTGTCCGAAGGACAAAGTGCTACGCATGCTCAGAAGAAATTCTGTGACGGAAGCGCTCGGTCAGGTAAAACTACCTTTCCTAATCGACACAGCACATTCGTCACGCTGCAATGTTAAAATGTCTTTAATGCAGCGCATTCTCTTTTTCTTTACAATGCAACAAGAATGACATGTTTTAGCTGCTCCTATTCACCCGCACTTCTCACAAACTTAGTTCTTTATTACTTTGCAGCATTTATACACTACATGTTTATTTTTACTCAGATCGTAAAAGAATCTTTGTTATTTTTTTACCATGCTTTTTTTTTTTTTTTTTTTTTTGGGGGGAATACATGTTTGAAGGAGAATTTTTTTGTTTTTTTTTGAGGGGGGTTGTGTGTCTCAACTTAGCAAAACCACATTATTAACATTTGTATTTCTTGCTTAAATTTACTAGGAGTTTGTTGGTTGTTGGTGCCCCTTGTTAATTCTACTTTAGGATTAGTGAAATGTACCTGCCTACTCAAAGAAAAACTGTCATTGTAGAAAAGTAAAACACAATAGTCAATGATTATTTCAAATCAAAAAAACATTTATTTAGGTCACACCAACAAACCAAAGAGGAACGCAGCCATGGTGAAACTTGGGGAATTTGCAAAGCCTTGGCCCCCCACGGCAACCATCATTGTTCAAGCGTAGAAAATTGGGGGCCTGAGGAGTACGTATATTAAGGGGAGTGCAATCTGGTCGTGAAGTCCAAAGTATCCGGAACTGCAGCAGATGCCATCTAGGTCCCCAGGCTCTGGTACTACAAGAGGCTCCATCTTCTCTCAGACCAGACTGATGCCAGGTCGTCACTCTCAGGTCTTCCTTCCACGCTTCCTTGCACGCTGTGGCTGTCGTGCTGGTGGGGTGGCAGAAGGAGGAGGAGGAGGAGGAGGCGGAGCATGGTAACTATGGCAAACATGTGTGACTGGGGTCATCTCCCCAGCCCTACCCTTATTTAGGACATGGAGGATGAGCCCCTCACACATGTTGCGTTGCCCCACCTCCATACCCATCATTTTTGTGACAAACACCGAGCCAAAGGTCTCCTCGTCGGCGGGTGTGGCATGTAGGGAGTCTGAAGCCTCTCTTATTATGCGGAGCGCTGACTGTGCCGCATAACCCCCCCTTCTCGCCCTTTTGTACGGAAGGCGGAGGGGAGGGGTTTGGGTGTCAGTCAGGCTCCGAGGCCTAGCCCCCTCTTGGCTGCCACTACCCACCTCGTGGCTGCCACTAACCCCTGCCTCCTCCTGACTGCCACCTTCCACAGCCACCTCCTGGCTGAGGTCTTCCTGTGTATGAAAAAGGGACATAGTTTCAGTTATTTGTTCATCAAACACACACAATTCTCATCTAGTGACTGGTGCAAAATGTTTACAAATAGAAAACCATACAATTCTCAGCCCAGCAGTTTAGATTCTGGCCCCAAATGTCTCCAACACCACTGTCTGTTGATATGTCAAACACGTTAGGAACTAAGCAATTGGCGATCCTGAATTAAGTGAACATCATTCATTATTCCCATAAATGGTAACAAAACTACTATACCTGGAACAAGCTGGGCTCCTCCACCTCTTCCAGACTGGAAGGCCCAGGTTGCTCCTCGGAAGCCTCATCAGGGGTGGGCTGCGCGCAAGGAAGCGTGGAAGGAGGAGTTGAGGTTGGCTCCGTGACATCAGTCTGGTCTTTCAGAAAATGGAGACTCTGATAGTACCAGAGCTTGGGCACATAGACCTCATCTGCTGAAGTTGCAGTTTCCTCAGACTTCACGACCTTCTTCCGCTCCCTGATATACGCACTCCTCAGGCTGCCAATTTTCTTTCTTATATCATCAACAGTTGCCGCGGGGAACCTTGGCTTGACAAATTCCACAAGTTCCTCCAGGGCTGCGTGCCTCTTTGGTTTGTTGGTGTAATGTGGGTGTTTACCCTGCCATAAAATGGGAAATTCCCTGTATTTGGCAATGAAGAGGGGGAGAAAACTCATGTGGTTGAATCCCTTCATAATCTCTGCAAGACACAACACCACACAAAACCCTCTAAATTATGTCAGGCTAAACTCTCCTAATCTTCTCCATAAAGAAGCCTCAAGTTCGAATCAGTCTAGGCTAGTTATGTACCAACGTCAAATTGTACCTTCGTTTGTAGCGATCGTCTCGTGCGTGAGTTTTCTCTCCCCTCGTCTCCCAGATCGTGGCTACGACACAGGCGTGTGACGTTTTATATACAGTGCGCATGCGTCAAACTCCGCCCGCCCCTGACGATCTTTCTCGGCTATTCCCCACCCCTTCTCTTTACGGCGCAGTGGGGAGAGCACATGGCGTGGACACAGCAGGTGCGCCCCAAATATCCCCCCAACGAGGAGGAGGACGAGGAAAGTCCGGAGGCAGAAACGTCCCGATCCCGGAGCCTGAAATTCAAGGCCTCAAATATGTCAATTGGAGAAATGTTGGAGATGGTGGACATATTAAAGAGGAGCGACTATGATGGGAAGTATGGGCCTTATCTCAACCCCAATGTCCGCAAGGCCAAGATCATGTCTAAAGTTGTGAGAAGGCTGTACAATCATTTTGGGGTACAACGATCCAAGGAGCAACTGAGGAAACGCTGGTCAGACCTGAAACTGAGGGAGGCCGATCAGTACAGAAAGATCAAGCGAATTCTTCAAAAAAGTAAGTAGTTGTGTTTTGTGTTTGATTTCTGGCTTGCATACTGCTCCATGTGGTTTGATTTTTACAAAGTTGTACATTCCAAAATGGCCACTTTCAGGTTCGTCTGTGCATTCGATCGTACTCAGCCTCGATCTTTCTGCCACTGTCATGGTCGTGTGTGTGTGTCCATTCGATCGTACGCAACCTCGATCGTTTGCCCACTTATAATACGATGTTTGGTGTTTTTTTTTTGGGGAAAGGAAGTTTGTTCTCACTAGAAATGTCATCAAGAATGTAAAGCCAATTTATTCAATGTAAAGGAGAGGTCACCCAGTAGCTGTTTACCCATCTGGACTCTAGAGCACTAGTGCTGGGACACCCAAACCCCCTTTTTATTATGCTTTTCCACACATGTGCTCCAGTGGATACTAGAGGGGTGTCTCCATCACACAAACTTCTACCAAAAAGCTAGTCAGTTTAGCACCTTTACAAAGTGACTACATTCATGTAGTTGGCATTTGTAACTGGCCAAACTAAAATAGTGTCCGTCACTTTCAAGCAATGTTTGTCATTTCCTATTTCTGCCCTCAATAGATTGTGTTGCTAAATCTTCCTTTTGTACATTCTCATAGGGGAGCGAAAACTTGGGCCGTCTGAGGAAACCCCCAAACCAACACCTCCCAAAAAAGGGGAAAGAGCAGAAGCAGAGGAGGAGGAGGAGGAAGGAGAGATCATCGAACTTGGAGAAATTGTCACCACAACAGGTGAGTGTGGGAGAACACAGCTACTGTTAAGCTAATCCATGTATGGCTGCCTCATTTCCAACACCCCATTTTTGTTTGTTTGTGGTTTTTAGGTGACGTGGATGTTGTGGAAGAAAAATCGCACTTTACCACAGAGAGTGCCCACGTACTCATCGGGGAGATAATGGTCTGCAATCGAGATCTAGATTACATAAAGCAAAACATCAATGATGCTCAACAAAAATTGAAGAACATCATTGATGTTTTAGGAAAAATATGAAAACGCACCAAGTAATTAACACACATTTGTGCCAGCTTCTGAACACATTTGCAACTTAAAAACTGTGTGAAATTTGGAACATGCACACATTGTGTCCACATGTGCTAGCTCCCATCATGGTGGATGAATGCCAACGTTTTTTTGGGGGTACAAACACTTTACGAACTACGAAAGTGGTTGTGGTGAAGGGGTTGCACCCCCAAAAAACGTCCATTCATCCCCATGATGGAAAATGGCACTTTTGAAGCTTCTAGGCATGTGTTTTACCATCTAATGACCATTTTCAGACCCAAATTGTGTGCATGTTCTAAATTTCCACTTTCCGGGGGTGACCCCCCCATGTGATGAAGGCAAGATCAAACACACTTTGAACATATAGTCATGTCTGATCTTGTCTTCACTTTACAAAGTTGAACTTTCCTAGTTCATAGGTTCTGTTTTGCTCCATGCCTGGTTTTACCAATTGCGGAATGTTTGTAAACAATGTTGTAAATAACCAAGATGTTGTCAGTTTTGGCGTGAAGATTGTAAACGCACTTGTGAATGTTTTCCTAGTAAACTATTTTATTTTTCTAAATGTTTGGCTTCCTTATTTAAAAAACACAATGCATTATGTATGTAAAATGTAAAGGATATGGGGGGCAATGGGTGTTATTTACTAAAGGCAAATCCACTTTGCACTGCAATTTTCTTTCCCTGGGAACTTTTTCAATGCACTTGTAGAGCATAGCGGATTTGACTTATGTAAATGACACCCACAGTGCTTTGTACGAAAACACGGAGCCCAGCATTTTTCTGAATACACACATGTCAGACCTGGTGCTGAAAAGGAGTATTTTGGGTGTCAGTTATGCAGGACAAACCTTCTCTAGACCAAAGATTAGGTAGCAAACACACAACATGAGAATAATCTTTTTGGGAAGAAGAGACTGTTACCTCCTTTTGCCCAGAAAGTGCATTCCCACTGTCGAAGGCAAAGGGAAAAAATGTCAAGGTAAAATAAGCTAAAAAGAAGACTGAAATGACAAGAAATCATAGGTTGGTTCAAATATCAGATTTATTAAAAAATGCCTCTCACACATCGTCAGGCAGAGCAATGGCCCCCCTACCCACAAAGTACTCCATATATTGCTCGCGGACCACGCGGGCATTTAGAGGGGGCAAGCCTGGACGTGCCACTCGAAGGGCTGTGAGGTCCGCATTTGGAGGGCCCTCCACATCTGGGCCAACGGGCACCACATAGTTCCTGTTATGTCTTTTGAGGAAGTTGTGCAATATGCAACAGGCAAGAACTATGTGGTTCAGTTTGTATTCCGCCAAGTTAAATGCCGTCAGGAACAGGCGGAAGCGGCTGGCCAGGATGCCAAAAGTGTTCTCCACCACTCTTCTGGCTCTGGACAGCCTGTAGTTGAAGACCCTCTGGTCCGGGGTGAGGGTCCTCATCGGGAACGGCCTCATCACATGGGGAGTCAACGCAAACGCTTCATCTGCGACAAAGACGAAGGGGAGTCCTTCGGCATTCTCCTCTGGAGGTGGCAAGCACAGACTGCCACTTTGGAGACGCCAGTAGAACTCCGTGTGCGTAATGGCACCACCATCCGAGATCCGGCCGTTCATCCCCACGTCCACATGCATAAACTCGTATGTTGCCGACACCACCGCCAACATCACTACACTATTAAACCCTTTATAATTATAATAGTAGGACCCCGAGTTGGGCGGTGGGACGATGCGGACGTGTTTCCCATCAATTGCCCCTCCGCAGTTAGGAAAGTCCCAACGGCTGGCAAAGTGGGAGGCCACAGTCTGCCATTCCTGTGGCGTGGAAGGGAACTGTGGAGTGAAACAAGAAAAAATAATTAGTCACTTTGCACCTAAACATTGCAAGCAGATTAGACAATCAACATCTTGGAACAAGAGCATTGTATAAAATTGGAGGCTGGAAAGTATTTGCACAGAAAAGTAGAGGCTCCCCTTCACAGATTACTCACCCCCCATCAATCCCCCCACTTCTGATGGGACATTGGCAATAACTAGGGTTTTGGGGGGGGGGGGGGTGGTGGACAGGTAACCCTCTGCACTTCATTGATTGGCAAATGGCTCAATAATGTGTGCTAGTTTGGCCAGACCCTCTGTACTTAACACTATTGGCAGCCCCCAGGAAAGATAAAATAACATTTCAACCCCCCCCCCCCCCCCAAAAAAAAGGCAGGCACATTGTGACATTATGAAATTACCAAGCAAGCTAATAGGAGGGAAAGAAGACAAAAAAATAGGAAATGGAATGTATGGAGGCAGCCCCTTGCACTACATGCTTTGCTGAATTCATCCCTAAAGATGCCCACTATAAAGAGGTAGGTATATAGTGTGTATTGACCTTGGGAAAGGCAGCAGATAAAGGATTGGTACCATCTGACAGAGCAGTTGGGGGAGGGGGTTCCTAATGAGTTTGCCCCCCCCCCCCACCAAAAAAAAAAAAAATTAAAAAGGGGCTCTACATGAAGTAAACCACACAGCAAACATTTGTGCATATTTTAGGGGGTGTTTGGGGGCAAACAATACTATGCAGCAGACAAAAGACATTGATTAAGTGACTAGGCCATAGGTGTCTATTGGGGCAGAAGAGCATGCTGGGGAGGTAAGTGAAGGGAAAAATGCATGAAGGAGAAAAGGGGCACAGCATATTAGAACATATTGCAATCATGGTAATTAGGGAAGGAGGTCAAAAATAGAAGACATTAGCAAACAGAGCATACATAGAAGGGAATAGTAAAGTAAAAATGTTACCTTAATATAGTCCTCCTGCAGGACCTGAATGATGGCAGAACAGGTCTCTGGAATAATGATTCCCAGGGCCTGGGGAGAGATACCTGAAGAGAACTTCAAATCCTGAAGACTTCTCCCTGTCGCCAAGTACCTCAACGTGGCAACAAGCCTCTGCTCCGGAGTAATGGCTTGTCTCATGCAGGTATCCTGCCGGCTGATAAAGGGGGTCAGCAAAGCCAAAAGACGGTGAAAATCGGGGTCCGTCATCCTGAGAAAGTTCCTGAAATCATCAGGATTATTCTCCCGGATCTCACGAAGCAAAGGCATGTGCGAGAATTGGTCACGCTGAAGCAACCAATTCTTGGTCCACATACTCCTCGTCACTCTGTTCATGGACGGGTCTTGGCTCAAAGCTAAAAGCCCGACACCAATTCCGCGTACAGCACGAACTCGGCGACGAGTACGCACGGGAAACATCGCTCAGAAGGTCACAAAAGGTCGGCTGGTCAGAACGGACAAACAGAAAGCACCGAAAAACAGCAAGGCCTGAAAGAACGAAATGAATACCAGCAACGAGCAGACAATAAGCAGTGCAAATCAAAGCGTCCTATATCAAGATATAGGCCGCAATGACCAACAAATGCGAACTGACTACACGCACTAATAAACAGATACGCACGACAAGCACAAACTGAAGAGCAGTAACGATCTGAGTCAGAAAACTGAGAAGCGCGAATCTTAAGTCACCAAACTTCGACTAACTCTCGATAAACACGGGATCAGCAGAAGGAGCCCAACGGGTGCCTGACGTGGTGCTGAACTTCCCTTTTGTAATCTCGTGGACGACGACTTACGTCACGACGTTCTTCCAGACCGGATATTCCGACAACGTAGTCCGACCGTGTGTACGCAACACCAACATCGGACAAAGTACGACGGACAGAATCCGACCGACCTGGTCCGCGGATTGTCCGACCGTGTGTATGGGGCTTAACAAGGTCCACCATGTTCACCAGATGCACCAGACGTAACATCAGGAAGAACAATGTACCGTGATAATATATAGATCGTTGTTTTGAATCAAATCTTGATACAGCTCAGAATTGCTGTATTACTATATTCTTTCTTGTGAGGTGTATATCAGCTCCTCCATTGCCGCTATATGGTTGATACGTAATGCCCATTCTTTGATTGAGGGAGGCAATGAGGACCTCCAATGTACCGGTACACACAGCCTAGCAGCGTTAATCATATGCATAGCTACCGATTTATTTTATCTCTTTTTGGGTATTTTAGAGAGATGTACTGTGTGGCAGCAAAGCGATGGCCGTCGTCACTTCATGTACCTTACTCCAATATGGCTAAATCAGTGGACACATCCACCAAATGTGGAGAAAAGTGCCTATTTCCTTATCACATCTCCAACAATGATCTGGCACAGAAAATCGGAAAAATCTTGTGAAGCAGCTCTGGTGTTTTATACCATTGTGTTTTAAGTTTATACCCATTTTCCTGTGTGTTGACATTCAGAGACCCCTTGTGTATAAACAAGTGAATGCGGTCCCAGCTAGTTACCTCTATTTGCGTGTCTAAGACGGATTGCCAGAATGTTTGAGCTGAGCGTAACAAAGCGTACGGTTCCCCAAACATGGAGGCATATAACGCTGAGATCACATGACTCTGGGGCGACGAGCTAAAACACAGTGATTCAAAAACCGTAGGTGCTTTCATGTAACTTTCTCTATTCGCCGGGTCGTCTAGAAAAAGTTTTAGTTCGATATAGGACCAAAAAGGGAAAGATTTAGTGTTGGATAACGTTGCACGCGCTTGCTGCCGGACGAACTTGCCCCTGCAAAATAAATGTTTGCTTGCTACTCCACATATGGCCATTCCTTTGAGAGGTAGGTTTTAGCTAAACCTAGAGGAAAGTCCAGATTACCTCTAATAGGGGTAATCGAGCATGCTGTGGCCGAAAGCTTGTGGACTTTACAGACCCTGTCATGAAGAGTCACCCCAATGAGTGGATGTGTGTGAAGGGTAGGTGGTACCTGTTCTTTGGAGAACCAGAGAATCAAGCGAAGCTCAGATCCTGCAATCAATCGCTCAAGATTTCCCCTCAGAGGCATGAAGTTGAGTGAGGGAATGATGGCCCCCACTGGACTCCATACCATTGGATGACGGAAGCGACGTCTTGGTCTTAAAGGGGAAATTTTATTTTAATTTTTTTATTGCATTTAAGTGTAAATTTGAGATCTGAGGTCTTTTTGACTCCAAATCTCACATTAAAGAGGTCCATCATGCTTTTTTTCTTTGTTTACATTGTAATAGGAATAAAAGTGATCCGAATTTTTTTTTAAAGGGACAACGTAAAAATAAAAAAGTGCCCCGTCCCGCCACGTTCGCGCGCAGAAGTGAGCGTATACGTAAGTCATCCTGCATATGTAAATGGTGTTCAAACCACACATGTAAGGTATCGCCGCAATCGTTAGAGCAAGTGCAATAATTCTAGCAAAAGACCTCCTCTGTAACTCAAAACTGGTAACCCGTGTACATTTTTAAACTTTGCCTATGGAGATTTTTAAGTTTGTCGCCATTCCACAAGCGGGCGCAATTTTGAAGCATGACATGTTGGGTATCAATTTACTCGGCGTAACATTATCTTTCACAATATAAAAAAAAAATTGGGTTAACTTTACTGTTTTCTTATTTTTTTATTCAAAAAAGTGTATTTTTTCCCCAAAAAAATTGTTTGTAAGACCGCTGCGCAAATACGGTGTGACAAAGTATTGCAACGACCACCATTTTATTCTCTAGGGTGTCTACAATATATATATATATATATATATATATATATATTATATATATATAATGTTTATATATAATGTTTATATAAAAAAACAGATTTTAACTTGTAAACACCAAGTGTAAAAAATAGGCCCGGTCCTTAAGTGGTGAAAAAAAAATGGTGTTTTATTATTTTTAATGGATCGGAACTGGAATCAATGAGGGGATTTTATATATAACTACACTTATGCCGCGTACACACGAAGGGACTTTGTCCGCCGGACCTAGTCCAGCGGACAATCCGCCGGACTTTCCAGCGGGGCTTCGCCGGACTTTCCAAGCGTGTGACTTGCCCACACACGCCCGGACTTCTCCGGCGGACAATCCGCTGGACAAAGTCCGCGGGACTTTTGAAAATGAACAAGGGGACAGGGTCACATGCTCATGTCACATGGTGACCCCGCCCCCCCTGTGATGTCACAGTCCCGGAGGATGCTGGGACTGTGACATCATAGGGGGGCGGGGTCACCATGTGACATGAGCATGTGACCCTGTCCCCTTGTCCCTATATAAGTCCGCGGAAAACAACGACCGCGGCAAGAACAGAAGAGACCCCGGAAGACCCCCGAAGGCGGATCGAGACCCCCAGACGACGGCGGCGACGACGAAGAAGGTAGCCGGACTTCTCCGCTCGGTAAAAGAGCTAGGTAAATGGCGGAGGAGTCCGGCGAGAAGACCCCCAAGATGAAAGAAGACCCCCGGAGCTGTGCAATAAAATATTTTTTCAAAAGTGTGTGTTTTTTTACTTTACATTTTACACCTTAGGTGAATGGGTAGGGGTACATCGTACCCCATACTCATTCACATAGGGTGGGGGGCCGGGATCTGAGGGCCCCCTTATAAAAGGGGGCTCCCAGATTCCGATAAGCCCCCGCCCGCAGACCCCGACAACCAACGGCCAGGGTTGTTGGGAAGAGGCCCTTGTCCTCATCAACATGGGGACAAGGTGCTCTGGGGTGGGGGGGCCGCACGGCCCCCCTTTCCCCAGGGCACCCCCCATGTTGAGGGCACGCGGCCTGGTACGGCTCAGGAGGGGGGGGGGCGCTGGCCTGCCGGGCTGCATGCTCGGATAAGGGTCTGAGATGGATTTGGGGGGGACCCCCACGCCGTTTTTCGGCCTGGGGAGTCCCTTTAAATCCATGCCAGGTGACGGGGCTAGCGCGGCGGCATTCACTGCCTACGCTAGCTACGTATACCTGAAGTCACGTGCTAAATGAACGGACTTTCCGATGTGCGGCAAGTCCGTTCATTTCAAAAGTCCGGCGGACTAGCCTACTAATGGCGGGATTGTCCGCCGGACTGCCAAGTCCAGCGGATAATTTTAAAACAAAACTTAAAACTTTAGTCCGCCAGACTTTTGGGAAAAAAAGTCCGCCGACGCCCACACACGAGGGGATTGTCCGCTGGACTTGAGTCCAGCGGATAATCCCGCGGGATAGTCCCTTCGTGTGTACGCGGCATTAGACAAACCATCACTGTGAAATGCATAGACCAGGATATTTTGTGATCTTTTAACTAATACATGCAGGGACATTTTTAGAATAAGGCTGCAGAGGACACATGAATGGTGCACTGCTTTTACTGAGAACTTTCTCATCAGATTAAAATCTGCAGTATTTTATTAACACCAATTTAAAAACACGCATACACCGTGTGTCCAATGCTGCGGAGTGCTGTCAGACATATTAATGTGTTTCCTCGCCTCTCATTATATATCACTTTTAGTGCAGACACAGGAAGCGTCATGTGTCACTTGTTATAATACATTTCCCTTTCCCTGTTTCCTGGTCTTAACCTACTCTCTTCCTGTCAGCTTGTTAGACTTCTGCCTTTTGACTTGTACGTTGTACAGTATATTATTTTTGTCATGTCTGGTGCCTCTGCAATAATCCTGTGCATACTATGAACCACTTCTATTAATAGCCTCTTTGAATGCAATAAAACCTTATTATAAAAGGCTATGATGGCTGTAAAACTGAGAAAACGAATTGGAAGTGTTGCTGCATATTTAATATGGGCTAACATGGAATCACAGAGAATCTGAAAAAAAACAACACTAATACCTAATTATAATTTTTGTGATATTCAACAAAAATCTTAAATAAATACATTTGGCAAGAGTTTGAATTAGTTTCTGATATGAGACAATTTTTTTAACCACTTAAGGACCGGAAGGATTTACCCACTTTTTTTGCGATACGGCACTGTGTCGCTTTAACTGACAGTTGTGCGGTCATGCAACGATGTACCCAAACAAAATTGATGTCCTTTTTCCCACAACTAGAGCTTTCTTTTGGTGGTATTGAATCACCTCTGCAGTTTTTATTTTTTGCGCTATAATCAAAATAAGAGCGACAAATTAAAGAAAAATTTATTTTTTACTTTATGCTATAATAAAAATCCCCAAAAATAAAATAAAAAACAAAACAAATTTCTTCCTCAGTTTAGGCCAATATGTATTCTGCTACATATTTTTGGTAAAATAAATTGCAATAAGCGTATATAGATTGGTTTGCGCAAAAGTTATAGCGTCTACAAACTATGGGATATATTTATGGCATTTTTATTAGTATTTTTTTTTTTTACTAGTAATGGCGGTGATCTGCGTTTTTTAGCGGGACTGCGACATTGCGGCGGACAGATCGGACACTTTTTTGGGACCATTGACATTTATACAGCGATCAGCGCTAAATATAGCCACTGATTACTGTATAAATGTCACTGGCAGGGAAGGAGTTAACACTAGGGGCGATCAAGGGGTTAAGTGTGTTCCCTTGGAGGTGTTGCTAACTATATTGGGGCTGGGCTGACTGGAGGAGGAGAGAGATCGTCTGTTCCTAATCACTAGGTATAGACAATCTCTCTCTGTCCGACCGTGTGTACGCAAAACCAACATGACAAGACAAGACAAGACAAAGTATGACGGACATCCGACGGACCTGGTCCTCGGATAATCCGAGCGTGTGTATGGGGCTTTAGAAGTATGCAAGCTGTGTGGCAGGTGCTACACCAGCAGCTGCTAACACAGCTCGCAATAGTAAGTGCCGCACACCTGACCATTCAGGCATTGCCAGTAGGGGGCCCATGACAGCTTCCGCTTCGATCTACCTGTCAATCACAGCTAGCTGACAGGTAGATCAGGTCCCTGCTGCTAAGAGATTGTATTTAGTCAGACCTCTCGTGATGCACTCCTCCCCGCCGGCCCCTCCTGATTTTCTGTCTCCTCATCTCCCCCCCCCCCCCACGCGCCCACCGCCCTCCTCTATCTTCAGTGCCATATGATGAGAGAACCCAGAGGAGGAGCACGCGCCCACAAATCGATGTGTACGCACCCGTCATACAGTGACGGCGATTCGTGCAGGGGAGCCAACCTGCCGCAGTGCGGTCTGTAACTAGTTAATGATCACAGAGCAACATAGACAACAAAATTTTTATCGCAATGTCCTGTGAAAAGACCAATTGCAGATCTTTCCTACTTTTTAGATATTTTCAGTCTGGAGCTGCATTGCTGCTAGGGTTGCCACCTCATCCCTTTAAACCCGAACACATATTAATTACACAGGTTCTGTGGCTGATTAAGGTTGTAATTAACCTCTAGAGATGTAGCTGTCATTCGGCTATAGCATGGACCTGCTTTGCCGGGACTACGTCTATTGACATAGTCCCGTGCACAAGTGGCCTGTGCGCTCCCTGAAGGTCTGAGAGACTCCGCGTGCGCGATCCGCGGCTGGGCTCTTAAAGGGCAACTTACCTGTACCCGTGCCATTCTGCCGACGTACATCAGTCCTTAAGTGGTTAAATACCACCAAAAGAAAGCTCTATTTTAAAAGCAGACCTGCTCTTCAAGAGCCCCATACAGGTGCTATCCTGTTATGTGGCTTCCACTATGAGAAGGCATAAAGGAATTTCCTGTAATGTTGCTAAACAGTAACATGCCTCTGTATGGCACTTTCTCTGAATGACCCTTTTTCATACATGTTCAGGCTTTGGTGTGTTTTAAGCCCCATACACACTATCAGATTTTCTGCTGATTTTTGTCTTCAGATTTACCAAAACCATATAAAATGAGGTCAAACCTTAGGAGTTTCAATCAGGCAGGCCCTTGCACTACATGGTTTTGGTAAATCTGAAGACAAAAATCAGCAGAAAATCTGATATTGTGTATGGGGCTTTACAGTGCATTTTGGTGTCATGCTAATTAACACATTAATGAGGAAGTAAACCCTGATGGGTTTACTTCCTCTTTGTTTCCCTGCAAAGATAACGCATAATGGACTACTATGCATCGCATAGTAGCCCATTATGTGTCACTTACCTGACACAGGAGCCAGCGATGTCACCGCTGTCCCCTCTTCCACGAAGATTCCTTCTTCTTTCCGTGTATCGCGGCTCTGGCGCTGTGACTGGCCGGAGCCGCAATGACGTCACTCATGCATGCCCGCATGCGCGTGGGAGTCGTAAGTGACGGCATGTTTGCCTTCACTTGCGGCGCGCCCAGTGCCGCAGCGGTGCCCTTTCTTTGTAAAATATCTCCTTAACCGTGTAGGTTAAGGAGATATTTCTTGGACCTACAGGTAAGCCTTAATCTAGGCTTACCTGTAGGTCAAAGTGGTCCCAGAGGGTTTACAACCACTTTAAACATATTGAATATGTGGCAAAAGCTTTCAAAAATGTACATAAAAATTACGTTTTTCTTTTGAAGTGGGTAGGGTGTTGGGAGTCCAGGATGCAGTGTGTTATTCTGTGAAGAGCTTGCCTTCCACAAAAATCTAATTGTCATCACTGACTTATATTATCCACACATGGAAATAAATTCATGTCCCCTGTTAACCTAACCCTATCTGTTTCCACCAAAATGCTCTACATTGCTCTCCTTGCACTCTAAGTGGAGAGAAGCTCAATTCCAAAACTACAGAGGTAGTAGAGAGGCTGGTGGTGATGCCGGGGATCATGGGGGGGGGGGGGGGCACTAGGTTCAGATTAGCACTGCAGCTATTGGCTGCATTCGCTGATCGAATGCTGGCTTTCCATCCAGTAGGACTGTTCAACAGAAGCTGGTCATCAGACTGGCTTCTGTTTAACACAGAGAGAGGCATACTATACACAGACCAAAATTGTTGAACCAGACAGTTTTCGGTCCATGTATACTCTGCTTTAGACAGTTGTTATAGTCGTCCCCATTGGCAGATTTTCCCTCCAGTTTTGGCTTTGGATAAAATAAGTTAAAACTATTTCTGTGTATCAGCTAATATGGAAATGGATGTTTTTGTTTAGGATAATACATATCAATTTACAAAAAGCTATAGTCATATCCACAAGGGAGAGGGAGAACTAGGATAACTGTGTTCAATATCAGTCTTTATTTATGCGCGTCAAATCTCAGCAGAAATGATAAAATCCATATAATAGAAAACAGCTTTTCACACAGATTTCTGAGTGATTAACACATATGTACTGCATCTATGAGGAGATATTGGGAATTTCATTGTTTGCTTTGAGATTTTCTTTTTGAGACAGTTACAGGGCTCATGTTGACAGACATTCTTTGCCATTCAAAATCCATTAGTTTGAATGCAGCATTTGACAGAAAAAGGCAGCATTTGACCTGCTTTGCCTACAGTTCAACTTGAAGCGCACCTCAATAGGAAATGCACTGTCCAAAGAAACGCTCAAAGCAAAGCAGGTGAAAAAACAAACCTCTGAACTGCCATGAATACTGTATGGGATTTTGCAGACCCGTGTTTCACGTGCGTTCCAAAGGCATGTCAAGCGCAGGGAAAAAAAAACTCCTATCGACATCCGCCCTATTCAACTTCAGCTTACAGATTTAGTGTATCTGTACATAAAGACAATATATTGAGTATATGTATTCACACATGCTAAGAACAATTACTAAAACATTAGTTCAGAGATTGGCAATAGTTAATGGATGACGTCACATTAAACCAACAAACAATGAACTTCACCTATTTTGTCTTGTTTCATTGAAAGTGTTTTGTTTTATCTGTTTAATAAGTCCAAAAAAAAAACCTGTTCGTGTGAAAAATCCAGAGCTGTCCTATGTTCTGGACACACTTATGCCCTGTACACACTATAGGATTTTCCGATGGAAAATGTGTGATAGGACCTTGTCGGAAATTCCTACCGTGTATAGCCTCCATCCCACATTTTCCATAGGAATTTCCGTCACACAAAATTTGAGATCTGGTTCTCAAATTTTCCGACAGCAAAATCCATTGTCGGAAATTCCGATCGTGTGTACACAATTCCGACGCACAAAATGCCATGCATGCTCGGAATCAAGTAGAAGAGCAGCACTGGCTATTGAACTTCATTTTTCTCGGCTCATCGTGTACGTGTTGTACGTCACCCGGTCCGGTCCTGAGCTCCGTGACCGCGGGACCCGCGGAACTGATTGCCGCTGGTGTCCCGCGATGTAAACAAACCTCTCCCCGTGCTTCCTAGTGAGACTGATACTGATCGTCTGTTCCCTGTCATAGGGAAAGATGATCAGTGATGTCACATGCCAAGCCACGCCCCCTACAGTAAAAAAACACACACAAGGCTCACTTAACCCCTCCCCACCCCCTAGTGGTTAACCCCTTCACTACCAGTGACATTTACACAGGAATCAGTGCATTGAAATAGCACTGATTGCTGTATAAATGACAATGGTCCCAAAAATGGGTCAAAAATGTCCGATGTGTCTGCCATAATGTCGCAGTCACAATAAAAATAGCTGATCGCCGCCATTACTAGTAAAAAAAAATATTAATAAAAATGCTATAAAACTATCCCCAATTTTGTAAACGCTATAACTTTTGCGCAAACCAATCAATAATCGCTAATTGCGATTTTTTTTTTTTACCAAAAATATGTAGAAGAATACGTATCGGCCTAAACTGAGGAAAAAAATGTTTTTTTTATATATTTTTTGGGGACATTTTATTATAGCAAAAAGTAAAAAATATAGCTTTTTTTTCAAAATTGTCGGTCTATTTTCATTTATAACGCAAAAAATAAAAACCGCAGAAGTGATCAAATACCACCAAAAGAAATCTCTTTTTGTGGGAAAAAAAGGACACCAATTTTGTTTGGGAGCCACGTTGCAAGACCGCACAATTGTCAGTTAAAGCGACGCAGTGCCGAATCGCAAAAAGGGGCCTGGTCCTTTGGCTGTAAATTGGTCCAGGGCTTAAGTGGTTAAATAAAAATAAAAAAATATGTAAAAATACAATGTTGTCCATTAATTGCTCCACCTTATATAAATTCCACGTGACAAAAACAATATATGTATATAAAAAAACATAAGACAAATAGAAAGTTCAGCCACTATAAAATAATAAATAAATAATAAAAAAAGTGACCAAAAAAAACAATTGTACTCTCTCTTTAAACAATATATCTTTGTGATAGTGAATATTAAAAGTTTAAAAGACACAGTAATGAAAAAAGTGCATTAAACTTTCTAACTGTAACATCTAAAAACATATCGTCGTCCCCCTCACATTGTAAAGGGCTGTGCAAACTGTTGGCGCTATATAAATCATGTATAATAATAGTCTATGTGTTGAATGCAAATCAAGTGCTAACAATCCACTGAGCAGAGTATGTAGACTTTAAAGCTCCAACACCACAAACACACACTACCTCCTTGCCAGAGCGTTTGACCTCCTAATGTTGAGGTCAAGTGGCACTTGTTGGTGAAATTATGCAACAAGGTCACCAGGTAGCTCTTAAGCCCCATACACACGGTCGGACTTTTTCATGGATTTTGTCCGATCGGACAAGGTTGTTGAAAAATCAGACCGTGTGTATGCACCATCGGACAGTGTTCGTCGGTTTGGCCGACGGACAAAGTCTTATCTCCTGCTGGAAAGATTTGCCGTCAACACGGTCCGATCACACCAAATCCGAGCGTGTGTACGCTTGTCCGACGGACAAAGTGCTACGCATGCTCAGAAGAAATTCTGTGACGGAAGCGCTCGGTCAGGTAAAACTACCTTTCCTAATCGACACAGCACATTCGTCACGCTGCAATGTTAAAATGTCTTTAATGCAGCGCATTCTCTTTTTCTTTACAATGCAACAAGAATGACATCTTTTAGCTGCTCCTATTCACCCGCACTTCTCACAAACTTACTTCTTTATTACTTTGCAGCATTTATACACTACATGTTTATTTTTACTCTGATCGGAATAGAATCTTTGTTATTTTTTTACCATGATTTGTCTTTTTTTTTTTTTTTTTTGGTGAATACATATTTGAATGTTTTTTTTTGTTTTTTTTGGAGGGGGGTTGTGTGTCTCAAATTACCAAAAACACATTATTAACATTTGTATTTCTTGCTTAAATTTACTAGGAGGTTGTTTGTTGTTGGTGCCCCTTGTTAATTCTACTTTAGGATTAGTGAAATGTACCTGCTTACTCAAAGAAAAACTGTCATTGTAGCAAAGTAAAACACAATAGTCAATGATTATTTCAAATCAAAAAAACCTTTATTTAGGTCACACCAACAAACCAAAGAGGAACGCAGCCATGGTGAAACTTGGGGAATTTGCAAAGTCTTGGCCCCCCACGGCAACCATCATTGTTCAAGCGTAGAAAATTGGGGGCCTGAGGAGTACGTATATTAAGGGGAGTGCAATCTGGTCGTGAAGTCCAAAGTATCCGGAACTGCAGCAGATGCCATCTAGGTCCCCAGGCTCTGGTACTACAAGAGGCTCCATCTTCTCTCAGACCAGACTGATTCCAGGTCGTCACTCTCAGGTCTTCCTTCCACGCTTCCTTGCACGCTGTGGCTGTCGTGCTGGTGGGGTGGCAGAAGGAGGAGGAGGAGGAGGAGGAGGAGGCGGAGCATGGTAGCTATGGCAAACATGTGTGACTGGGGTCATCTCCCCAGCCCTACCCTTATTTAGGACATGGAGGATGAGCCCCTCACACATGTTGCGTTGCCTCACCTCCATACCCATCATTTTTGTGACAACCACCGAGCCAAAGGTCTCCTCGTCGGCGGGTGTGGCATGTAGGGAGTCTGAAGCCTCTCTGATCATGCGGAGCGCTGACTGTGCCGCATAACCCCCCCTTCTCGCCCTTTTGTACGGAAGGCGGAGGGGAGGGGTTTGGGTGTCAGTCAGGCTCCGCGGCCTAGCCCCCTCTTGGCTGCCACTACCCAGCTGGTGGCTGCCACTAACCCCTGCCTCCTCCTGACTGCCACCTTCCACAGCCACCTCCTGGCTGAGGTCTTCCTGTGTATGAAAAAGGGACATAGTTTCAGTTATTTGTTCATCAAACACACACAATTCTCATCTAGTGACTGTTGCAAAATGTTTACAAATAGAAAACCATACAATTCTCAGCCCAGCAGTTTAGATTCGGGCCCCAAATGTCTCCAACACTACTGTCAGTTGATATGTCAAACACGTTAGGAACTAAGCAATTGGGGATCCTGAATTAAGTGAACATCATTCATTATTCCCATAAATGGTAACAAAACTACTATACCTGGAACAAGCTGGGCTCCTCCACCTCTTCCATACTGGAAGGCCCAGGTTGCTCCTCGGAAGCCTCATCAGGGGTGGCCTGCGCGCAAGGAAGCGTGGAAGGAGGAGTCGAGGTTGGCTCCGTGACATCAGTCTGGTCTTTCAGAAAATGGAGACTCTGATAGTACCAGAGCTTGGGCACATAGACCTCATCTGCTGAAGTTGCAGTTTCCTCAGACTTCACGACCTTCTTCCGCTCCCTGATATACGCACTCCTCAGGCTGCCAATTTTCTTTCTTATATCATCAACAGTTGCCGTGGGGAACCTTGGCTTGACAAATTCCACAAGTTCCTCCAGGGCTGCGTGCCTCTTTGGTTTGTTGGTGTAATGTGGGTGTTTACCCTGCCATAAAAGGGGAAATTCCCTGAATTTGGCAATGAAGAGGGGGAGAAAACTCATGTCGTTGAATCCCTTCATAATCTCTGCAAGACACAACACCACACAAAACCCTCTCAATTATGTCAGGCTAAACTCTCCTAATCTTCTCCATAAAGAAGCCTCAAGTTCAAATCAGTCTAGGCTAGTTATGTACCAACGTCAAATTGTACCTTCGTTTGTAGCGTTCGTCTCGTGTGAGTTTTCTCTCCCCTCGTCTCCCAGATCGTGGCTACGACACAGGCGTGTGACGTTTTATATACAGTGCGCATGCGTCAAACTCCGCCCGCCCCTGACGATCTTTCTCGTCTATTCCCCACCCCTTCTCTTTACGGCGCAGTGGGGAGAGCACATGGCGTGGACACAGCAGGTGCGCCCCAAATATCCCACCAACGAGGAGGAGGACGAGGAAAGTCCGGAGGCAGAAACGTCCCGATCCCGGAGCCTGAAATTCAAGGCCTCCAATATGTCATTTGGAGAAATGTTGGAGATGGTGGACATATTAAAGAGGAGCGACTATGATGGGAAGTATGGGCCTTACCTCAACCCCAATGTCCGCAAGGCCAAGATCATGTCTAAAGTTGTGAGAAGGCTGTACAATCAGTTTGGGGTACAACGATCCAAGGAGCAACTGAGGAAACGCTGGTCAGACCTGAAACTGAGGGAGGCCGATCAGTACAGAAAGATCAAGCGAATTCTTCTAAAAAGTAAGTAGTTGTGTTTTGTGTTTGATTTCTTGCTTGCATACTGCTCCATTGTGGTTTGATTTTTACAAAGTTGTACATTCCAAAATGGCCACTTTCAGGTTCGTCTGTGCATTCGATCGTACTCAGCCTCGATCTTTCTGCCACTGTCATGGTCGTGTGTGTGTCCATTCGATCGTACGCAACCTCGATCGTTCGGCCACTTATAATACGATGTTTGGTGTTTTTTTGGGGGAAAGGAAGTTTGTTCTCCCTAGAAATGTCATCCAGAATGTAAAGCCAATTTATTCAATGTAAAGGAGAGGTCACCCAGTAGCTGTTTACCCATCTGGACTCGAGAGCACTAGTGCTGGGACACCCAAACCCCCTTTTTATTAGGCTTTTCCACACATGTGCTCCAGTGGATACTAGAGGGGGGTCTCCATCACACAAACTTCTACCAAAAAGCTAGTCAGTTTAGCACCTTTACAAAGTGACTACATTCATGTAGTTGACATTTGTAACTGGCCAAACTAAAATAGTGTCCGTCACTTTCAAGCAATGTTTGTCATTTCCTATTTCTGCCCTCAATAGATTGTGTTGCTAAATCTTCCTTTTGTACATTCTCATAGGGGAGCGAAAACTTGGGCCGTCTGAGGAAACCCCCAAACCAACACCTCCCAAAAAAGGGGAAAGAGCAGAAGCAGAGGAGGAGGAGGAGGAAGGAGAGATCATCGAACTTGGAGAAATTGTCACCACAACAGGTGAGTGTTGGAGAACACAGCTACTGGTAAGCTAATCCATGTATGGCTGCCTCATTTCCAACACCCCATTTTTGTTTGTTTGTGGTTTTTAGGTGACGTGGATGTTGTGGAAGAAAAATCGCACTTTACCACAGAGAGTGCCCACGTACTCATCGGAGAGATAATGGTCTGCAATAGAGATCTAGATTACATAAAGCAAAACATCAATGATGTTCAACAAAAATTGAAGAACATCATTGATGTTTTAGGAAAAATATGAAAACGCACCAAGTAATTAACACACATTTGTGCCAGCTTCTGAACACATTTGCAACTTAAAAACTGTGTGAAATTTGGAACATGCACACATTGTGTCCACATGTGCTAGCTCCCATCATGGTGGATGAATGCCAACGTTTTTTTGGGGGTGCAAACACTTTACGAACTACGAAAGTGGTTGTGGTGAAGGGGTTGCACCCCCAAAAAACGTCCATTCATCCCCATGATGGAAAATGGCACTTTTGAAGCTTCTAGGCATGTGTTTTACCATCTAATGACCATTTTCAGACCCAAATTGTGTGCATGTTCCAAATTTCCACTTTTAGGGGGTGACCCCCCCATGTGATGAAGGCAAGATCAAACACACTTTGAAAATATAGTCATGTCTGATCTTGTCTTCACTTTACAAAGTTGAACTTTCCTAGTTCATAGGTTCTGGTTAGCTCCATGCCTGGTTTTACCAATTGCGGAATGTTTGTAAACAATGTTGTAAATAACCAAGATGTTGTCAGTTTTGGCGTGAAGATTGTAAACGCACTTGTGAATGTTTTCCAAGTAAACTTTTTTATTTTTCTAAATGTGTGGCTTCCTTATTTAAAAAACACAATGCATTATGTATGTAAAATGTAAAGGATATGGGGGGCAATGGGTGTTATTTACTAAAGGCAAATCCACTTGGCACTGCAAATTCCTTTCCCAGGGAACTTTTTCAATGCACTTGTAGAGCATAGCGGATTTGACTTATGTAAATGACACCCACAGTGCTTTGTACGAAAACACGGAGCACAGCATTTTTCTGAATACACACATGTCAGACCTGGTGATGAAAAGGAGTATTTTGGCTGTCAGTTATGCAGGACAAACCTTCTCTAGACCAAAGATTAGGTAGCAAACACACAACATGAGAATAATCTTTTTGGGAAGAAGAGACTGTTACCTCCTTTTGCCCAGAAAGTGCATTCCCACTGTCGAAGGCAAAGGGAAAAAATGTCAAAGTAAAATAAGCTAAAAAGAAGACTGAAATGACAAGAAATCAGAGGTTGGTTAAAATATCAGATTTATTAAAAAATACCTCTCACACATCGTCAGGCAGAGCAATGGCCCCCCTACCCACAAAGTACTCCATATATTGCTCGCGGACCACGCGGGCATTTAGAGGGGGCAAGCCTGGACGTGCCACTTGAAGGGCTGTGAGGTCTGCATTTGGAGGGCCCTCCACATCTGGGCCAACGGGCACCACATAGTTCCTGTGTTGTCTTTTGAGGAAGTTGTGCAATATGCAACAGGCAAGAACTATGTGGTTCAGTTTGTATTCCGCCAAGTTAAATGCCGTCAGGAACAGGCGGAAGCGGCTGGCCAGGATGCCAAAAGTGTTCTCCACCACTCTTCTGGCTCTGGACAGCCTGTAGTTGAAGACCCTCTGGTCCGGGGTGAGGGTCCTCATCGGGAACGGCCTCATCACATGGGGAGTCAACGCAAACGCTTCATCTGCGACAAAGACGAAGGGGAGTCCTTCGGCATTCTCCTCTGGAGGTGGCAAGCACAGACTGCCACTTTGGAGACGCCAGTAGAACTCCGTGTGCGTAATGGCACCACCATCCGATATCCGGCCGTTCATCCCCACGTCCACATACATAAACTCGTATGTTGCCGACACCACCGCCAACATCACTACACTATTAAACCCTTTATAATTATAATAGTAGGACCCCGAGTTGGGCGGTGGGACGATGCGGACGTGTTTCCCATCAATTGCCCCTCCGCAGTTAGGAAAGTCCCAACGGCTGGCAAAGTGGGAGGCCACAGTCTGCCATTCCTGTGGCGTGGAAGGGAACTGTGGAGTGAAACAAGAAAAAAAAAATTAGTCACTTTGCACTTAAACATTGCAAGCAGATTAGACAATCAACATCTTGGAACAAGAGCATTGTATAAAATTGGAGGCTGGAAAGTATTTGCACAGAAAAGTAGAGGCTCCCCTTCACAGATGACTCACCCCCCATCAATCCCCCCACTTCTGATGGGCCATTGGCAATAACTAGGGTTTTGGGGGGGGGGGGGGTTACAGGTAACCCTCTGCACTTCATTGATTGGCAAATGGCTCAATAATGTGTGCTAGTTTGGCCAGACCCTCTGTACTTAACACTATTGGCAGCCCCCAGGAAAGATAAAATAAAAAAAACCCCCCCCCCCCCCCCCACCCACAAAAAAAGGCAAGCACATTGTGACATTATGAAATTAACAAGCAAGCTAATAGGAGGGAAAGAAGACAAAGAAAGAGGAAATGGAAAGTATGGAGGCAGCCCCTTGCACTACATGCTTTGCAGAATTCATCCGTAAAGATGCCCACTATAAAGAGGTAGGTATATAGTGTGTATTGACCTTGGGAAAGGCAGCAGATAGAGGATTGGTACCATCTGACAGAGCAGTTGGGGGAGGGGGTTCATAATGAGTTTGCCCCCCCCCCCCCCCCACCAAAAAACAAATAAAAAGGGGCTCTACATGAAGTAAACCACACAGCAAACATTTGTGCATATTTTAGGGGGTGTTTGGGGGCAAACAATACTATGCAGCAGACAAAATACATTGCCTAAGTGACTAGGCCATAGGTGTCTATTGGGGCAGAAGAGCATGCTGGTGAGGTAAGTGAAGGGAAAAATGCATGAAGGAGAAAAGGGGCACAGCATATTAGAGCATATTGCAATCATGGTAATTAGGGAAGGAGGTCAAAAATAGAAGACATTAGCAAACAGAGCATACATAGAAGGGAATAGTCAAGTAGAAATGTTACCTTAATATAGTCCTCCTGCAGGACCTGAATGATGGCAGAACAGGTCTCTGGAATAATGATTCCCAGGGCCTGGGGAGAGATACCTGAAGAGAACTTCAAATCCTGAAGACTTCTCCCTGTCGCCAAGTACCTCAACGTGGCAACAAGCCTCTGCTCCGGAGTAATGGCTTGTCTCATGCAGGTATCCTGCCGGCTGATAAAGGGGGTCAGCAAAGCCAAAAGACGGTGAAAATCGGGGTCCGTCATCCTGAGAAAGTTCCTGAAATCATCAGGATTATTCTCCCGGATCTCACGAAGCAAAGGCATGTGCGAGAACTGGTCACGCTGAAGCAACCAATTCTTGGTCCACATACTCCTCGTCACTCTGTTCATGGACGGGTCTTGGGTCAAAGCTAAAAGCCCGACACCAATTCCGCGTACAGCACGAACTCGGCGACGAGTACGCACGGGAAACATCGCTCACAAGGTCACAAAAGGTCGGCTGGTCAGAACGGACAAACAGAAAGCACCGATAAACAGCAAGGCCTGAAAGAACGAACTGAATACCAGCAACGAGCAGACAATAAGCAGTGCAAATCAAAGCGTCCTATATCAAGATATAGGCCGCAATGACCAACAAATGCGAACTGACTACACGCACTAATAAACAGATACGCACGACAAGCACAAACTGAAGAGCAGTAACGATCTGAGTCAGAAAACTGAGAAGCGCGAATCTTAAGTCACCAAACTTCCACTAACTCTCGATAAACACGGGATCAGCAGAAGGAGCCCAACGGGTGCCTGACGTGGTGCTGAACTTCCCTTTTGTAATCTCGTGGACGACGACTTACGTCACGACGTTCTTCCGGACCGGATATTCCGACAACGTAGTCCGACCGTGTGTACGCAACACCAACATCAGACAAAGTACGTCGGACAAAATCCGACTGACCTGGTCCGCGGATTGTCCGAGCGTGTGTATGGGGCTTTAGCTTTACGCTTACTCAGAAACAATTCGACGCATGCTCGGAAGCATTGAACTTAATTGTTCTCGGCTCCTCGTAGTGTTGTACGTCACCGCGTTCTTGACGGTCGAAAGTTCAGGGAACTTTTGTGTGACCGTGTGTATGCAAGCCAAGCTTGAGCGGAATTACGTCGGTAAAAACCATCCAAGATGTTTCCGACGGAAAATACGCTCGTGGGCATTAGTATTTGATAACAATTTTCCGTATTCCTGGCCATACCTCACGTCAGCACACAATGGGATTTAACTAGCTGAATAAATGGGTGGGAGAGAACACATGAAAAGAAACATTGACAATCGCAGAAAAGCTGCCAAAGACAAAAATTATTTATATGTCTCGTCCCAAACTATACAGAACTGCATGCTTAGCTTGTAAAGTTGAATGAAGGGCTAGCCATCTCTTATATACTCTTCACTGACATCCTGGCATAACTGCCCCAAAGGCTGCCACCCCTCAGTTCGAAGGAGCTTGCCCCTGTTCCTGAGCAGAAAGGCCCACTTCCTGCATGCCAATCTAATCACCCTGGTGAACCAATAGAAGATGACTCAAGAACCTGACGGCAAA
Organism: Lithobates sylvaticus; assembly: GCA_028564925.1. Lineage (NCBI taxonomy): Eukaryota > Metazoa > Chordata > Amphibia > Anura > Ranidae > Lithobates > Lithobates sylvaticus. The sequence continues at coordinate 590,929,505 of CM053027.1, forward strand.
ATGAAAAGGATTTGATCTTTGCACAGTTAGCACCTTGAGCAAGTACCTGAAGGCTTCCTGCTGTATACTCCATGTCAGAGGCGGCTCTCTAATTAGGCAAATTAGGCGGCAGCCTAAGGCCCCGCGCTCCTAGGGGCCTCGCTGGCTCCGCCTAATTTGCCTAAGTTGTGTGTGGAAATGGGAGGGAATGTCCCCGGTCGGTGTCACCGAACCGTCTTTAACATGGGGGAACCCGGTGTCTGCAACTACTTTTCCCAGCCGCGGGTGGGTGGACTGACCACTTGAGAACTGCTCGATGTTCCGGGTCAGTGGGTGGCTGTATGTATTTCCCTCCTCCGGCTCCTCCCCCTTCTGCTGCGCTCTGCGAATCCCCTGCATGCATCGGCTGAGTTGCTCCCTGCTCCCCCCCCCCCCCCCCCCCGGATGGATCTACCTGCAATGGAGGACTTGCCAGAGATGCCGCGTCATCGAGGAGTCAGTCTGTCACAGCCTTAAGGTACTACCCGACACTGACAGGCTGAAAGCATCCCGTGATGTCACCTCCTGACCGAGTGCACCCGAAAATCAAAGCTGCCAGCCGCCCGTGACCTCACTGCCCTGAGTGACGTGATACATGCCATCTGATGTCACCTACAGACCCCCGCCACATTCATAATCTGATTCCTCCTCATCATCCCTCCTGTTCCTGGCATCCCACTTCCCTATCTCCTGTCATCATACTTGCTATCATCCCCCCTGTGATCATCATTTCTATCCTCACCATAATCCCCCTGAGCCTGGCATCCTATTACCCCCACCCAGTGTCATCCTCTTCCCCCCTGCACCCCACTGCCAGCTGCCTATAACCCCATCATCTCCATCCTCCCTGCACCCCACTGCCAGCTTCCTACCACCCTACCCCCGTCATCTTCATCCCCCCGGCACCCCACTGCCAGCTTCCTACCACCCCACCATCTTCATCCTCCCTGCACCCCACTGCCAGCTTCCTACCACCCCATCATCTTCATCCTCCCTGCACCCCACTGCCAGCTTCCTACCACCCCACCATCTTCATCCTCCCTGCACCCCACTGCCAGCTTCCTATCACCACACCCCCGTCATCCTCATCCTCCCTGCACCTCACTGCCAGCTTCCTATCACCACACCCCCGTCATCCTCATCCTCCCTGCACCTCACTGCCAGCTTCCTACCACCTCACCCTGTCATTTTCATTCTCCCTGCACCCCACTGCCAGCTTCCTACCACCCCACCCCTGTCACCCCCCCCCCCCACCCCACTGCCAGCTTCCTACCACCCTACCCCTGTCATCTTCATCCTCCCTGCACCCCACTGCCAGCTTCCTACCACCCTACCCCCGTCATCTTCATCCTCCCTGCACCCCACTGCCAGCTTCCTACCACCCTACCCCCGTCATCTTCATCCTCCCTGCACCCCACTGCCAGCTTCCTACCACCCCACCCCTGTCACCCCCCCCCCCCCCCCTCACCCCACTGCCAGCTTCCTACCACCCTACCCCCGTCATCTTCATCCCCCGGCACCCCACTGCCAGCTTCCTATCACCACACCCCCGTCATCCTCATCCTCCCTGCACCTCACTGCCAGCTTCCTACCACCTCACCCTGTCATCTTCATCCTCACTGCCAGCTTCCTACCACCCCACCCCGTCATCTTCATCCTCCCTGCACTCCACTGCCAGCTTCCTATCACCACACCCCGTCATCTTCATCCCCCTGTACCCTTCTGCCAGTTTCCTACTCCCCCACCCCTCTGTCATCTTCATCCCCCTGCACCCCACTGACAGCTTTCTACCACCACACCCCCGTCATCACCCTGCACCCCACTGCCAGTTTCCTACCACCTTACCCCCCATCACTTTCATCCCCCCTGCACCTCACTGCCAGCTTCCTACCACCTCACCCCGTCATCTTCATCCTCCCTGCACCCCACCCCCGTCATCTTCATCCCCCCTGCACCCCACTGCCAGCTTCCTACCACCCCACCCCCATTATCTTCATCCCCCCTATACCCCTCTGCCAGTTTCCTACCGCCGACCCCTCTGTCATCTTCATCCCCCCTGCACCCCACTGCCAGCTTCCTACCACCCCACCCCCATTATCTTCATCCCCCCTATACCCCTCTGCCAGTTTCCTACCGCCGACCCCTCTGTCATTTTCATCCCCCCTGTACCCTACTGCTGACATCCTACCACCTCATCCATTGTGATCAGCATCACCATCATCCCTCTGTATCCCACCTCTGGCATTCTACCACCCCACCCCCCCCCTGTCATCATCATCTTAATCCCTCCTGGTACTCCACTGCTAGCTTCCTACCACCCCACTCCCTGTCATCAGCCCCCCCCCCCCCCCATACCCCACCTCTGACATTCTACCACCCTGCCTCCTGTCATCAAAATCCCCATCATTCCCATGTACCCCATCTCTAGCATCCACCACCCTACCCCGTTATCATCCTTATCTTCCCCCCTTTACCCAACTGTCAGCTTCCTACCAACCTACATCCTGTCATCACATCTCCATCCTGTCATCACATCTCCATCCTTATCATAATCCCCCTGTGCCTGGTGTCCTACCACCCCACCCCCTGTAATCTTCAACCCCCCTGTACCCCACTGCCAGCTTCCTAGCACCCCACCCCGTCATCTTCATCCCTGTTGTACCCCATTGCCAGTTTCCTACCACCCCTCTGTAATCTTCACCCCCCTGTACCCCACTGCCAGCTTCTTACCACCACACCCCTGTCATCATCATCCCACCTGTATCCCATTGCCAGTTTCCTACCACCCCACACCCTGTAATCTTCATCCCCCTTAACCCTACTGCCAGCTCCCTACCACCCCACCCGCTATCATCGTCATAGTCCCCATACCCCACCCCTGCCATCGTACCACCCTGCCCCCTGTCATCAACATCCCCATCATCTCCCTGTACCCCACCTCTAGCATCCAACCATCCTACCACCACCATCATCATCCCCCTGTACCCCACCTCTAGCATCCAATCATCCTACCCCCAGCTTTCTACCTACCCACTGTCATCATTATGCCCCTTTGCTGACCTCCTACCATCTCACCCATTTTCATCAACATCCACATCCTCCCTCTCTACCCCACCTCTGGCATCCTACCACCCACCCCCTGTCATTATCATCCCCATCATCCCCCTGTACTCCACCTCTGGCATCCTACCACCCTGCCTCCTGCATTATCATCCTCATCCCTCCTGTACCCCACCTCTGGCATCCTATCACCCTACCCCTTATCGTTATAAGGAACATATGATCTCAGCCTCTCACCCCAATGCTGCCACCATCATCCCAAACTGCATCCTGTCATCCAACCAACTGTACCCCAACAGTTGCATCACACACCACAATACTGCCCTGCCCACCAGCGAGAGGTAATGATGTGTTGTACCCTCTGGCAAACAATCAGTGAGTGATAAAGATGAGCAGTAACCTCTATCAACCAATCAATGTGCGATAATGATGTGCAATAACCTCTAGCAACCAATGGGTGGGCAGTAATGATGTGCAGTACCTCTAGCACCAATCATTGAGTGGTAATATTGTGCAGTAACCTCTAGCAACCAATCAGGGAGCAGCAATGATGTACACTAACCTCTAACAACCAATCGGTGAGCTTGGAGCAATCAGTGAGTGTGAACCAGAATTTTATGTGTACATTATTAAAGTGTTTTTTTTTTTTTTAGAAAAGTCTATGTGCATGTTTGTTTTTTGGGATATTGGGGTGGACAGGAAAATTGCTAGGGGTCTATCGTTGAATTATTTTTCCTTTTATGGAAGTCAGTAGGGCCTCATGTCTAAGATTTGCCTAAGGCCTCACATAGCCTAGAGCCGCCTCTGCTACATGTGAATGCTTGAAGGGACTGCCCCCAGGTTTTCCTGGAAACTGTATACCACTTGGAGATGGACGTAGTATTACTAAAAAAGACACAAAGGGGATCTTTGCAGGAAAGTGTTGCAACCTCCAACATCCTTCTTTCTGAAGCAACTGCTGTCAGAGGAACTAGTTTTATCACTAGGGACCGCAATGGAAATTAAGCTATTGGAGCAAAGAGATGCCTGTTTGAGTGCTTTCGGAACCAAGCCTAGGTCCCATAAAGGGAACAAGGATTTCATTGGTGGTCGTATATGGATTACGGCCTGCATGAAGCATTTATTCAATGGAGTTGTATGCCAGACCAACCTCAAGTGCTGATTGTAAAAATGTCTTGAGCTGGGGACACAGGAGCGAAAACGTTGCTGAGTAAACAGAACAAACTTCCTTCATACCCTCATATGTAACGTTAATGGTCTTGTAGTCTTTGCCAAGGTCTGAACCACCTCGGATGAGCCTCCCTGCACCTCTAGTCTAGTTGATTCAATAGCCAGGCTATTAAGAGTCTCACTGGATTGGGGTGCTGCCATTAATGTTGGCGTAAAAGATCTTGTTTGACCGGAAACAGAATTGGTGGTGCTGAATGACAACCAAGGTCTCTTCGGCAGGTGGAAAGCACCTGTATGGCATAAACGTGTTCTGTCCAAATCTTCATAATCTAGGACACTGGAGGCAGACAAACACCAAC
>CM053027.1:590934597-590992806 GCA_028564925.1 Lithobates sylvaticus
GAAACCACCGCCTGTGGAAGGGAATTCCACATCCTTGCCGCTCTTGCAGTGAAGAACCCTCTACGCATTTACTTTTCTTCTAATTTAAATGAGTGGCCACGTGTCTTGTTAAACTCTGTGACAGATTCACCCGGGTCAGAGGCTTTTGGAGGGGACTGAATGCTAGCCTCTTGCCTACCGACTATGGGCCCTGGCATTTGAGGGAGCTACAAGCAATTAGGAAGATATTCTGTTATGTAATGCAAAAGGACATTATTAAGGAGGCCATGATGGTCTCTGCCAGCTTGGGACTTAGTGGACAGATGTGTGTGAAAGGAATGCTGACTAATAAGATCTGGAAAGCACTGGTCTTTCACCCAATAGTTTATTATGCTCATTAACACACCTTTGTCTCCTAGCAAACTATTGGGGGATGTGTTTCTACTTATGTGTATTGTGAGTTAGGAGACGGCAAGGCTGCCCTGAAAGGTCATATCTCTGAGTCACCAAGTCTGGGTAAATAATTAGTAAACTAGCTCATGTTAATTAGGTTTCTGGTTTGTATTGTCATCCTGCTGTATATATATATTTGTGTGTCCTCTCAAATAAATGAGTTTATGTTGAGCAACCAAACCAGTATTGTCTTGTTTATGGTTGTCGGCGGTTTGGATATCTGATATCTATATTCAGACTGGGAGGAAGCGGTATATGACGAAAGCACTGAAGCGGAGTGTGGGATGTTGCATCACAAACTCCCTTCCGCAAAAAGGTTTTATCACTATTGTGCGGTCACCAGTAGGGATGGGCCCGGTGCTCGATGCGAACCCACGTTCGCATCGAGCACCGGGCGTTCGCTCGCTCGGCGAGCCCAGAACTATTTTGGCCGCTCGCATCACGTTCGTGTGAGGCGCGCGGCCCCGCAATGCATTGCGGCCGGCGCGGCCGGCGCAGTGCATTGCTGGCTGATGATTGGCCAAGCATGCACTGTGACCCCGCATGCTTGGCCAATCACAGCCCCGGAAACTCGAAGAGCCATAATTGGCTACAGGCAGGACGCCTGTAGCCAATTACAGCTCAGGGGCTTTAGTACACGCCCCCCCCCCTATAAAAGGCCGCCACGCCGTCTGCGCCGGTCACATGCTGTTCCGGCGCAGATAGAGCAGGATAGATCTGTGACACTCTGCGGGATTTAGTTAGTTAGAGAGATTTACTTAGAGAGATTGAGTTAGATAGATTCATTTACAAAGATTGATTTAGAAAGAGGGGCTTGTAGTGTGTTCGTGGCAGGCAGGCAGAGCTCCTATATTTTGTTCCCAGAAGCACCTATAGGACTTGTAGTGTGTTCGTGGCAGGCAGGCAGAGCTCCTATATTTTGTTCCCAGAAGCACCTATAGGACTTGTAGTGTGTTCGTGGCAGGCAGGCAGAGCTCCTATATTTTGTTCCCAGAAGCACCTATAGGACTTGTAGTGTGTTCGTGGCAGGCAGGCAGAGCTCCTATATTTTGTTCCCAGAAGCACCTATAGGACTTGTAGTGTGTTCGTGGCAGGCAGGCAGAGCTCCTATATTTTCTTCCCAGAAGCACCTATAGGACTTGTAGTGTGTTCGTGGCAGGCAGGGCTCCTATATTTTCTTCCCAGAAGCACCTATAGGACTTGAAGTGTGTTAGTCCCATCACACAGAGATCATATTTTTTGTTCCCAGAAGCACCTATAGGACTTGAAGTGTGTTAGTCCCATCACACAGAGATCATATATTTTGTTCCCAGAAGCACCTATAGGACTTGAAGTGTGTTAGTCCCATCACACAGAGATCATATATTTTGTTCCCATAAGCACCTATAGGACTTGAAGTGTGTTAGTCCCATCACACAGAGATCATATATTTTGTTCCCAGAAGCACCTATAGGACTTGAAGTGTGTTAGTCCCATCACACAGACCTACATTTTCTTCCCAGAAGCACCTATAGGACTTGAAGTGTGTTAGTCCCATCACACAGAGATCATATATTTTGTTCCCAGAAGCACCTATAGGACTTGAAGTGTGTTAGTCCCATCACACAGACCTACATTTTCTTCCCAGAAGCACCTATAGGACTTGAAGTGTGTTAGTCCCATCACACAGACATCATATATTTTGTTCCCAGAAGCACCTATAGGACTTGAAGTGTGTTAGTCCCATCACACAGACCTATATTTCCTTCCCAGAAGCACCTATAGGACTTGGAGTGTGTTAGTCCCATCACACAGAGATCATATATTTTGTTCCCAGAAGCACCTATAGGACTTGAAGTGTGTTAGTCCCATCACACAGACCTACATTTTCTTCCCAGAAGCACCCATAGGACTTGAAGTGTGTTAGTCCCATCACACAGAGATCCTATATTTTGTTCCCAGAAGCACCTATAGGACTTGAAGTGTGTTAGTCCCATCACACAGACCTATATTTTCTTCCCAGAAGAACCCATAGGACTTGAAGTGTGTTAGTCCCATCACACAGAGATCATATATTTTGTTCCCAGAAGCACCTATAGGACTTGAAGTGTGTTAGTCCCATCACACAGACCTATATTTTCTTCCCAGAAGCACCTATAGGACTTGAAGTGTGTTAGTCCCATCACACAGAGATCATATATTTTTTTCCCAGAAGCACCTATAGGACTTGAAGTGTGTTAGTCCCATCACACAGACCTATATTTTCTTCCCAGAAGCACCTATAGGACTTGAAGTGTGTTAGTCCCATCACACAGAGATCATATATTTTGTTCCCAGAAGCACCTATAGGACTTGAAGTGTGTTAGTCCCATCACACAGACCTACATTTTCTTCCCAGAAGCACCCATAGGACTTGAAGTGTGTTAGTCCCATCACACAGACCTATATTTTCTTCCCAGAAGCACCTATAGGACTTGAAGTGTGTTAGTCCCATCACACAGAGATCATATATTTTGTTCCCAGAGGCACCTATAGGACTTGAAGTGTGTTAGTCCCATCACACAGACCTACATTTTCTTCCAGAAGCACCCATAGGACTTGAAGTGTGTTAGTCCCATCACACAGACCTATATTTTCTTCCCAGAAGCACCTATAGGACTTGAAGTGTGTTAGTCCCATCACACAGAGATCCTATATTTTGTTCCCAGAAGCACCTATAGGACTTGAAGTGTGTTAGTCCCATCACACAGACCTATATTTTCTTCCCAGAAGCACCCATAGGACTTGAAGTGTGTTAGTCCCATCACACAGAGATCATATATTTTGTTCCCAGAAGCACCTATAGGACTTGAAGTGTGTTAGTCCCATCACACAGACCTATATTTTCTTCCCAGAAGCACCTATAGGACTTGAAGTGTGTTAGTCCCATCACACAGAGATCATATATTTTGTTCCCAGAAGCACCTATAGGACTTGAAGTGTGTTAGTCCCATCACACAGACCTATATTTTCTTCCCAGAAGCACCTATAGGACTTGAAGTGTGTTAGTCCCATCACACAGAGATCATATATTTTGTTCCCAGAAGCACCTATAGGACTTGAAGTGTGTTAGTCCCATCACACAGACCTACATTTTCTTCCCAGAAGCACCCATAGGACTTGAAGTGTGTTAGTCCCATCACACAGACCTATATTTTCTTCCCAGAAGCACCTATAGGACTTGAAGTGTGTTAGTCCCATCACACAGAGATCATATATTTTGTTCCCAGAGGCACCTATAGGACTTGAAGTGTGTTAGTCCCATCACACAGACCTACATTTTCTTCCCAGAAGCACCCATAGGACTTGAAGTGTGTTAGTCCCATCACACAGACCTATATTTTCTTCCCAGAAGCACCCATAGGACTTGAAGTGTGTTAGTCCCATCACACAGAGATCATATATTTTGTTCCCAGAAGCACCTATAGGACTTGAAGTGTGTTAGTCCCATCACACAGACCTATATTTTCTTCCCAGAAGCACCTATAGGACTTGAAGTGTGTTAGTCCCATCACACAGACCTATATTTTCTTCCCAGAAGCACCTATAGGACTTGAAGTGTGTTAGTCCCATCACACAGAGATCATATATTTTGTTCCCAGAGGCACCTATAGGACTTGAAGTGTGTTAGTCCCATCACACAGACCTACATTTTCTTCCCAGAAGCACCCATAGGACTTGAAGTGTGTTAGTCCCATCACACAGAGATCCTATATTTTGTTCCCAGAAGCACCTATAGGACTTGAAGTGTGTTAGTCCCATCACACAGACCTATATTTTCTTCCCAGAAGCACCCATAGGACTTGAAGTGTGTTAGTCCCATCACACAGAGATCATATATTTTGTTCCCAGAAGCACCTATAGGACTTGAAGTGTGTTAGTCCCATCACACAGACCTATATTTTCTTCCCAGAAGCACCTATAGGACTTGAAGTGTGTTAGTCCCATCACACAGAGATCATATATTTTGTTCCCAGAAGCACCTATAGGACTTGAAGTGTGTTAGTCCCATCACACAGACCTATATTTTCTTCCCAGAAGCACCTATAGGACTTGAAGTGTGTTAGTCCCATCACACAGAGATCCTATATTTTGTTCCCAGAAGCACCTATAGGACTTGAAGTGTGTTAGTCCCATCACACAGACCTACATTTTCTTCCCAGAAGCACCCATAGGACTTGAAGTGTGTTAGTCCCATCACACAGACCTATATTTTCTTCCCAGAAGCACCTATAGGACTTGAAGTGTGTTAGTCCCATCACACAGAGATCATATATTTTGTTCCCAGAGGCACCTATAGGACTTGAAGTGTGTTAGTCCCATCACACAGACCTACATTTTCTTCCCAGAAGCACCCATAGGACTTGAAGTGTGTTAGTCCCATCACACAGACCTATATTTTCTTCCCAGAAGCACCTATAGGACTTGAAGTGTGTTAGTCCCATCACACAGAGATCATATATTTTGTTCCCAGAGGCACCTATAGGACTTGAAGTGTGTTAGTCCCATCACACAGACCTACATTTTCTTCCCAGAAGCACCCATAGGACTTGAAGTGTGTTAGTCCCATCACACAGAGATCCTATATTTTTGTTCCCAGAAGCACCTATAGGACTTGAAGTGTGCTAGTCCCATCACACAGACCTATATTTTCTTCCCAGAAGCACCCATAGGACTTGAAGTGTGTTAGTCCCATCACACAGAGCTCCTCTATTTTCTTTGCAGAAGCACCCACAGGACTTCTAGTGTGTTAGTGGCATCACACAGAGCTCCTCTATTTTCTTTGCAGAAGCACCCATAGGACTTCTAGTGTGTTAGTGGCATCACACAGAGCTCCTATATTTTCTTCTCAGCAGCACCCACAGGACTTCTAGTGTGTTAGTGGCATTACACAGAGCTCCTCTATTTTCTTTGCAGAAGCACCCACAGGACTTCTAGTGTGTTAGTGGCATCACACAGAGCTCCTCTATTTTCTTTGCAGAAGCACCCATAGGACTTCTAGTGTGTTAGTGGCATCACACAGAGCTCCTCTATTTTCTTCTCAGCAGCACCCACAGGACTTCTAGTGTGTTAGTGGCATCACACAGAGCTCCTCTATTTTCTTTGCAGAAGCACCCACAGGACTTCTAGTGTGTTAGTGGCATCACACAGAGCTCCTCTATTTTCTTTGCAGAAGCACCCACAGGACTTCTAGTGTGTTAGTGGCATCACACAGAGCTCCTCTATTTTCTTTGCAGAAGCACCCATAGGACTTCTAGTGTGTTAGTGGCATCACACAGAGCTCCTATATTTTCTTCTCAGCAGCACCCACAGGACTTCTAGTGTGTTAGTGGCATCACACAGAGCTCCTCTATTTTCTTTGCAGAAGCACCCACAGGACTTCTAGTGTGTTAGTGGCATCACACAGAGCTCCTCTATTTTCTTTGCAGAAGCACCCATAGGACTTCTAGTGTGTTAGTGGCATCACACAGAGCTCCTATATTTTCTTCTCAGCAGCACCCACAGGACTTCTAGTGTGTTAGTGGCATCACACAGAGCTCCTCTATTTTCTTCTCAGCAGCACCCACAGGACTTCTAGTGTGTTAGTGGCATCACACAGAGCTCCTCTATTTTCTTTGCAGAAGCACCCACAGGACTTCTAGTGTGTTAGTGGCATCACACAGAGCTCCTCTATTTTCTTTGCAGAAGCACCCACAGGACTTCTAGTGTGTTAGTGGCATCACACAGAGCTCCTCTATTTTCTTTGCAGAAGCACCCATAGGACTTCTAGTGTGTTAGTGGCATCACACAGAGCTCCTATATTTTCTTTTCAGCAGCACCCACAGGACTTCTAGTGTGTTAGTGGCATCACACAGAGCTCCTCTATTTTCTTTGCAGAAGCACCCATAGGACTTCTAGTGTGTTAGTGGCATCACACAGAGCTCCTATATATTCTTCTCAGCAGCACCCACAGGACTACCGACTACAATGGCTGGAAGACCGCCAAGGGGAGGCAGAGCGTGCAGAGCCAAGAACACAGGGCAGGCAGGCTCTGTTTCTAGTGGACGTGGCCGTGGACGTGGACGTGGTCGTGCATCGTCATCAGCACGTGGCCATGGGACACGCGCGTCTTTGTTTTCGGCAGCTGGACATGTGGAGCCGCATCATGCTGAAGGCTTGGTAGAATGGATGACCAAGCCCTCCTCATCCTCCTCATCCTCTCTCACCCAGGCTCAGGGTACTGACAGAGCATCATCAGCCACCCCTTCCCTAGACCCACCATGTCCTCCTGAGGAGTCCCCCGAACTCTTTGAGCACAGTGTTGGGTACATGCTCCAGGAGGATGCCCAACGATTCGAAGGCTCGGATGATGATACCCAGCTTGAGGAATCTGGCAGTACTGTTCCACCAGCTGCAGCTTACTGCCAGGTTTGCTCTAGTGGTGAAGAGGGAGGGGATGATGAGGTCACTGACTCCACGTGGGTGCCTGAAGGGAGAGAGGATGAGGAGGAGGAGGAGGAGGAGGATGATGCGGCGTCACATGTCCAACGAGGCAGGATGCCCCCTGGAGGCCAGGTAGAGGCCAGCACAGCAACTGTACAACACCGCAGAGCTCCGCCTGTGCAGGGCGCTGCCTCTGCACGTTATCAGAAAAGTTCTTTGGTGTGGGCCTTTTTTGAGACGAGTGCATCAGATCGCACCACTGCTATTTGCAATATTTGTCTCAAGCGTATCTCGCGTGGCCAAAACATCAGCCGCTTGGGCACCACAAGCATGACCAGACATATGGCGACCTGCCATGCAGCTCGTTGGCAGGCACACATAAAAGACCCACACCAAAGAACTAAGCGGACCTCTCCTTGCTCCTCCTCAGCTGGGATCTCCATCCCCACTACACCTTCAGTCCTCTCTGAAAGCTGCTCTGAGAGGACTGAAGGTGTAGAATTAGGTGTGTCACAACCAAGTACTTGCAGTACACCGACGTCCGATTGCAGCAGGCAAATTTCCCTGCCCCAGCTGCTGGACCGTAGAAAGAAGTACACTCCCAGCCATCCACATGCCCAGCGGTTGAATGCTAGCCTGGCTAAATTGCTAGCACTTCAACTGCTGCCTTTTCAGTTGGTAGACTCGGCCCCCTTCCGTGAGTTTGTTCAATGTGCGGTTCCTCAGTGGCAGGTTCCCAAACGCCACTTTTTCTCACGGAAGGCGATTCCGTCTCTCTACCGGCATGTGGAGGGCAATGTCCATGCCTCGCTGGACAGGGCGGTCAGCGGTAAGGTGCATATTACCGCTGACTCATGGGCCAGCAGGCATGGACAGGGACGGTACCTTTCTTTCACGGCCCATTGGGTCACTCTATTGGCAGCTGGGAGGGATGCAGGACAAGGTGCAGTAGTGTTGGAGGTTGTTCCGCCACCACGCCTCCAAAACGCTACTACTGCTACTGGTTGTGACACACCTCTCTCCTCCACCCCCTCCTCTTCTTCTTCCTCCAGTGCTCTGTCCTTGGAACCAGCGGTGCTCCGTAGGCGTACAAGGGGCTACGCAAGTACGCAGGCAAAAAGATGCCATGCCGTGCTTGCGCTGATGTGTTTGGGGGACAGGAGCCACACTGGGCCAGAGGTTCTGGCAGCTCTGCAGGGGCAGGCCGAGAGGTGGTTGACGCCACGTCAGCTTAAGCCAGGAATGGTCGTTTCTGACAATGGCACCAACCTCCTCTCCGCCCTGCGACAGGGGCAGCTCACCCATGTGCCCTGCATGGCTCACGTCCTCAACCTGGTGGTGCAGCGGTTCTTGGGCAGGTTCCCAGGCTTACAGGATGTCCTGAGGCAGGCCAGGAAAGTCTGTGTGCATTTCCGCCGATCTTATAATGCCAGTGCTCGGCTGACTGAGCTGCAAAAGGAGCTGAACCTGCCCAAGAACCGCCTAATATGTGACATGCCCACCAGGTGGAACTCAACGTTGGCCATGCTGCAGCGACTGCACACGCAGCAGAGGGCCATCAATGAGTACCTTTGCGACTACGGCACCAGGACAGGGTCAGGGGAGCTTGTTTTTTTTCCCCACGTCAGTGGAGCATGATCAGGGATGCATGCACTGTCCTCTCACCATTTGAGGAGGCCACGAGGATGGTGAGCAGTGACAGTGCATGCATCAGTGACACTGTCCCTCTTGTCCACCTGTTGGAGCATACGCTGCGTGGGATAATGGACAGGGCACTTGAGGCAGAACAGAGGCAGGAAGAGGAGGACTTCCTTGCCTCTCAAGGCCCCCTTTATCCGGACAGTGTTCCTTCTGTCCCACCCATCACACAGGAAGAGGATGAGGAGGAGGAGGAGGAGGAGGATTGTGTGAGCATGGAGGTGGAGCCTGGCACTCAGCATCAGCAGCAGCAGTCTTTTAGGGATGATGTACAGTCCCAACAAACCAGTGGACTTGTACGTGGCTGGGAGGAGGTGGCTGGCGATCATGTCATCCTCAGTGACCCAGAAGACTCCGGACCGAATGCCTCAGCTAACCTACGCTGCATGGCCTCCCTGATCCTGCAAAGCCTGCGGAAGGATCCTCGTGTTTTTCGGATCAAGGAGAGGGACCATTACTGGCTGGCCACTCTCCTTGATCCGCGGTACAAGGGTAAGGTTGCGGACCTTATCTTGCCGTCGCAGAGGGAGCAGAGGATGAGACATCTCAGGGAGGCCTTGCAGAAAGGTCTGTGCAACGCGTTCCCAGAAACTGGGAGGCTACAAACTCCTGGTCCTGGGCGACGAGTTGCTGAGGCTTCGGTCAGTAGCAGAAGGAGCGGTGGGGAAGGTGGACATCTGACCGATGCGTTCAGACAATTTTTTAGTCCGCAGCCCCAAGGTATGATCGGTTCCAGCAACCATCGCCAGCGTCTGATATACATGGTGCAGGAATACCTTGGGGCAAGGTCAGACTTGGACACCTTTCCCACCGAAAATCCTCTGGCTTACTGGGTCCTGAGGATGGATCACTGGCCAGAGCTTGCGCAGTATGCAATTGAGCTACTGGCCTGTCCTGCCTCCAGCGTTCTTTCCGAACGCACATTCAGTGCTGCTGGAGGATTTGTGACTGATCATAGGGTGCGCCTGTCCACCGCCTCGGTTGATCGACTGACCTTCATCAAAATGAATCAGTCTTGGATCACCACCAGCTACCAGGCACCTGAGGCGGATATAACCGAATAATTTTTAATGTCACATCCCTTCAAGACTGCCTATGCTGATGCTGAGTGACTGTCCTCTTATGTTCACTGACTATCCTCTTCCTCCTCCTCAATGATCCATGCCACCACACCAGTGCCTAAGGCACAATTTTTCAGCCCCTGTTTAACAGGGGCGTGTACATACAATTTTTATAAAAAAATGCTTCGCAACACGTGTGACTGCTGTGCTCCAAGTACAGTATCTGTGAGGGGTTGCAGTGTTGTGGCACCAGCACCAGTGCCTAAGGCACAATTTTTCAGCCCCTGTTTAACAGGGGCGGGTACTTACAATTTTAAAAAAAATGCTTCGCAACACATGTGACTGCTGTGCTCCAAGTACAGTATCTGTGAGGGGTTGCAGTGTTGTGGCACCAGCACCAGTGCCTAAGGCACAATTTTTCAGCCCCTGTTTAACAGGGGCGTGTACTTACAATTTTTTTAAAAAATGCTTCGCAACACGTGTGACTGCTGTGCTCCAAGTACAGTATCTGTGAGGGGTTGCAGTGTTGTGGCACCAGCACCAGTGCCTAAGGCACAATTTTTCAGCCCCTGTTTAACAGGGGCGGGTACTTACAATTTTTTAAAAAAATGCTTCGCAACACGTGTGACTGCTGTGCTCCAAGTACAGTATCTGTGAGGGCCGGGTTGCAGTGTTGTGGCACCAGCACCAGTGCCTAAGGCACAATTTTTCAGCCCCTGTTTAACAGGGGCGTGTACTTACAATTTTTTAAAAAAATGCTTTGCAACACGTGTGACTGCTGTGCTCCAAGTACAGTATCTGTGAGGGCCGGGTTGCAGTGTTGTGGCACCAGCACCAGTGCCTAAGGCACAATTTTTCAGCCCCTGTTTAACAGGGGCGTGTACTTACAATTTTTTAAAAAAATGCTTCGCAACACGTGTGACTGCTGTGCTCCAAGTACAGTATCTGTGAGGGGTTGCAGTGTTGTGGCACCAGCACCAGTGCCTAAGGCACAATTTTTCAGCCCCTGTTTAACAGGGGCGGGTACTTACAATTTTTTTTAAAAATGCTTCGCAACACGTGTGACTGCTGTGCTCCAAGTACAGTTTCTGTGAGGGGTTGCAGTGTTGTGGCACCAGTGCCTAAGGCACAATTTTTCAGCCCCTGTTTAACAGGGGCGGGTAATTACAATTTTTTTTAAAAAATGCTTCGCAACACGTGTGACTGCTGTGCTCCAAGTACAGTCTCTGTGAGGGGTTGCAGTGTTGTGGCACCAGCACCAGTGCCTAAGGCACAATTTTTCAGCCCCTGTTTAACAGGGGCGGGTAATTACAAATCTTGATCTAATAGTTCACAGCAGGGCCCATTCCTGCGCCCACCAAGAGTAACTATGAGGGCCTGCAGTCTTGTGGCAACACCGTCCACCACCACCGCCAAAGGCCCAATTTTTCTGCCCTGTTCATCAGGTGCTTGCAATTACAAATCTTGATCTAATAACTCACAGCAGGGCCCATTCCTGCGCCCACCAAGAGTAACTATGAGGGCCTACAGTCTTGTGGCAACACCGTCCACCACCACCGCCAAAGGCCCAATTTTTCTGCCCTGTTCATCAGGTGCTTGCAATTACAAATCTTGATCTAATAACTCACAGCAGGGCCCATTCCTGCGCCCACCAAGAGTAACTGTGAGAGCTTACAGTCTTGTGGCAACACCGTCCACCACCACCACCACCACCCCCAATTTTTCTGCCCTGTTCAACAGGTGCATGCAATTACAAATCTTGATCTATTAACTCACAGCAGGGCCCATTCCTGTGCCCACCAGTCTTGTGGCTACACCAACATCTAATAGGGCAAATTTCTGCAGAGTATATACGCCAGGCCCCTACTTTCAAACATCCAACTTACAAACGACTCCTACTTGCAAATGGAAAGAGAAAACAGGAAGTGAGAGGAAATCTACCCCTAGGAAGGGAAATTCTATCCTGTTAGATTTAATTTGGGAAAAAGGTATCTCCTCTCTACTGATACTTTATCACCAATCCTTGTTTCAATTAAAACCCCACTTTTTCCAAAAACATTTGTCATTGGGACGGAAAGTGAGGTGACATGTTCTGAACAGATGTGCAAAGACAGCAAATGTTACAGGGGTGATAACCCCTCCCTATGTTCTCCAAAAAGCTTAAAAATAGATTTTTTTGGGATGGAGCTACACTTCATAATGTACCTGTTCAGATTCTACTTAAGAACAAACCTAAAGCCGCAAGTGGTTTTTAAATGGCTTCTTTTTTTCCTTTACAAATGTCATTTTGTGCAAGGACAGTTCTAAACACGGGAAACACATGCCACTTCACAGGCATACTTTAGACACCCCCCAGGTACCATATTTAAAGGAAAATTTCACTTTTTTTTTTTCACTTTATGCATCATTAAAATGACTGCTCCCGAAAAAACGTTAGTTTTTAAAAGTTCTTTTTGCATTGATATATGTCCCCTGGGGCAGGACCCGGGTCCCCAAACCTGTTTTATGACATTAACATGCATATTGGCCGTTGTAATTAGCACTTTTGATTTCGAACGTTCGCGTCCATTATAACGTATAGGGTTCGAAAATTCGCGCGAACTTTCGGTCGGTTCGAAGGTTCTGGTGCGAACCGAACCCGGGGGTGTTCGGCTCATCCCTAGTCACCAGTACGATATTTGTCAATTTAAATCATATCCCCACTCAAGCGTCTCTTCTCCAGAGAGAATAAGTTCAGTGCTCGCAACCTTTCTTCATAACTAATGTCCTCCTGTCCCTTTTATTAGCTTTGTTGCCCTTCTTTGTACTCTCTCCATTTCCAGTACATCCTTCCTGAGGACTGGTGCACAGAACTGGACAGCATACTCCAGGTGAGGCCGGACCAAAATCTTGTAGAGTGGGAGAATTATCACTTTATCCCTGGAGTTAATCCCCTTTTTAATGCATACCGATATTCTGTTTTCTTTGTTAGCAGCAGCTTGGCATTGCATGCCATTGCTGAGCCTATCATCTACTAGGACCCCCAGGTCCTTTTCTATCCTAGATCCCCCCCGGAGGTTCACCCCCAAGTGAGTAGATTGCATTCATATTTTTGCAACCCAAATGCATTATTTTACATTTTTCTACATTAAACCTCATTTGCCATGTAGTTGCCCACCCCATTAATTTGTTCAGATCTTCTTGCAAGGTTTCCACATCCTGCGGATAAGTTATTGCCCTGCTTAAATTAGTGTTGTCCGCAATAACAGAGATTGAGCTGTTTATCTCATCCTCCTGGTCGTTTAGGAACAAATTAAACAGGATTGGTTCCAGCACAGAACCCTGGGGGACCCCACTTCCCACCCCTGACCATTCTGAGTATTCCCCATTTATCACCACACTCTTAACTCGCCCTTGTAGCCAGTTTACAATCCATGTACTCACCCTATGGTCCATGTCATCTGACCTTACTTTGTACAGTAAACGTTTATGGGGAACTGTGTCAAATGCTTTTGCAAAAATCCAGATACACCACGTCTACAGACCTTCCTTTATCTATATGGCAGCTCACATCCTCATAGAAGGTTAATAGATTGGTTTGGCAACAACGATTCTTTATGAATCCATTCTGATTACTGCTAATGATACAGTTTTTATTACTAAAATCTTGTATATAGTCCCTTACCATCCCCTCCGAGAGCTTGCATACTATTGATGTTAGGTTAACTGGTCTGTAATTCCCAGGGGTGTATACATTGGCTTTTCTCCAATCAGCTGGTACCATTCCAGTCAGTAGACTGTGAGTAAAAATTAGGAACAATGGTCTGGCAATTACTGAACTGAGTTCCCTAAGTACCCTCGGGTGCAAGCCATCTGCTCCTGGTGATTTATTAATGTTAAGTTTCCCAAGTATATTTCTAATTCTGTCCTATGTTAGCCATGAGGGTGCTTCCTGTGATGTGTCATGATGACAAACACTGCAGTTTTGGTTACAGCCCGCTGGCTGTCCCACCGAATCCACCCACTGGCCATCCTACCAAGTCCTTCAGTGCACCCACTTTTATTTTAATACACTTACAACCCAATATATCCTCCAACCCATGTCCTCTTCCTCCTCCATTCCCATATCCTTCATCCCATGTCCTCCTCCATTCCATGTGCTCCTCTTCCAGTCCCTTCTCCCCCATCCCATGTTCTCCTCCTCCATCCCATATCCTCTTCCTTCTCCGGTCCCATCTCCTCCATCCCATGTCCTCTTCCTTCTCCAGTCCCATCTCCTCCATCCCATGTCCTCTTCCTTCTCCAGCCCCATCTCCTCCATCCCATGTCCTCTTCCTTCTCCAGTTCCATCTCCTCTATCCCATGTCCTCTTCCTCCTCCACTCCCATATCCTACATCCCATGTCTTCCTCCTTCTCCATCCCATGTGCTCCTCTTCCAGTTCCTTTTCCCCATCTCATGTCCTCTTCCTCCTCCAGTTCCATCTCCTTCGTCCCACATCATCCTCCTTTTGCAGTCCCATCTTTGACCATCCCATGTCCTCCTCTTCCTCCATTCTAGGTCCTCCTTCTCCATCCCATGTCATCCTTCTCCAGTCTCATCTCCCCTCTATGTCGGTCCTCTCTTGCAGCATTCTACTTCTGTAGTCCTTCTATCCCTTCTGTGCCCTCAGTACAGCCTAGATCCACTCCAGTATGTAGAGAAGAGGAGTGTGAAGGGTGTGACAGTGGCAGAATGACCAGGAAGTGATGTTGGGTAGATAAGGATCTGAGTGATGTCTGTCAGCTGAATATATGAAGTGGTCTGGGGGTGATGCAAGCTGGGGGTGTAGGGGGGTGAGATGTGGTCAGATAGTGATGTTTATCATTCTACTTACTTTACCTATTATAGCGATATTGAAGACGGACCTATGTTTTATTTTGTTTTAAAATGTACTAAGCAATGGATATTCTGTATATTTATGTTTTTGATTTTCTATTTCACTAAAAGCATTTGTAAATGAAAATTTATATGAACAATTCTCAAAAACTTGATGAATGTTGTTCGAAAGTGCTTCAAAATTGAATTTGCTTTTAACATTCAATTTTGAAACAAATGGACTTCACCAAACCAAAACCACATTCACTGAGTGAAACTCATTCAATGCAGAAAAAATATTCCGCCTCACTCCTTCGAATTTTCTCATTACTGAAAGATTTTGTCTCATCACCTGTCAAAAACAAATATCAGTATGACCCCATTAATGATTAGAATTTTTTTTCATTTTTCTTAAAAAAGGAATAACTACAGACAAAATTTTAATAGCATATGGCCGTGTCCTCTGTGTCCTCATGTACAATTCAGGATGATAGGTACTGCGATGTATGTGATCATAGGCAAGCCCATGGGGTGTGCAGGGTGTGGCTGGGCACACCCAGCACACCCCGTATGGTGCTGATTCCCCCTGCTGCCTAACTTCTACCATGCCCCCCCCCCCCCCTAAACAGACAGATCCCATTCTGGCAGGGGAGTTAGAGAGAGATCTGCTGTTCCTAGTGATTAGGAACAGCGATCTTTCTCCTCCTCCAGTCAGTCCAGCCCCCATACAGTTAGAAACACACACCAGGGAACACACTTAACCCTTGATCGCCCCCTGGTGTTAACCCCTTCCTTGCCAATGGCATTTATACAGTAAATCAGTGGCTATTTTTAGCACTGATCGCTGTATAAATGTCACTGGTCCCAAAAAAGTGTCAAAAGTGTCTGATCTGTCTGCCCCAATGTCGCAGCTTATTACTAGTAAAAAAATAAAATAAAAATGCCATAAATATATCCCCTATTTTGTAGACGCTATAACTTTTGCCCAAACCAATCAATATACGCTTATTGCAATTTTTTTTTAACAAAAATATGTAGAATGCATATTGACCTAAACTGATGAAGAAATTATTTTTTTCCCTTAATTTTGGGATATTTATTATAGCAAATTTAAGTTTTCTTTTTTGCTTTCTTTTTTTCAAAATTGTCGCTCTTTTTTTGTTTATAGAGCAAAAAAAAAAAATGCAGAGGTGATCAAATACCACCAAAAGAAAGCTCTATTTGTGGGAAATGAAGGACGTCAATTTTGTTTGGGTACAACGTCGCACGATCGCGCAATTGTCAAATAACCACCTCAGATCCGCGCTATAGCCAAATGACGGCCGAATGATGGCGCGGCGCGCTCTGTGATCAGCGAGTCTGTGAGACTCGCTGGATCACAGATCCGAGTAAGGGGTCGATCCCGACCCTTACCACGTGATCAGCTGTCAGCCAATGACAGCTGATCATGTGATATCAACAGAGCCGGTAATCGGCTATTTTTCCTCCTCTCGCTGACAGCGTGAGGAGAAAAAAAAAAGGGAGACATTAGTCCGGATCACTGCGATGTGCCCCGGGTCCACGGTGCCCACCTGTGCCCTCTACAAATGCCGCCTACCAGTGCCCACCAGCTCCACCTGTCAGTGCCCACAGTGCCACCTGCCAGTGCACTTGTGAAGCCACAGCCGGGTGCCAACAGTAAGAATGCCGGCGCCGCCCTGCGGAACGGGGGAAGGGGGGGCTTCGATCCCCTGCATCGCTGGACCCTGGGACAGGTAAGTGTCCGATTATTAAAAGTCAGCAGCTGCAGTATTTGTAGCTGCTGACTTTGAATTTTTTTTTTTTTTAATGGGCACCCCACTTTAACCACTTAAGCCCCGGACCAATTTGCAGCCAAAGGACCAGGCCCCTTTTTGCGATTCGGCACTGCGTCGCTTAACTGACAATTGCGCGGTCATACAACGTGGCTCCCAAACAAAATTGGCATCCTTTTTTCCCCACAAATAGAGCTTTCTTTTGGTGGTATTTGATCGCCCCTGCAGTTTTTATTTTTTGCACTATAAACAAATAAAGAGCAACAATTTTGACAAAAACGCATTATTTTTGACTTTTTGCTATAATAAATATCCCCCCAAAAAATATAATTTTTTTTCCCTCAGTTTAGGCCGATACGTATTCTTCGACATATTTTTGGTAGGAAAATCGCAGTGTTTATTGATTAGTTTGCGCAAAAGTTATAGCGTCTACAAAATAGGGGATAGTTTTATGGCATTTTTATATATATATTTATAATATATATTTTTTTAATAGTAATGACGGCGATCAGTAAATTTTATCATGACTGTGACATTATTGCGGACCCTTTGGACAATTTTGACACATTTTTGGGACCATTGGCATTAATACAGCGATCAATGCTATAAAATTGCACTGATTACTGTAAAAATTTCACTGGCAGTGAATGGGGTTAACCACTAGGGGGCGGGGGAGGGGTTAAGTGTGTCCTAGGGAGTGATTCTAAACGTCTGGGAGATGGGCTAGCAGTGACATGACACTGATCGCTGCTCCCGATGACAGGGAGCAGACGATCAGTGTCCTGTCACTAGGCAGAACGGGGAGATGCTGTGTTTACATTGGCATCTCCCCGTTCTTCAGCTCTGTGACATGATTATCGAGTCCGCGGGTCCCGCGGGCACGGTCGCGGAGCTTGCGGCAGGCTAAAATCCAAAGTAATGTACAGGTACGTTACTTTGCCCAGCCATGCCATTCTGCTGACGTATATCTACAGGAGGCGGTCGGCAAGCGGTTAACCAAATACCGTATTTTTCCGTGTATAAGACGCTATTTTTTTACTAAAATAATAGCCTGAAAATCAAGCCGCGTCTTATACACGGTCAGTCAGCCCGGGAGACAGCCGCACAGGAGTGTCGCTGCCCATAGCTTGTCAGACGGCTTCCTTCAATCACGAGCCGTATGTTACTGACGTCAGCTGGAGGTGGGGGTGGAGGTGCAGAGTGCGCAGATGCGATGCCGTTGGAAGTAGAGAGTGCGCAGATGCAACAGGGACCGGAGTGTTCTGAGCCCAAGATGTCAGAAAAGAGGTAATACAAGTAAGTGAGTGTCTTACTCTGCAAAATTCAAACCAAATGTAGCCAGCTATGCAAAAGAGCATGGGAATAGATCTGTAGAGAAACAGTTTCTCCCTCCACTAAGTGTATGATCAGACAGTGGAGAGAACAGGAAGAACAACCCCTGCATAATATACTGGTATTTAAACGTTACATTAGGGTAATTACTATATAAAATGTGTTCTGTTTTACCTATGTTTAAAATATTGATTTCTTAAATTTGAGTTGGAAAAGTGAGGGGGCGCCTTATACATGGGGGCGTCTTATACACGGAAAAATACGGTACTCTAAAAACCATCATCATTACCTATAGGACAACTCATATAAAACAAATGACAGGTGAATGCATGTGTAAATGAGCGTGCATGTATGCACAAACATGCACATACACACTCCACTGGCCCACCCCTAAATATATACTCTGATTCTGTACTTGCCAAATATGCTGCATAAATCTCCCTCCACTGAGTCTGGCTGCATCCATTTTAACTGTGGGCAGCTGAAGCTGCTGCCTGTTCACTTCCTGGATTTACACAGACACACGGAGGGACACCTCCAGCTCTGCAGCCCTGCAGCTCTCGTTGGCCCTCTTATGACTCATCCCCCCTCCCTTCCTGGCAAACTCTCACGAGAGTGAGAGAGGGAGCGGTACATAATGTCATAAGCCTAGGCTAATGACCAGACAAGAAACAGGAAGTGGGCTGTATAAGGTATTTACTGGTAGAAAAAAAGTTTTACTATCCAAAGTTAAAACAACAACAAGGGCAGAAGATTTAATAGATGGAAAGATGAAAAAATTACTGAAGGTCCGCTTTAAAAATACTTCTACCTACATTCGATTTTTCTATCAGGAGCTGGTAGTTTTGGCGTGTAATTATACGTGTTTATAAGTGTATGGCTTATAGAAGCATATTTAGAAGCCAATATTCTATTGGCGAGAATATGTATTTATTCTGACCACTGGAATTTAATTACACACATTTATGCACATAAATTAAATCTATAAGCCCCTCTCTGGGTGCAGGCTTGGGGGATTTTCTCGCTCTCTTGTATACAAACATAAAGCCACAGTGGGCATGAATACATTGGCTGAAATGGAGCTGCATTCAAAGCCAGAAAAAAAAATGTCTCTAAAAGCAGCATTTTATCTGCCCATGTGCACGAATCCTAAATGTAATTTCAAATGTAATTTTCAATAGCTTTCATTAGCCTTTTTTTTACTACCGCTGCTGAAAGTTTATAATGTAGCAGTAATGGGGCAGAAACAAATGTGGCTGCAGGGAAAACAGCAGCTTGACCCCTGATGACTGGATGAATAGCGCTCGTCACTCCATATATGCTTCTCAGCCTTCTAGCAAAAACAATTAAGTGAAAAAAATTTTTAAAAACTGTGTAGAAAATATAAATATAAAAAAATACACTAACTGCCCTTCACTTCACAATGAAGTTTATATGTCATTTTTGGTGCCTCTCACCTGCATTGGTACCCCCGTATCCCTCGATTTCTCTACAGCCAACAAACAACAAACCAAAATCGCCTTCTCATCCCAAAAGCCCGCTACAAATCGAAGGGAGAACGAAGATTCGCAGTACAGGGACCCCGGCTATGGAATGCTCTACCAAACAACATCCGCATGGAAGAAAACCATCAGGCCTTCAGGAAAAAACTCAAGACCCACCTTTTCTAAACATGGCATCCCAACATGAGCAGTCAAGCGCCTCGAGGCGATTCAGTTCGCAGTTGCAGCGCTACACAAATCATTCATTCATTCATTCATACAGCCACCTGTACTTCTTTCATATTTGAATTTATGTTCTTGAATTTGCATATAAGAGATTGTAATCTTTCTATCTTTATTATCAAAGCAGACATTTTGCTTCTATTTTTATATGCGTTATCCTCTCTTTGTATTTTCAATAAAATCATATTGAACTAAAAAATACATTGCTTCCTGGCAGCCGTATAGTAAAATGACAAATAGGCGGATGCGCACTCGTTCTGGGCGCCCGGCGATAAGTGGGGCGTTGTGTACCTCGGACACAGCTCATCACTAATCACGGTAAAGAGCCTATGACGTAGGCTCTTTACCATGTGATCAGCTGTGGCAAATCACAGTGAAATGACAGATAGGCGAAAGCATGCTCGTTCTGGGCGATCAGTGGGGCGTTGTGTACCTCGGACACAGCTCATCACCAATCACGGTAAACAGCCTATGACGTAGGCTCTTTACCATGTGATCAGCTGTGTCAAATCACAGCTGATCGCAGAGTAAACAGGTTATGCCAGTTACAACACTGACAGCACGTGAGGAGAGGACAGCCGGTAAGCATCCTCAGTGGGGACATCTGAACTGACAATCAGGGCACTGAGCATCAGTGCCCTTCTGATCAGTGCAGCCCCATCAGTGCCCACCAGTGCTGCCAATCAGTGCCCACTAGTGCTGCCAATTAATGCCTATCAGGGATGCCTGTTAGTGTCCATCAGTGCCTCCTTATCAGTGTCATCTATCAGTGCCCACTAGTGCTGCCAATGCACTGATCATTAGTGCCCTGATGATCAGTGCCCAACAGTGCTGCCAATCAGTGCCCACTAGTGCTGCCAATTAATGCCTATCAGTGATGCCTGTTAGTGTCCATCAGTGCCTCCTTATTAGTGCCGTCCATCAGTGCCATCTATCAGTGCCCGTCAGTGCCGCCTATCATTGCCCATCAATGCTACCTACCCATTCCGCTCATCAGTGCCCATAAGTGCTGCCTATCAGTGCCACCTATCAGTGCATATTAGTGCTCACCAGTCCTGAATATTAGAACCACCTCATTAGTGCCCATCAGTGCCGCCTCATCAGTGCCCGGTAGTGCAGCCTCATCAACGCACATCAGTGAAGGAGAAAAAATACTTATAAAAACTAAGAAAAACGTTTTTTCCCCAAAATGTTTGGTATTTTATCATTTGTTTAACAAAAAAGAAAAAAAAATCCAGTGCTGATTAAATACCACCAAAAGAAAGCTCTATCTGTCTCAAAAAAATTATCAAAATTTAGTTGGGGTACAGTATTGCATGACCGTGTAATTGCCATTCAAAGTGCGACAGCAATGAAAGCTGAAAATTGGCCTGGGCAGGAAGGGGGTGAAAGTGTCTTGTAGGCAAGTGGTTAAGCACAATGATTTTTAAAATCACCCAACCTATAAGCTCAACGAGTACATAGATGACAACTCTGCCAGGCATATTGGTACCGTGTTTCCCCGAAAATAAGAAATCCTCCGAAAATAAGACCTACTTACAGTTTTGCCTCTCGTTGTAATATAAGGCATCCCCCCCGATAATAAGACCTCCCCGATAATAAGACCTCCCCGATAATAAGACCTCCCCGATAATAAGGCATCCACCGAACATACCGTAAGGTACCCCCCGAACATAAGGCATCTGACTTTAGACTCTCGTACGGTAGCGGCAGGCACCGCCGCACAGCTCACTGATTGGCCGCAGCTGTTCAGGCAGTGCGAGGTCTCTTCAAATCAGTGAGCTGCGGCGGGCTCTCTGGATGACGAGCGACGTCCCTGATGTTGCGCAGGGGAACGTCGCACGTCAGAGAGCCCGTGCCGCCGCTGTCAGACACAGGAGTCGGGAGTCGGGCACATTGGAGACACAGGAGTTGGGGACATTGTGTGTTATCTCGCCGCCACAGGGGTGACTGAGGTGTGGGGGGGATGTCTGGTGAAGGTGGGAGGGGGGAGAGACTAAACTGTCCACTGGCACAGGGGTGGGGGGAGGGGGCTTAAAATGACACATGGTGGATTTGAGGGGGGGGGGAATCAAATCGGCACAGGAGGATCAGAAAGGGGGAATCAAAATGGCACAGGAGGTTCTAAAATGGTAATCCCCCCTCTGATCCAAATAAGACATCCCCTGAAAATAAGACCTAGAGCAAAAATTAATATAAGACACTGTATTATTTTCGGGGAAACAGGGTATGCATGCTGGAGTGAGAGGAATAATTCTATGACCATTACTCATAGTTCATTTGAAGCGTGTGAGCTTTAGAGGCTTTCACAGTGCAGTCTATGTACAATTTCGGTTTAAGGTATCGCACTTTGAGATGCTTGGTTTTAAAGCTTGACATATCAATCAGTCAGACTAAATCTTTTTTTTTTAATAAAAACTTTGGGATTAATAATGTTTGTGTGCACTAAAGTTCTTTTTACTGGATTCATTTATTGAAAATATAGACAAGTGTACAAATGCTGTGCTACATTTGCATTTTTTTTATTCTACATGTCCTCTGTTAACAAAACATTTATATAACACTGCGTTTAAAGCGGAGTTCCACTTAAAAATGGAACTCCAGCTTTAACCACTCCTCACCCCCTTACATGCCACATTTGGCATGTAATTTTTTTTGGGGGGGGGGAGTGGGGGCTTCATTAGGAGGGGGACTTCCTGTCCCACTTCCTCCTTCCGCCCAGTAACCGCCTAGGCGACTCCTCCCTCTAGGCGATCTCCAGGGACACGTGACAGGTCCCAGGAGATCGCCTATCCACTCCGGGAGCGCAGCGCGGCTCGCGCATGCGCCGTGCGTGCCCGGCCGTGAAGAGGAAAGCTGTCACGGCCGGGTGCCCAGAGTGGAAATGGCGGCGCCGACGAAGAGGAGGGGGAGAGGAGCGACACCCCGTTCGGCCGCATCGCTGGACCGTGGAACAGGTAAGTGTCATTTTTTTTAAAAGTCAGCAACTACACTTTTTGTAGCTGCTGACTTTTAAAATGCCTGGAACTCCCCTTTAAGTAATTTTAACATGTGTGAAGAATTAAAAATATGGTTAAAGAGGAGCTCTGGTCTCCCCCCAGAAAAAAATAAAAGTCAGCAGCTACAAATACTGTAGCTGCTGACTTTAATTATAATGACACTTACCGGTCCAAAGATCCAACATCGTCCTCACCAGAGCCGATTCTTCAATCGGTTTTGAGTCCAGGCACCGGCAGTGTGGCTTCATAGCCGCATTCCCACTGTGCTTTGTGATTGGTCTCACAGCCTTCCGAGACCTGTGATGTGCCACAGAAGCCTGCAGGGATGGAGGGGGGGGGGTGAACTTCCACTCGGATTGCAGTGGTGATCCGACCGGAGAGCAGGTACCTGTCAAAACCAGGTACCCGCTCCCCCCCAAAAAGTGCCAAATGTAGCAGTGGAGGATGTAAATAAGTGAAACTTCCCCTTTTGTGTAAAGTTACACTTTAAGCTAAACTCCAGACAAACATTTCTTAAATTAAATATATTCCTCCATGGTCATGTAACACTGGGAAATGTTAATGAAGTGCAAAACCTTATTTCACAAAATGGCATTGTCAGTTATTCTTGCCTAACTATGACTGGACTACAAATTGCCAGGAGTAGTCTGGGAAATGTAGTCTTGAAGAAGGAATCTAAATAAATACATTTGTGGACTGCAACTACAAGGTCCATAAGCACCTGGAAACAGGAGGGACCATATAAAAGTACAAGTCTGGAAAGGAACAGTGTGTGGGGGGGGGGGGGTTGCCAGCCAGGAAGGAGAGAGAGAGCTGTGCTGTGCCAAGCCGTGTCAAGCTGAACAGTGCCGAGCGGTGCTGTGCCAAGCTGTACAATGCCAGAGAGAGAGAGTTGCTGTGCTGGACGCAGAGACCAGGAGGCTTAGGGGTTTATTGGGGCCCCCTGGTATACAGATCTCTTGCTGCCTTCAGAGGACTGCCACAGAGGAATCCGGTGAGATGGTCTCCAATCTGCTTTACAACCAAAACCACCTGTTAATCCTTTCTCCAATTTAGACTGGCTAAAGAGCAATTTCTCTCCGTTAACACTTTGTTACAAGAGTTCCATCACACTTCCTGCTGCATCCGTTGTTGCAATAAGGAGTCTACACACCTAATGAGCATGACTTCACACTAGACTGCTGTTGATCTTCACCCTATGAGTCACATTCACCGTTCTGCACACCAACTGTTTTAAAAGGCCCAACATAGCCGGCAGAAGTTTCTCATAGATAATTGTCGGTGTCACATGATGCCTGAGGGCAGAACTGGGTTGCTGATACTGAGTTTAAAATTTGAAGGCCTAAGCCTGGCCCCTTCATTTAAAAGCCCTCAAGTGACTTAGCCTGCGATGCCCCGTACACACGATCGGAAATTCCGCCAGCAAAAGTCCGATGAGAGCTTTTGGTCGTGTGTATGCTCCATCGGACTTTTGCAGACAGAATTTCGGCCAGCAAAAGATTGAGAGCAGGTTCTCAATTTTTCGATCGGAAAAAGTTCCAATCGGAAATTCCGATCGTCTGTACAAAGTCCGATGTGCAAAATTCCTACGCATGCTCAGAAACAATTCAATGCATTCTCAGAAACATTGAACTTCATTTTCACAGCTCTTCGTAGTGTTGTACGTCACCGAGTTCTTGAAGGGCGATTGTTCAGGGAAGTTTTGTGTGACCGTGTGTATGCAAGCCAAGCTTGAGCGGAATTCCGTCGCAAAAACCATCCAAGTTTTCTACGACGGAAAATCCGCTTGTGTGTAGGGGGCATTACATCTCTTTATAATGCTTTTTTGTCATTTGAGGTGTAATCTCTCATGCAGAGAGATATTGTTTACACTCCTAGTATTGCAGTATATACTGCGTAGAGACACAATGGCCCGGGCGGGAAGTGGTTAAACAAAGTACAAACACATATGCAAGCACGATTAATATATAGTTTACACAAATGGGGTGCTATAATGAACATTTAAAAAAGAGTACACCATGCCACATTTTTTAATACATAAACGTAGCAGAATGCACATGAACTCACCACAAACAAATGTAAGTGCAACTACAAAAACTAGTAAAAAAAACTACTACACAAATGCATCACATACACAGCATAACACACTGAAAACACTCCATGTTACAAATATATTGTAATTGTGCCTGCTGAACTGCACACTGAACATGGGGATTGCGATGTAAACAAACTCTTAAACCAGATGCCGCCAAATGCAGTTTTAATTCAAATTAAAGTACTAGTGTGCCTATTTTACAAGTACAGCATTTTTGTCACACATGAATGCACTGCAAATGCAAGTAAATTAAAAAGATAAAAAAAAAAAAATCACTGCAAATGTGAAGAAATTGCATGAGGAACTGCGCAACTGAAAATTATATGTAACTAGTTTTGCTAAATCACTGGGTATCATAAACAAATGTTGCATTTTTTCCTTTATAAAACAATGTTTTCACCTTTCTTTCATCCTTTTTTTTTTTTTTTTTTTAAATCTCAGTGCTGTTGACCTCTTTTAGCTTCTTTTCTGTCACTTCCTGTCTATATGCGCTGGCTTTGGCAGCAACTGAATGTTTTTACTCAGCCTTCCTGTTGGTGACAATGGTGGA
The DNA here is from genome assembly GCA_028564925.1 of Lithobates sylvaticus. NCBI lineage: Eukaryota > Metazoa > Chordata > Amphibia > Anura > Ranidae > Lithobates > Lithobates sylvaticus. The sequence continues at coordinate 590,959,558 of CM053027.1, forward strand.
ACATGCCTGCACAGGGTCAGACTATACAGTGACTATACAGGAGAGCAACCAGGAGACACAGAAAAAGCACTGTCACCCTAGAACAGGAAGTGCCTGAGCAAGGACCAGCATGGCAGGATCACTGGGCATTTTAATAAAAGCTGCAGATTTTATTTTTTTTTATGAAAAAAGCTTTTTAATTTGCATACATTCATGTCATCAGCTGCCAAACTCCACAACCACAGTAAAGTAGATCTAAAATCTCAAAGTCTCAATCCCAATAAAATTCACTAAAGTAATAAAAAATTATTAAAATAATAATAAAATAGTCACCAAAAATTTGAACACATTCGTTCAAATTTTTGGTGATTATTTCATTATTATTTTAATAATTTTTTATTACTTTAGTGAATTTTATTGGGATTGAGACTTTGAGATTTTAGATCTACTTTACTGTGGTTGTGGAGTTTGGCAGCTTTGGCACTGTGGGCACCATATTACAAAGGAGTTACGATCAGGACCATGGACAGCAGGCAGCTTATGCACAGACCATTGAGGTAGATCTAAATTCTAACTGGATGACTGATTTTGTTGCTAAAGCACTGTGTATTAACCACTTCAGCCCCAGAAGATTTGGCTGCTCAATGACCAGGCCATTTTATCCGATACGGCACTGTGTCGATTTAACTGACAATTGCGCGGTCCTGAGATGTTGTACCCAAACAAAATTGACGTCCTTTTTTTTTTTGAAAAAACAAAACATATCTTTTCCTTTTTGCTATAATAAATATCCCAAATTAAAAAAAATAAAAATAATTTTTTCCTCAGTTTAGGCCAATATGTATTCTTCTATATATTTTTGGTAAAAAAAATATCACAATAAGCGTATATTGATTGGTTTGCGCAAAAGTCATAACGTCTACAAAATAGGGGATAGGATTTATGTCATTTTTATTATTTTTTATTTTTTTACTAGTAATGGCGGTGATCTGCGATTTTTATCGGGACTGCGATATATCGGCGGACAAATTGGACACTTTTGACACATTTTTGAGACCATTGACAATTATACAGCGATCAGTGCTATAAAAATGCACTGATTACTGTATAAATGTCCCTGGCAGGGAAGGGGTTATCACTAGGGGGCGATAAAGGGGCTAACTGTGTTCCCTAGGTGTGTTCTAACTGTAGGGGGGATGGGACTGACTAGGGGAGGAGAGAGAGATCATGTTCATACTTAGTATGAACACACGATCTCTCTCCTTTCCCCTGAAAGAGCCGGTTCTCGCTCTGTCATGAGCGAACGCAGGTGCCTGGCGGTCATCGCGCCCCCACCGGGCACTCGCATCAGTCACAGGCACACGCTGCGGGCACGCGCGTGTGCCTCCAGCGACGCAAATGCGCCTCCTATAGCATCTTAAAGGGCCAAGGGGAGCCAACCTGCCGCAGTATGACTGTGGGCGGCTGGTCGGGAACCGGTTAAAGATGAATTCCAGGACCAATGTAACTATGTATGTACCATACCTATGGGATCCCTCTAGAACAGTGGTGGTCAACTTTCTTGATATAGGGGGCCTCAAATGTGGGCTCCAACATCACCAACGGGTTGCCTGCATAATGATTACTAGGACTGGGTTCCAAAAAAGGGAAAACGGGAAACAGGGGGGAGGAGGGAACGGGGAGAAGTGGAGGGAGGGGAGGAGGTCATTGTGCCCACCGGACACACGTGTGTGCCTCCTATAGCGTCTTAAAGGGACAATGTACAGTTACGGCAGCTCGCCCAGGAGAGCCAACCTGCCACAGTATGACTGCGGCAGCCGGTCGGGAACCGGTTAAAGATGAATTCCAATGTAACTATGTATGTACCATACCTATGGGATCCCTCTAGAACAGTGGTGGTCAACTTTCTTGATATGGGGGGGGCCTCAAATGTGGGCTCCAACATTACCAACGGGTTGCCCACATAATGCATAATGATTACTAGGACTGGGTTCCAAAAAAAGGGAAAACGGGAAACAGGGGGGAGGAGGGAATGGGGAGAAGGGGAGGGGGGGAGGCCCAGAGATAGGCAGGGTCAGACAAAATCATTAACCGTGATATGTTTATTATTATAATAATATATTAACACAGCAGAAAGCACATAGGGGTTAATTTTTTTCTAAATTGCAGTTTGCCCATTGAAACCGCATATATGGTATTGTATACGAATGAAGCCAAATCAAATATTTTCGGGCTATATTCTCTGCAATTCAAATTTTTTAGAACATGCTGCATTATGGCCACTAGCTGGTGCTGAGGAGTATATTTATTTTCTATGGTAGTCAGCGCTATCTAGTGGTCATAATGCAGTATGTTCTGCATTCAGACATTCGAAAAGCAAAGAATATAGTGAAGGAAACTGGTTTTGTCCCATTCGACACAGAACAAAACTTACATGCAGTTTCGATGGATGAACAGCTATGCAATTTCTTTTAGAACTACCTACAAACTGTAGCTGTGTTATTACTGAGATCAGAACCATGGACAGCAGACAGTTCATAATGAATGCTAAGACAACGGAGAACTGGCAATTATACACAGATATCACAGAACACAATTGTGACCAAGTGCAGGCTGTGTAAGATCTCAATGCATTTTGCCTCTATTTTGGATGAGATGCAAAAATTACAATTTCATGGCTGAAAATAAAGATTTGAATGCTTGTTAAAGCTTTGTACATTGGGATTAAAGTCGGCTTTAAAGTTACATAATTGGGGAGCTGTAGAGCTATGAACATCTGTATTTAAGTCTGATATAATTGATCATTCATCTATATTTAGCACATTTATTGTACAGGCAGGGAGACGGGATTATCTAATAAGGCAGCACAAGGAACAATTATGACCAGCAGCCAATTGATTCATCCTGTTTTTCATCAATTTGGAGCAACCAGAACAAAAAAACTGCTTGTGGGTTGCTATGGGATTACTAAGCTTTGTATATTCCTATTTTTTATTATTATTATTATTATTATTATACAGGATTTATATAGCGCCAAGAGTTTGCGCAGCGCTTAACAAAATAAAGGCAGACATTACAGTTACATTACAATTTGGTACACAAGGAATCAGAAGGCCCTGCTCGCTAGAGCTTACAATCTAGGAGGGAGGGTCAATTGATACAAAAGGTAATAGCTGTGTGGGATGAGTTGATGGAGAAAGTAAAACAGTATATTAGTTAGAAGCAGGATAAGCTTCTTTAAAGAGAAGGGTTTTAAGGGATAGTCAGACAGATTGGGGTAGGGAGTTCCAAAGGATGGGAGAAGCTCTGGAGAAATCCTGTAAGAGAGAGTGAGAGGAGGTGACAAGGGAGCTAGAGAGGACCGAAGACCTAAAGCAATTTTAAACCCAAAAGCAAACGTTTATTATACTGCAGCTTACCATCTCTTTAATGCGTTGGCTGCATTATTTTCCCTTTTTAGTCTATTTTCATCTGGTGATCCAGCCAGTAAGTCTGTTGTTTTCCAACAGAAAAGTTCTGACACTGACTGGGCTGCTTAAAATGATCAGCTTTTATTTCTTTATGTAAAACCTTTGCCACGGATACCTTCACCTTGATTTTACTGGTGTGCATTCATCTATCACAGTCTTTTTCAACCAGGGTGCCCAGGCACCCTGGGGTGCCTTCAGGGGTCTTCAGGGGTGCCTTGGCAAAATACCTAGAAATTTCCCAAAAATTGTATATGCTGTATTTATCGGCGTATAACACGCACTGGCGTATAACACGCAACCCAAGTTTAGGAGGGAATTTTAGGGAAAAAAAACTTTTAGGAGGGAAGTTTAAGGAAAAAATTTACATTTAAATGCCCATCAATGCAGCCTTGTCAGTGTCCATCTGCAGCCTTGTCATTGCAGCCTTCCGCAGTGTAATTTGCAGACTTGCCCTTTAAAAAAGGGACTGTGTATCTCGGCGGTGCTCGATGGCTCTCGGCCGTTCTCAGCGGCTTTCGGCCATTCTAGGCGGCTTTCGGACGTTCTCGGCGGCTTTCGGTTGCTCTCGCCCGCTCTCGCCGGCTTTCGCCCATTCTTGGCAGCTCTCGGCCATTCTCGATCACTTTCGGCTGCTTTCAGACATTCTCGGCAGCTCTCTGCGGCTTTCGGCAGCTCTCGGCTGTTCTCGGCGGCTTTCGGACACTCTCGGCTGCACTCGGCGGCTTTCGCCGGCTCACGCGGGACTGCGAGAGCGTCCGAAAGCCGGTGAGAGCATCCGAAAGCCGCCGAGAACGAACGAGAGGCTCACAATCAGCGGGGGATCAGCATATAACACAAACCCACGATTTTCCCCTGATTTTAAGGGGAAAAAAGTGCGTGTTATACACCGATAAATACGGTAAGTCAGCAGGTGGATCAAGCCTACACAGGTTTTCATTGTGCACCATTACAACCTTCTAGCCGCCAGTGTCCTAAAAATTAATAACGCCATCGCTTGATAAGGAGGACTTAGAGCACCTGCACGGCATCCTTGTTTGTCCCTTCCCCTCTCCTTTATCACTGGGGAGAAGAGACACATTGGAACACTAATCAGTACCAGTGTGCATAGATGTATTTGCTTTGGAAGGATAAAATCACTGCTACTATTGGGTGTCCACAACGCATGTGGATGTTGCTACATTATGCGAAACTATTTGTTTAGATTTTTATATTTCAGAATGGGGTGCTTTGAGATTGTGCAGAACATTAAAGGGTGCCTTGACTGAAAAAAGGTTGAGAAACACTGATCTATCATATCTGAATCATGTACAGTGGGGAAAATAATTATTTGATCCGCTGCAGATTTTGTAAGTTTTCCCACTTACAAAGAAATGAAGGGTCTATCATTTTTATCATATGTGTATTTTAAATGACAGAGACAAAATATCAAACGAAAATCCAGAAAAAACACATGATACAAATGTTATAAAAATAAGTATTTGATCCCCAAGCAAAACATGACTTAGTACTTGGTGGTGAAACACTTGTTGGCAAGCACAGAGGTAAGACATGTCTTGTAGTTGGTGACCAGGTTTGCACACATCTCAGGAGCGATTTTGGTCCACTCTTTACCGATCTTCTCTAAATCCTTAAGGTTTCTTGGCTGTCGCTTGAGCTCCCTCCATACATTTTCTATACGATTAAGGTCTGGACACTGCATGACCTTACTGTGCTTCTTCTTGCGCCACTCCTTTGTTGCCTTGGCAGTATGTTTTGGGTCATTGTCATGCCGAAAGACCCATCCACAAACCCATCTTCAGTGTTCTGGCTGAGGGAAGAAGGTTCTCATCCAAGATTTTACAATACATGGCCCCGTCCATTGGCCCCTGAATGCAGCAAAGTTGGTCTGTACCTTTTTTTTTTTTTTAAAGTATAATTCTTTATTCAAAGGATTTTTCCATTTATGACAATACATCAACATAATATCAAAGAAAAGAAAAAAGGAATAAAAAGGAAATATCAAATAAACCCATGTTTAAAATGAACATATAAATCAAATCAAAACCAACCTCACATAACAAATATAACAGATATATCGGCAGCGACAGAAAAATTGAATTTATGGACAAAAAAATAATGCAATAATACACCGTCCTAATAGAAAAAGAAAAAAGGGAAGGAAAAAACGTTATAAAATCTAATAGGGTCCTATAACCTCGGCATGTGATATTACATCAAGTGTTCATCTATAATATACATTATATTTATGTTGCTGCTTAATACCTTCCTTTGTTATTCCTTGGCTTATCTGCTTTTAAGACAAAAAGAAAAAAAAAAAAAAAATAAAGGGAGAAAAAGGAGGAAGCTGACTAACTCAGACGCAAAACTTCATGGCTTCCTACCCCCCCCCCCCCGACCCAGCCCATCAGACCCAGTCTGCCATTATAGGTCTTCATGTCTAACCTAGACAGAGAGGATATCTACATACTGGGAAGTACAAGTAAAGGTCATCCATGACCGCCAGGGGTCCCTAAATTCCTTCTCTCTACCATATAAAGACGCAGTCATGTATTCCATTGTCCTAATTTCGTCTATTCTAGAAAACCAATGTTTTTGAGAAGGTGTGGTAGTAGACTTCCATAAATCTGGAATATGCCCGGGAACATGCCCGGGCAGCTTTCAGCATATGAGCTATCAGTGACTTTTTATAATAATGGAGAGGCAGCTTGTTTAAATGCAAAAGATATCCCGAGGGATCTATACCAAGGTCGGCTAATGTCAGATGTTCTGTACCTTCAGCAGAGAAACAGCCCCAAAGCATAATGTTTCCACCTCCGTGCTTGATTGTAGGGATGGTGTTCTTAGGGTCATAATCAGCATTTTTCTTCCTCAAAACACGGCGAGTCCCCCTCTTCAAGGAGGCACATGTACAGTCATGCCAATGAACATCTAAATAATTCAGAGAAGGATTGGTTGAATGTGCTGTGGTCAGATGAGATCAAAGTTGAGCTATTTGGCATTAACTGGACTCGCCGTTCTTGGAGTAAGACTAATGCCGCGTACACACGAAGGGACTATCCCGCGGGATTATCCGCTGGACCGAAGTCCAGCGGATAATCCCCTCGTGTGTGGGCGCCGGCGGACTTTTTTTGGCCAAAGTACGGCGGACTAAAGTTTCAGGTTTTGTTTTCAAATTATCCGCTGGACTTGGCAGTCCAGCGGATAATCCGGTCGTGTGTAGTATGGTCCGGCGGACCAAAAAGGACGCATGCTCAGTAGCAAGTATTTTTCTAGTATTTTTCGTTTTCTAGTCCCGTCGTACGTGCTGTACGTCATCGCGTGAACCGTCGGACTTTTTGCGTGATCGTGTGTGGTCAAGTCCGTTCGCTTTTTAGTCCAACGTACCCAGCTGGAAAGTCCAGCGGATTGTCCGCTGGACTTAGGTCCGCCGGGAAAAGTCCGTACGTGTGTACGAGGCAAAATTCTGACCCTAAGAACACCATCCCTACAGTCAAACACGGAGGTGGAAACAATGTGTGTGATTTTATGTCAGTATTAAATTGGATATCCCTGTATGTTGTGGTCGTTCAGGTGCTTATATAATAGTTTTTTGAAATTATTAATGCTCCCCGATGAAACCACTGCCTTTGGAAGGGAATTCCACATCCTTACAGCTCTTACAGCAAAGAACCCTCTACATAGTTTAAGGTTGAACCTAATTTTAGTGAATAGCCACGTGTCTTATTAGATTCCCTTACACGGAAAAGTTTTATCCCTATTGTGGGGTCACCAGTACGGTATTTGTACATTGAAATCATATCCCCTCTCAAGCGTCTCTTCTCCAGAGAGAATAAGGTCAGTGCTCGTAACCTTTTCTCTTAACTAATGTCCTCCAGACCCTTAATTAGCTTTGCTGCCCTTCTCTGGACTCGCTCCATATCCAGCACATCCTTCCTGAGGACTGGTGCCCAGAACTGGACAGCATACTCTAGGTGTGGCCTGATCAGAGTCTTGTAGAGTGGGAAAGTTATCATGTTATCTCTGGAGTTAATCCCCTTTTTAATGCATGCCAATATTCTGTTTGCTTTGTTTGCAGCAGCTTGGCATTGCATGCCATTGCTGAGCCTGTCATCTACTAGGACCCCCAGATCCTTTTCCATCCTAGATTCCCCCAGAGGTTCTTCCCCCCCCCCCCAGTGAGTAGATTACATTCATATTTTTGCCACCCAAATGCATTATTTTACATTTTTCTACATTAAACCTTATTTTCCATGTAGTTGCCCACCCCATTAATTTTTTTAGATCTTGCAAGGTTTCCACATCCTGCGGAGAGGTTATTGCCCTGCTTAGCTTAGTATCATCCGCAAATACAGAGATTGAGCTGTCCCATCCTCCAGGTCGTTTATGAATAAATTAAATGGGATTTGTCCCAGGACAGAACCCTGGGGGACCCCACTTTCCACCCCTGCCCATTCCGAGTACTCCCCATTTATCACTATCCTCTGAACTCACCCCTGTAGCCAGTTTTCAATCCATGTACTCACCCTATGGTCCATGTCAACGGACCTTACTTTGTACAGTAAATGTTTATGGGGAACTGTGTCAAATGCTTTTGCAAAATCCAAATGCGTCTACGGGCCTTCCTTTATCTAGATGGCAGCTCACCTCCTCATAGAAGGTTAATAGATTGGTTTGGCAAGAACGATTATTCATGAATCCATGCTGATTACTGCTAATGATACCGTTGGCTGTCATTACTAAAATCTTGTATATAGTCCCTTATCATCTCCTCCAAGAGGTTGCATACAATTGATGTTAGGCTAACTGGTCTGTAATTCCCAGGGATATATCTTGGCCCTTTTTAAAATATTGGTGCTACATTGGCTTTTCTCCAATCAGCTGGTACCATTCCAGTCAGTAGATGGTTCGTAAAAATTAGGAACAATGGTCTGGCAATTACTTGACTGAGTTCCTTAAGGACCCTCGGGGGCAAGTCTGGTCCCGGTGATCGATTAATGTTAAGTTTTTCAAGTCTATTTCTAATTCTGTCCTCTGTTAGCCATGAGGGTGCTTCCTGTGACATGTCATGAGGATAAACATTGCAGTTTTGGTTACTGAAGCCCCCCGATTCCCTTGTGAAGACTGAGGAGAAAAATAAATTTGATACCTTCGCCATCTCTCCATCCTTAGTAACCAGATTCCCTTCATCATTCTTTATGTGACCAGTATGGTCTGACCTCCCTTTCTTACTATTTATGTACTTAAAGAATTACATAAAGAACTTAAAGAAGATTTTTCTTACTCTCCTCCGCTATGTGCCTTTCGTGTTCTATCTTAGCCACCCTGATTGCACCCTTACATTTCTTGTTGCATTTTTTGTAAAGTTGGAATGCTGATGATGATCCCTCAGCCTTGTATTTTTTTTTGAAGGCCTTCTCCTTTGCTTTTATATGCATTTTAACGTTGCACTTAAGCCAGCCAGGACTTTTATTAGCTCTTTTAAATGTATTTCCTATTGTGATGGACATGGCTAATGTTTAATAATGTTTAATATGCTCTTAAAGCAAACCCATCTCTCCTCTCCTCTGTTCTTTGTTCCTAAGATTTTATCAGAATTTGTATCTTCTAGCAAGGCTCATAGTTTAGGGAAGTTGGCTCTTTTGAAATTCACTGTCTTTGTATTCCCCTTATGTTTCCTATTTGTGTGATTTATACTGAAACTAATTGACCTGTGATCGCTGTTTCCTAAATTGCCCCGTATTTCCACATCCGTGATCAGGTCTGTATTGTTTGTAATCAGTAGGTCTAGTAACTTTGTTTCTAGTTAGTGCGTTTACCATCTGACCCATGAAATTGTCCTGCAAGACATTTTGGAACTGGCGAGCTTTAGATGAATGCACGGTTCCTTCCACCCAGTCTATGTCTGGATAATTAAAATCCCCCATTATGACGACCTTGCCACTAATCCAAATTGTGATAGGAGGTCCGCCTCCGCCTTGTCCCTCTGGTTAGGGGGCCTATAGCATACTCCCAGTATTACTTTCCCCTTAGTTTCCTCCCTTTTTAGCTCCACCCATAAGTATCTCACCTCCTCCCTTGCTCCCTTAGTGATGTTGTCTTTCACATTCACTTGTACATCATTTTTGATATACAGGCATACCCCTCCCCCTTTTTTACCCTCTCTATCCCTGCGATATAGGGAATACCCTTGAATGGTTGCCAGCCAATCATGAGAGCTGTTGAACCAAGTCTCTGAAATTCCTACAAAATCTAAATCCTCCTCGTACAACAGTAGCTCTAGTTCTCCCATCTTGTCCGCTAGACTCCTGCATTGGTGAACATGCCACATAGTTTTGACCGGTCGCATACTATCTTCTTATTGGGTGTTCTGAGGTTGCAAATAGGACTTGCTACTGTACTTACCTTGGGTTGGGGTGCTTTAGTCAACCTACCACTAATGCCCCAATACTACCCTCTGGGTTCCACGCTGACTATCTCTACCTCTGGACCCTCCCCCCCTGTCGCCTAGTTTAAAAGCCCCTCTAACTTTTCGGCCATCTTCACTCCCAGCAGATCTGCACCCTCCTCATTTAGGTGCAGTCTGTCCCTTCTATAGAGCTGGTAACCGACTGAGAAGTTGCCCCAGTTCTCCAGGAACCCAAACCCCTCCTTGCTAAACCAGCTCCTTAACCTCTTGTTTACTTCCTTAATCTCCCTCTGCCTTTCTGATGTGGCTCGAGGTATGGGTAGTATTTCTGAGAATATTAACTTGGAGGTCCTTTTCCGCAATTTAGCTTCTAAGTCCCTAAAATAGTTTTTAAGGACACTCCATCTTCCTCTGACTTTGTCATTGGTGCCAACGTGCACCATGACAGGGTGTCTTCCTCAGTCCCTTCCAGTAATCTGTCCACCAGATCCGTGATGTGCCGAACCCGAGCGCCCGGTAGACAACATACAGTTTCGGCGCTTCAGGTCTTTGTGACAGATTGCCCTCTCTGTCCTTCTAAGAATTATAGACCCTTAATTTCTTTGTAAGTGGGCAAACTTACAAAATCTTCAGGGGATCAAATAATTATTTTCACCACTATATGCACATTTGCTGGCTCTTAATCCTGGCTGTCACTGACAGCTGGGGTTTCAACAGACTATCGTAAACCAATCACAATAGTTCATGATCATGTGATCACTATGTCAGCTATGGCAGAGTGATCACATGCAGGCTGGAGGCATCACTAAAATATAATGATAGCCTTCAGCCTGCAGTTTTCAGACTGTAGTGTTTTTCTGTGGTGCCCTCTATTTAACCCAGGGCAGGTGGCACAGGAGGCTGAATCATGTACATGTACGTCGCCAGCTAATGGCCAGTGCCACACAGTGCCCCCCTGGGGAGCATGGTGCCCTGTTCCTGCGACATCCACTGGACATAGTAGATTGCGGCTCTTGGTACCCATTCACTTTGAGTGACTGGTGTATCATGTGATTGCTATGCAATCACATGATCACCATGTAAACACAACTGTTATAAATGGGTTTCATTTATAACAGCTGTGCTTGGTATTGTGATGCTTTGATTGGCCCACAGCGATCACATGGTACATGGGCCATTCAAAGCGCCCTGCTTTGAATGGCCGCCTGTTAAATATTCTCTGAAGAGTGATCTGAACGCGAATCGATCTTTAGACAGCCACCCTTACCTTACCCAGTAATGGAGACCACTCCGTGCTGGAGTGTATAATATCTGCCGTAGCAGCTCCTTTATTAAATAACAACCACACCGTGCTGGAGTGTAAATATGCCGTAGCAGCTCCTTTATTAAATAACAAAATATATATATATTAAATAACAAAATTTATAAAATAACTTTTAAATAACTTTTATAACCAATAAACAACAAATAAACAACAAATAAACAACATCAAGAAAAACGTGACGTAGGCCTATAGTAGTACATTACCCCCCCCCCCCCCCCACCCAAATTACCATAATCAACAGCTCGTGCACTGCGGTCAACTCAACTGTAACTAGGCCTCAAGCTGACATACTAGCTCAGAGACAAAACTATTCCCGCAGTGCAGTCATCCACCATATACCCTACATCACTTATAGGGAATATACCAAACGGGCCCATATCTCCAATGGGTCCCGCATCAAGTTTCCTGTGGGGAGGGGGTTTCTTCTCTATGCCTACGTCACACAACATCCGCCAATGCTACGACGTCCGGTGTACCTGTAAACAAATTATTAGCACCTGTAAAGCATTAAACAAGGGAGGGAGGGCGGGAACTTTTCTCCTAGCAGACTGAACTCCGGGGAGGATTGCTCCTCCCTTTCCTGTTGCCCAGCTCACCCCCCTCTAACCCTTAAACGGCCATGCACCTTACAGGCATGTGGACTTTTGTCATGTCAGCCCTGCGCTGATCACTACGTTTAAAGCTGCGGGCTGTTCTTGACCAAGTACGACATAGCTACCTCTCAGTGCTGCCCAGCTGTACACTCCCACCCTTACCTTACCCAGTAATGGAGACCACACCGTGCTGGAGTGTAAATATGCCGTAGCAGCTCCTTTATTAAATAACAAAAATATATATATAAATAACTTTATAAATAACTTTTATAACCAATAAACAACAAATAAACAACAAATAAACAACATCAAGAAAAACGTGACGTAGGCCTATAGTAGTACATTACCCCCCCCCCCCCCACCCAAATTACCATAATAAACAGCTCGTGCACTGCGGTCAACTCAACTGTAACTAGGCCTCAAGCTGACATACTAGCTCAGAGACAAAACTATTCCCGCAGTGCAGTCATCCACCATATACCCTACATCACTTATAGGGAATATACCAAACGGGCCCATATCTCCAATGGGTCCCGCATCAAGTTTCCTGTGGGGAGGGGGTTTCTTCTCTATGCCTACGTCACACAACATCCGCCACCGCAAACAAGGTTAAAACCTTAACCTTGAGCGCACCTCCACACCCTAAGTGCTCGCTCGATCCCATCCTGAATACCGATGGCCCACATATCTGTGCCAACTGGGTTCAGATGAACACCATCAGCCCTCAGATAACGCCAAGTGTCTACCTCCAACTCCCTGTGCCTGATGGCCAACCCCCCGTGTTTAACAAAAAATCTGCTGACCTCCTGATTAACCTTCTTCCGAGCTTTGTTAAGTAGGTCCACTGACCTGGCAAAACGCCATGAAGTCCTGGCGATCATGTCTGACCAAACCAGGACTGTGTTGGGGAAAGCCGCCTGAAGTCGGCAAAAGTCATATTTTATGTCCCTAGTGACGTCTAGTTTTGTCCTAAGCCCCAAATCGTTGCCCCCAACGTGAATATCTAAAACTTCCGGAGGCCTATCCCATCTCGCAAACTTGAGCGCTTCCGGGATAAGACGGCTCCAGAGCATACCCGGGAAACCCAACCACTTTATGTAGGCCTCCCTCCTAGAAAAACCCAGCTGTCTACCATCCGGTCTGTCATCTCCCCTTCTGGCTCCCCAGCAGACATAAGAGTGCCCTATAATCCAAACGAGCTTCGGTGGTGCATCTGAAAGAAAAACAGCAAGAAAATTCCGGTCAACTTCAATTAATGTACCACACGAAACCATGTCGGCACTTCACACAACCCTCCCCTTTTTGTCAGCAAACCCTTATGCAATCAAATCCATCCTAACATATGACCTGAAACGCCTTGATTCCCACCTCCCAATTTGTTTCACGGCTTCTTCCGGTAAACCCCACCTGACCGCCTCAGTGGCCGCCCCAATCCTGAAAGAATGCGAGGAAAATCTCAATTCCCCCATATTCATAACTCGTAAACATTTTCGGAAAACCCCTACGAACTGAAAGCGCGATAGCGCCTCGCCATTCTGATGCACCAACAGGGGGCCCTCCCCAGCTGGCCTCCCCTGTAAGAAAACACTCGTCACCAAGACGGGGCAGAGTTTGGCGTCTGGAATGGCGAAAACCACCACTTCCTTGCCTCGGCCCTGCTGGTCCGTCTTTGATCTTTGCAGATGTAAAACCAACCTGTCCTCAAAGCACCGCACGTCTCCCACTGCCAATCCATCCCTCTTTTTCTTCGAGGAACTCACCAGCTCCCCAATCCGAAAAGCCCCAAAAAAGGCTAATACGAAGGCAGTGCGGAAAAGTCCCACCTCGTACCCAGACGAGCAAACCCCACGCAGAGTGTCCACCACCCTGCCCAGCAGTTCGAACGTCACCGGTCGTCGCTCGTCCCGTACCAACTTCCCTTTTTTGTAACCCTTAACTGCTTGACGCGCCCAGAACTCCTTGGTCCAGTCGCTCCCCCCCCCAAGTTTACACCAAAATGCCATAGCCGCCATAACTTTTTCCAGCCTCGACACGGAAATACCGCTCTCCATGTGCCTGGCGATAAAATAAATAAAAAGCAGCCTCGGTTTCCTTTCTCCCCTTGCGGTCTGAACCTGGAAAGCAACCCATTCGTCCCATACTTTCCTGTATGCTTTCCATGTCCCTTCGGTCACCGACCGCTGAATCCATCCCGCTAGTCTTCCAGTGCAATCTTCCACATCTCCACCGGACACTGGATTCCCTGATGCTCTGCCTCCGGCGCCAGCTCCCGAAACTTTTCCCACTGAAACCGAGAGAGAGCATCAGCGACCACGTTCTCCACGCCCGGCAAGTGCACCGCATGCATGAAGATGTTCATCTGCATGCACCGCAGTACCAGGTGTCTCAACAATCGTATCACCGGAGGTGATGCCGCCGATACCTTGTTGATCACCTGAACTACCCCTAGGTTGTCGATGTGGAAGCGAACTTTCCGATCCCGGAAGAATTCACCCCACAGCTCAACCGCCAACACTACCGGAAATAATTCTAGTAGCAACATGTTCCTGAGCAACCCCTCCCGCTTCCAGCTGTCCGGCCAAGGGCCCGCACTCCAGCGCCCCTTGAAGAAAGCCCCATAACCCGCCGACCCTGCGGCGTCTGTGAACAACTCAAGATCAAAGTTGCTCACCGGCCCCGTCATCCATAACGCTCTCCCATTGAAATTGTCCAGGAATACGTGCCACATTCGCAGATCACTCTTATGTTCCTTCGAGAGTGTAACGTAATGCCTGGGCGACTCAATCCCCCCAGTACTTGCTGCCAGTCTCCTACTAAAAATCCGCCTCATCGGGATAATCCTGCAAGCAAAGTTGAGCTTCCCCAACACTGACTGTAGGGCTCTCAACTGCACTTTGCGCCGCCCCACCAATGCCCGAACTTCCGTTTTCAATGCCACCAATTTAACCTCCGGCAGTCTGCATTCCATTGCTACTGAATCAAGTACTATCCCCAAGAAACTGATCTCTGTCCTGGGCCCTTCTGTCTTGTCGGGTGCAAGCGGAATGCCGAAATCCCCTGCAATCCTTTCCAATGTTGTAAGTAACACCGCGCAAACCTTGGATGCGGGCGGGCCGACACACAAAAAGTCGTCCAAATAGTGGATCACTGAGTTCAAACCAGACACGTCCCTCACCACCCATTCTACAAACGAGCTGAAACATTCGAAGAATGCACACGAGATAGAGCAACCCATCGGTAAACACTTATCCACGTAGTATTCCTCCTGCCACCTGCAACCCAATAAGTAAAAGCTATTGGGGTGAACAGGTAACAAACGAAAGGCCGCTTCGATGTCTGTCTTTGCCATCAGAGCCCCTCTACCATACCTACGCACCCAAAAGACCGCTGCATCAAAGGACGTGTAATGGACCGCGCAAGCCTGGGGGTCAATGGCATCGTTCACCGACCCCCCTTTCGGGTAAGAAAGGTGGTGAATAAGCCTAAATTTGTTAGGTTCCTTCTTGGGGACCACTCCCAAAGGAGAAACCACTAGTTCGGGGATTGGCATTACGGGGAAGGGGCCCGCCATCCTGCCCAGAGCTACCTCTTTTCGTAACTTTTCCGTTACTACCGCCCGGTGTTTCAGAGCCGACCTCAAATTGTCTGCTCCTGGTGGCACCGAGCCCAGTACCGCAGGAATTACAAAACCCTCCCCAAAACCCGAAGCCAACAAATGAGCCACGTCCCTGTCCGGATACCTACCTAGAAAAGGCAGCATTCTTTCCACTCTCACCGGCGTCTTCCCCTTTGTTTGCAGACTCACTGGCCTTGCCTTTTCCCTGCTTAAAACACCGTGACCCGGGGTGAGATCCCCCACACCCGGAGCACTCGTGTTTGTACTTACATCCCGTTCCGAATTTGCAGGTGCCCTCATTGTACTGCCAACAGACTCCCTTCTTTTTAGCGGCCGATTGACCTGAAGCCCCCGATCCACCGCCCCCCCCCCCTGAAAAAACTGCCCCGCCGGTTTCGCTGCTGCCATCAAGCGCATCCACAGACTGATGTCCTTGTGGTCCCAGCGAAGCGCCGGCCTGACTGCCCTCCTCTGGCGAAATTGTTCGTCGTAGCGTAGCCACGACATTCCCCCATAGGTCCGATGGGCCTCCCCGATGGCGTCCAGGTAGCAGAAAAGCGCCGAGCAGTGCTCCGGCTCTTTTTCCCCTATTACGCTTGCCAGGATTGCAAACGCCTGAAGCCAGTTTTGGAAAGTCCTGGGAATCAACCTATAACGCCTCTTCTCCTCGTCCTCCTTTTTGCTGTCATCAGGTTTCACCCTATCCAGATTAAACTTTTCCAGGGGGAGCAGCAAAAATATCTCCACGTACTCCCCCTTCCAAATTTTTTCCCTGACCTCTTGCTTTAAATGAGCCCCTAGGGGCCCCTCAACACACACGTAAACCTCGCACCGTGCGGAGTCCGCCAATCGTACAATGTCCTGTTTTTTGGTTTTGTCCCCCCCTTTCTCCCCCTCTCCCGCCGCTGGGTCCGTGGGCGGACCCGCCTCCACTGTGCCCCCCGCCCCTCCCTCCCCCACCCCCGGGGCTAACGCGGGCGGAATCGCCACCGCCGTTTCCCCTGTTTGCTCGTTCGTCCCCACCCTGCCTGGCATTGCCCCCACCTGCCCCACCCCCATACTTTCCCTCCCGAGAGGAACCCAGGCTCGGACCGGCCCCGTCGGGGCCATTGGAGCCGCGTCAAACCTGCCCACTAAGTCCCTGAGCCCTGCTAAGAGAACCCTGAGGCCGTCTCCCGACAAGGCGGGATCGGGGCCGCTGCTGCCCAAGAAAGGAGCCCCCTGAACGGCCCCGGGGACGCAATCCCCCCCCCCCTCCGTGTCTCCCAACCCGGAAGCGCCTCCCCCCCACCGAAACCCGGAAATGAAGAGGACTTACCAGGCTGCCTGGAAATGTTCCCACCAGCCGTTGTTCCCGAATCCACCGCCACCATTCGTCCCTCCGCGATCTCGTCCTCGGACCTGGACAGCTCTCCCTCCGACAGCTCCGGCTCCTCCTCCGTCAAATCCGCAGCCTGCCCCCCAGGGGATTCGCCCCCGGAGGCGGACGAGCTCCTTTCCCTCAGGTTCCTCTTCCGTCCCTCTGCCGACTTACTGGCAAACTTCCGAGGGGTCTGGGCACTTGTTCCGGTTGCTGGCTCCACCGCCATGGGGTTAGGCCGCACGCCTCTGTGCCCCTGCAGCGGTTTAGTAGGCCTGGACCGTACGCCCCCAGCCCCCGCTGACTGCGGTTCCCGACCAGATCTTGCGTCGCTCCTCCCCTTCGGGTGCACCCGTGCAGACGGACCGCCTGTGCCCCGAGCCGACAAGTCCTGGCCCCCCCGGCCGCCGACCGCAGGCTGGGCCGAACGCCACCCGCCTGGGCCCTCTGTCCCCCATCAATGGGCGGATCGCCCCCTTGTCGGTCTTCCTCCCTCTCCTCCTCTTCCTCCGGGCCCGACTGCTGCGTCCCCCCCCAGCTCCTGTTTCTCCCCCTCACCCCCCCCCCTGGCGGGCCGCCGAGAAGGGCGGCCGCCCTGTGAGTGTTGGGCCTGGGAGCCTGCTGGCTGTTGACCGCCATGGCGCTTCCCCCCTCCCCCCCTTGGAGACTGTGGAGCTCCTGAGCCGTCCGCCCGTCACAAGATGGCCGCCCGCCGCGGCCGCCACGAGGCCTGAGGCCTGGGGACGCCGCCGGGTGCTGGGTGATGCCTGGGTCTCGCTGGGCCCCCCCGTGGACTTAACCCCTTTGGCCGGTTTTCCCGCGGGTGTTGCGGCCCCCCTCGCCGACCGCTTAGCAGGCGGTTCGGCGTCTGAAAAGGCCCCCATGTCCCCCTGCCTGCCAGTGGCCCGGCGCCCGTCGGGCGAATAACGGTCCGGCGGGCGGATCTGCCGCGCCCGGCTGCCGTGTGTCGACCCCCCCCCCTCCGCTCTCACCCCCGAGGGCTCGTTCTATCTGCTCCCTCATCCACGCTGCCCCGTTCGCCGCCGCTGCCGCCCGGATGTTTCCCAGGAGCTCCTCCATGCTGCCTGCTGCCAACTTTTCTCCTAGCAGACTGAACTCCGGGGAGGATTGCTCCTCCCTTTCCTGTTGCCCAGCTCCACCCCCCTCTAACCCTTAAACGGCCATGCACCTTACAGGCATAGATCCATAGGCGTCCGTAGAACTTTTTTCAGGGGGGGGGCAGTGGACTTTTGTCATGTCAGCCCTGCGCTGATCACTGCGTTCAAAGCTGCGGGCTGTTCTTGACAGACAGAGGGGAGACAGAGAGGGGTGATGGGGGTCAGAGAGAGGGACCCCTAGCCCTGTCTGCAGTCCCTCAAGTGCCCCTATGTCCCAGTGGTGTGTGTAAAGCTCAGTACGGTACCTTGCATGCCAGTAGGATGTCCATTATGGCCAGCAGCTGGCTAGACCCGTTTTCATTCTGGGTGAGGACAGGGCCGGCCGCCAGCGCTAGAATAAAGACCGAGTGGGGAACAAACTCCTGATCCGATCCCTGATTCCAGGGGGGGGCACTTGCCCCCCCTTGCCCCTACCTGCGGACGCCCATGTTTAGATCATATATCTTCCGGTCAAACAAAAGCTGAACCTCTTGGCCATTTCTGCACATTTTATGTATTGTGATGCAGCTGCATGATTTATTAATTTTATTACAGACATTTATACTTGTAGCAGGGTCACTTTTGCAAGGTGTCTACTATGTGTAAATTTAGTAATTTCTCTCTCATGAACAGTAAAGGGATTCTTAGAGTTAATTATGTAGGTTAACTTTGGCATCAGTTTGGCTGGGCTGTGCTAGGGTTCTGCCTGGTCATGTGTACAGTTAGGTGCACATGACAGGTTCAGAACCAGGCCTGGTTGGACGTTTTGGGTATCAACATTCCCAGGAGCCAATCAGTGGGTGCGTTTAGCCCCGCTGAGGAGTCTGGGGAAGGGTACTTAAGATGCTGGAGTCATGTGTTCTGGGTTCGTTTTTCGCATGGCCGGAGGGCCTGTTCCTGGATCTGGCCCGGGGTAGCCCCGTGAGGGGTCCCGGTCACGGGAGCATGTGCTGCCCGCAACATGGTTAGTTTGACTAGCCCCACAGACCCGCTTGGTCTGGGGCAATGATCCATCTGTTCCCGAGTCTTGGAACCGGCTGGTCCGAGGCGCAGTAACTGAGGGAGGATTCAAGGCGTCCGGGTGCGCTCTCAACTTGGAGGGGCACCGCAGCTCGTGTAAGCGACTGGGGGAGGACTCTTCGGAGGAGGGCCAACCAACTGGCATCCTGAGAAGTGCCTGGTTGCTAGGGTTGTCATGGACACTAGAGAATCCACGCTTCCCCAATACTGCCAAGGAGACGGATAACGTTCCAGGTGCTGAGGAAAGGTTCCTGTTTACTTCTGATTGCTACCTTAATTCAAGGTCAGAGACTTTGCAAGTTCTGAATTCAAGTGCTGACTGCCATATTCTCTGGCTAGAGATTTGTTCAGCTTTGAAGCACCCAGCTGCGAGTGGCTACTCTCTGGGTTGGCAAATAGAGACTTTCACATACTTAGCAGTGCAAGGTGCCTGAGTTTCTTCACCCTTACCCTCTGTTCCCACATGAGACTGTGTCTGTTGGATGTTACCCCTGCAAATAAAAAAACCTTTCTAAAGGAATTTTATGGTGTCAGTGTCCAAAGTCCTTGGGTACTAACCCTGGGAACCCCTAGACCTGGAAGGACAAGCCAAGCGGAGGTAACCGGTAAGCCCAAAAGTTAAGGCCGCCCCATCAAGGGTTATGGCCGCTACATACAGACCAGACAATAGACAGCACTTTACATACTGTACAAAGACATCAGTCACTCAAGATGCTCGCAATTCTATCTCACATACATGCAAGCAGTGCAGGGACAAGGTCCTTTAAGTAAGGCCTCAAAAGGACTTGGTACACTTGCTGCCAAAAACGCTGCGCTACTGGGGAGGTCCACCAGATATGTAAAAAGGATCCAGTGTCAGGGCAGCCACGAAAACAGTGTGCAGAAGAATCAGTGGAAACCTGTGCCAACCTGCTAGGGACCATGTAGCATCGAAGCAGAACTTTGTAAGTGGTTTCCACAGCTGCTGCATTACTGAAACATGACTATGTAGTTGAAGCTGGCTGTGAGGTGCCAATTCAAATGTCTCCTCACCGCCTGTTAAATGCTCTCTGAAGAGTGATCTGAACGCAAATCGCTCTTTAGACAGCAATCACTTATCATGGAAGTCTTGTCAAACCAAAGAGCAACATGCAAAGTGCAGTAGCCCATAGGGCAATTCATAAGGATGACCACTTTATAAGGTTCACACCCATAAATAAATTATAATAATAATAAAAAAGTGCACACAATATTCGGGTAAGCCTTGGCATTTAATATACTTATTTGGAGTTAAAGGACCCCATGTGTACCAAGAAAACATTCTCTACTCAACCAGCCTGAATGGATGACACAAGATGGGACAGATCCTTGGATTCATGATGTTTACACAAAATTTTGACCTCACTATCTGAAGGTCAAAGCAATAATCAAGACTGGAAAAGTTCTCCCAGTCTTTATTGATCCAGTATTATTGATCCTTTGCCCCCCATAGCCTCAATTTCCTGTTTAAAGCAGCAGAGGAACCCAGGGTGGTCTTCTGGTTCTGATGTCCATTCTCAAGGTATGATGTGCTTGCTTTCTGTGCACCACTGCTTTTAAAAAAGTAATTACTTGAGCCATAGTCATCATGTCATTATGTCTGACTATCCTGCCCGTGTGTTTTACCTCACGGAATGGCAGTTGGTTACTTTTTGTTCTTTGCATCATTCTCTGTAAATTCTACAGATGGCAGAACATGAATCCTGGAGAGAACAACCACCAAATAAGACATTGACAATCATTGCGCCATAAAGTCATTTAGATCATATATCTTCATATATGTCAGACCTGACAATGGACAGCGGTTTACATACTGCACAAAGACATCGGTCACTCAAGATGCTCACAATCTAATGTTCCTACATACACGCAAGTGGTGCCAGGACTAGGTCCTCTAGAGCCCAAGGCGAACATGCCAACTCATGCGCCCTCACTTAAGATGTATGAGTATTATATGTCAGCGAAAATCCCCCCCAAAAATTGAGCATTAATCTGCATTCTTCTACCCTAAGCATAAATTCCTGCTCCACCCAGGACAAATTCAACACCCTGCTAACCCCTCCTCACAGCACAAATCATTGCCCCCATCCCCCCTCCCAGCTCAAATCATCTTTATCCGCAAATCCCTCCCTGCACAAATCGACACCCCCAAAAAAAGCACTCCTCTCAGCACAAATACTCTACCCTCAAATTTCCCCTCCCAGTACACACCCTCTCCCCCCACTCCAAAGCCCCCGTCCCAGCACAAATTCCCCCGCCCCCCCCCCTTCTAGCACAAATTCCCCCTAATCCTCCTTACTAGCACAAAATCCCCCCCCCCCCAAAAAAAAATATTCCCCTCCTAGCACAAATCCCCTCCACCATCCCAAATAGCAAGCAATGGAGCTGCAAGTTTGAAATCGACTTGCTACGTTCATCCACAGGGTGTCACTGTGGCTGAATTTTCATGCTGTAGACTTGCAGAGCTCTTGCTGTAGACTCGCCACTGCAACTTTGCTCTTACTAGAGACTTGCCACACAAATTTGCTACAAAGTGGAAAAGTGTCAACTAGAACTTGTGCTTTAAGTGCTCTGCAAGTGTGTAAAGTGCCAGTGAAAATGTGCAGCAAGTTAACAGACTTAGAATTCAACACTGCCACAAATGTGTGGCAAGTTATCCTTGCTATATGGTTAAGGGTTAAACAGGTACTTCAGGTACGTGATGGACCACCCAAGGGTTAATATTGCAGACCATGAAGACCCCCGGTACCGTGAGACACCTCAATGAACACAAGATACAAGAAGTGAGTTCAAAAGATGTATGCTTTATTGGTTGTGTATACAGCTTATATTTGGTTCAGCTTACCATTCAAAAGAGGGAAGGGGGGAGTGGTTAGTAAAGGAATATATTGATATAAAATATATGATTAGACAAGTCAGCAATATATGGTTATACAGGTTTGTGACCCTTAAGACACATTCAGCATGAGGTTACAAGAGTCAACAGACTATGTGGTTATGAGTCATAAGTCATGTATCCTGTCCCATGGCCTACAGGACAAGGAACAGGAAAGGACAAATCAAACCACAGTTATATATAGAGTATAAATGCTGTGTTTTCTTGTGTGTTCTTGCAAATTGCAGTTTCAAGCTGAAATGACAGAATAAGCTAAGATGACAAGCCTGAGACTAAGTCAAAATCATTATGAACTTATAATCTTGAAGTGGAATCACAATTGTTTGGCCATATTACTACAATCCTCTCTTTAAAGCGGTTCTGCACCCATCTCCTAAACTTACTTTAAATCTATTCTCCATCATGTTAGATTACAGAATTGATGGGTCAATTCTGCATCTTGAAGCCTACCTTGAATGCTGGCTTCATCTTTTGTGTTGTCCCTGCAGGGGTGGGCGGGGTCTGTGCGGGATCCTCGTCATGCCGCACTGTCTCCTGGGATCTGGTGTCATTCATCCCAGGAGTCAGTGCGGACATCCGACCCGAAATCCTGTGAGATTTGCGGACATCGACCTGAAATCTTGCGAGATTTGTGGTCATCGACCAGAAATCTTGTGAGATTTCGGGTTGATGTCTGCAAATCCTACCCGAAATCTCGCGAGATTTGCGGACATCGATCCAAAATCTCGCGAGATTTGCGGACAACGACCCGAAAATCTCACGAGATTTCGGGTAGGATTTGCGGACGTGCTCCTTGTAACAAGGAAGTGACTGCTTATGGGCTTCAAATGCCCACACGCAAGATGACATTGGCCGACAAAGTTTTTATAAACTATCGATTCTATATCAAAACGGACAGAGATAACAGGCAGCGTCACTACAAGTAAGGATATTATTAGCAAGACATAATTTTTAAACATTACCAAAAAAAAAAATGAAATAACGTCAGTGCAGAACCGCTTTAAGTCATGAGGCTTCTTCTCATTGTGACATACTCATCTTGGTGATTATAATAAAAGTTGAGGTACATTTTATTAGCAGCGGCTGGGTCTGGGGATCGAGTACCTCTGGAAATCATGCACTCAACAAACTTGAAGCAGGCATACAGAAATAATGCCATAAGCAAAATCATTACAACAAACATAGCAATATCTTTGATCCAGGAAAAAACTCCACTGAAACCAAACCCTCTCACGTTACCCAGGGGGCTCTGAGTCTTAGCAAGGTCCCTTGCTTCAACCTGTAATTTGTCAACCTCCTTCCTGTGCTGAGCAATTATATCAAAATAATCGGGCACCTCCACACTGGTATTGTGTATCCAGGTGCAACACTCATAATCCTTTGTTACCTCGCATAACCCTGTGAGTGCTCCACTCATGCTTTCTATAGCCAAGTCATGAAGCTCTAGCTGCTTTCTTATTGCCCTTGTTTCTAAGTTGAGTTTAGTAATGTCAGCAACATTTTTATCTAGTATCTCATCCAAAATCCCAGAGTAATTATTTAGCCTTTTCATCATGTCAATACCCCATCCGGTTCCCGAGGGGAACCATGCCCAGGCCATGTCCTTTTCCAAAAACAATGACCTGGCATAACGGTGTTCGAGGGGGTATCTGGGATGACCACCAGCCTTAAGTAAATTACTTCCCTCACTGTCTCCGAGAATTCCCATTATCGGGACTAATGAGGCTAAGTAACACCATCCCTGGAGATCACTAGGAATCCATGGATGGCATGTCCTTCCGCTACAAATATATGTGCTATTGCCCAAGGCTAGTGGCTGTCTGCTAAGGATTGGTTGGGTACCTCCAGAGAATCCTGTAAGGGCAAGCTGTGAGAGTAGTTTTGCAATTTCAGTGTGGGGTTCAGAGGTACTTATGAGTGTATATATGGTGTGATTGAGGGCACGATTTAAGGTGTCAAAAACTGTGGAGTGATCTGAGGACATAGAGAAGTTGATTCTAGTGTGACTGCATGCTTCCCTACCTTTTGATGAGTTACCCAATCTAAAACACCAATCAGGGAAATGACTCCTTCCCATGGCTTGGAAGGTGACAGGACTGTTTCCTAAGGTCATCTGCACTCTGGTGAGAGTAATGGGGGGTGTTCCATTTAGAAAGGGGGTGATATTCAGGGGTACAGCCATAAGGGGGATACCGGCTGTACTAGGATGCAGCTTACTACATATCCAACATTTTTCATATCCTGATTTCTGAGCATAGCTATATTTAAATTTAAGTAACAACATGTTTTCTCTGAAACTATCAGTTCTAGTCCCCTCATCCTCTGAGTACACATCCCTTCTATATCTAGCAAGTGTGTTATTATTGGTGTTATCGGGTGGGCCACATATGACCTTAAGGGCCCCCAAATCTTCAGGATGATAAATACAGTGAGTTATGATCCATGTTGGTAGGAACACCATCCAAGTCAGTATGAGTAGGAGGCCCAAGACCTTCCCAGAAGTCTGTGGTGAAATAAGCAAAGTCATCTTTTTCAGAGACTTGACCAACTGCTTCACTCACTCTTCGAGGACTTGTATCACCTGCTTTGCCTCTCTGTACTTTGTCTTGCTTCTTAGGTGTTTGGTTCACCTTCTTTACACGACTGGCATGGATCCAAGGTTGCAGTCCCTCTAGTAGGATGGCTGTTCAGGTAACTGTGATCACTGTAGTTGTTATAAAATTTTATAAACATGAACATTTGATTCTGCATCCTGCCTCTCAACCCCAAGAATGGTCTTGACCCCTCTGGCACATCTGCTTGGTAATATTAGTATGGGACCCAGCAATAGAGAGAAACACAGTAATGACAACCCATAAAATATATTTACCATAGCCCTGGATCCCATCCCTTCACCTGCTGTAGTAGTAATAGAGACACACACAGAATATCAATTAACCACTCCAAACCAAGTTTACTAAAGTGGGTATTAATCACAAGGAACAATGTGATCAAATATAAACAATAACTGACAGTTTATAACAATATGGATATGAAACTGTGGACTCAACAATCCACGTGGAGGGTATACATATATATACGGATAGGGGTATGGATAGGCATGTCATCTGCCAGCCTCTGTGTCCTACCCCATGATATTGCAAGATAAATAAAGGTGTACTAGCTACAGGTATGCATAGTTTTACCTCATGGCAGATGAGTCCTGATCCTCGGGGGTGATATGTACCTGGAGGTCAGATAAGGTTTGGTCTAGAAGGAGCATTTCCGGAGCTAGGGAGGGCATCTGTATTGCGGCTACTTGCCTGTTAGCTACTTCCATAGTTATTTTATCTGCCAGTGCATTTCCCTTAGCAATATCATCCTGCTGTCCTGTGTGTGCGCTGCAATGTAGGATGGCTTTTGATTTTGGAAGTTGTATTGCCTCTAAAAGACCCTTAACCAAAGTGGAGTGTGAGATGGATTTACCTTCGGCTGCAATGTAACCCCTCCTTTGCCAGATGACTCCGAAGTCGTGTGCGACTCCGAATGCATATTTGGAATCAGCGTATATGTTTACATCTCGTCCTGCAAAGAGCTGATAGGCTCTTGTGAGCGCGATCAGTTCTGCTGATTGAGACGACTGAAAGGGAACTGGGTTTGCTTCTAGTATTACATTGGGCAGCTGAACTACAGCATATCCTTCATGATATGTGGTGTCATTTGATCGGGAACAAGAATCGTTCTTAAATACATTTTGTGCATTAGGTAGAGTGATTGAAGACATGTCAGATCTGGGAGATGTGTCTTGGTGTATATGGTCCATGCACTCATGCTGAGGCACTACCTCATCCTCCTCACCTTTCAGCCCTAGTAAGGCATTCAGATAGGAGCAGGACCGGAGTTGGGTGATGCATATTTTATCTCAAGTTTTGGGTTGGAAACAAAATTACCTGATCATTACCGCTCAGCCTTTGAGCTGACATGTGCTGAGTGTGAATGTTATTTAGTAGGATGGAAACATTGTGAGTGGTGTGTAATGTAGTTGCATGACCTAGAGTGAATGAAGTAGCCATTTCCACAACCTTCTACTGATGAAGGCCAATGAGATGCCGACACGTGTTTAGAGGGGATGAGCCGAATCTGTGAAGCATCGAGCTTTGACGGTGACATCTTATACTGGACATCCTGGATGCACGTATCGCCGAATGCTGTTTGATGTTGCATCACTCTTGCTGGAGGATTGATCGTCGCTGAGTACTCTCACTCTTGATTGACTCACCACTACGGTGTGTGGGTCCACACCTTGGGGTAAGAGTACCCATTATCTTTATTTGATGTCAGTTTGTACATCTGAAATCTCCTTTTATGAAGTTTTTGCTTTATGTTGGATGAGAAATAAATTCATCTTGATGCCATTCAACACACTTGAATTCCCCTAGATGAAGTTTGGCTATCTTCCTGCGGAGGAATATATACATTGTTAAAGGGACGTTACTAATTTATTAAGTTTTCACCTTTATCACTTTATTATGGACTTTATAGAGTTTCCACTTGATTACTGATTTTTATTTCACATTAATCATCGTATCTTATTGATACGATGATTAATGTTCCCTTTATTATTGTTATACAACTTGGTTTAGGCTATGACAGGCCAATTTCAAGGTTTACACCAACTGTTTATCTTGTATTTTGATTCTACTTGTTTAGTAGGTATATTTATCATATATATCCTTCTTTGGAATACTATTCCCCTAAGCAAGCTTATTTTCACAGCGCTGCATTTTTTATTTCTATTTCCACAACCATTGCACAGGATGCTAAAGGTCGGAGACACGCCAGCATGCCCTGTACCGGCATAGGCACAACCCTTGAGAAAGATGCAATAGGGCGAAGTTTACCCCCATGCTGTTTTACAATTGTACCTTGCAAATAAATGAAACATTTTTACATACTCAGGTAATCCAAGTCCAGGGGCCGTAACCATTGCAGTTTTAAGGTACACGAAAGCATTACACATTTCATTATTCCATTTTATACAGTCTGGCAAGTCAACATTTGTGGCTTGTCTCAGGAGATTGTCATAGAAGGAAAAATCATGTATCCATTGGCGGTAGTAACCAATTATACCAAGAAAAGACAGCATATCTTTCTTAGTGAGTGGGCGGGGCAGACCCACTAGAGCCGTAGCTCTCTTGTGACGGATTATCCTCTCTCCTTTTGTGAGCACAAAGCCAAGGTACTCTACAGTTTCCTGACACCATTGTAGCGTTTTCTTAGAGACCTTGTGACCATTATCTGCTAACCAATGTAACAGATCTACACTATCCTCTTTGTATGCAACCTGGCTTGGACTACACAACAATAAATCGTCAACATACTGTAACAGGACTGAACCATGGCGGGGAGTCCAGGACCGCAATGTTGCCTGAAGGACCACCGAGTACTCTACTGGGAAGTCCACATAACCCTGGGGTCATCTGGCGATTTCTAAAACAAAATGCAAGTAGTGGCTGTGTCTCCTCGTCCACCGGGACGGAAAAAAAATGTGTTTGTTAAATCAATCACAGAGAAATATTCAGCATTGGATGGAATGGAGGTAAGGAGTGATGGCACATCAGGCACTATAGGTGTGATGGCCACAACCAGGTTATTTATGGCCCTAAGGTACAAACCTATAACTACCATCTGGCTTTTTTATTGGATTTATAGGTGTTGAAGAGCGAGACTGTCTCTTATAAAATTCCATGTTTAAGAAAGTGCTCTACCATCGGAGCGATTCCTTCCTCTTTCTCTTTGGACAGGGCATATTGTTTGTGATAGACAGGCTGTGCCCACTCTTTTAGAGTGGCTTTGTGTGGATGGTAAGGGCTTGTAGGGTTGGTCCTAAGACTCATAGGGACATTGGTTTCTCCAATGATCCTCTGCACCACAATTGAAACAGCGAGTTTTGAGGCTACTTGGGGGAAATTGTGCGAGACCTCTACTGAGGTTCCTGGGGGGGAAAATGTGCGAGACCTCTGCCCCTACCTTTACCCCTAGCTTTTCCCCCATCCTCTCCATAGTCCCCTTCCTCCCCACTGTCCCTCATTCCCCTGGTGTGGGCCATCTGGTGGCCCCCCTTGGAAATGAGCACTTACTAATTTCTCTTTCACTTCAAAACAACGTGCTGCATCTTTCTCTGTTAATTTTCTCTGAAAATTCTCCAGGGTACTAGTGGGCCAATCAGAGATCATCTGTTTAAACATTAGACCCATCTGTTGCTTAAGGTTGGATAAGTAAGTCTGAATCATCAAACTAATCATATGAGCCCAAAGCGACAGTCCTGCTTCCTGTGTCCAAATTTCCATGAACCTCTTCCAAAACTCCAGTGCTGATTCACTTGACTTTTGCTTACATGCTATTGCAGTGGGGAGGGAAGATTTATTTTGGGAAAACCCTTTTAACTCGGCTTCAATCTCCGACCACATTTTCTCTCTCCCATCTTCCCTGTTTAAGGGATACTCATCAGACTTTGTTTTTGAGGTAGAAATGGTTGCAATGGAGGGTACGTTAACCCACTCCCAAGCTGTAGTGTGTCCTACTATGCTGTCAAGAATTAACCGCATGTCCTCTTGTGTGTAATTCCTGCCTTTACAAGCCTTTTTTAAGTATGCTAATGTGCCTCCAGTTGATACATTTGGTTTGGGGCAATGTTTTATTATTTTATTAATTTCGTCTATGTCTATTGGTTTCTTTAGCATCTCATCTCCTATGGTCATGAAAGGGAAACTTGCAGTTTCCCCACTTTCGGTAGCAGAAATGAGAACCCATCTCATGATGACCGGAGTTCTAGCGACAAGGTCAGTAGTGATCTCCGTAGCTTTATGAATTCATTGTTTAGCCTTATTTAGCTGCATTGTAAATTTGTCGGAGATCTCCTCAGAGGCTTCCTGTACACCTATCTCTGTGTCAGATTTATCTGATGAGCAAAAAGGGAATGACTCTGCTACAAATTCATTTTCTTACAGAATTTTCAGGCTTTTTTCTTTTATAGCGCAAAAAAATAAAACCCAGCTGTGATTAAATACCACCAAAAGAAAGCTCTATATGTGTGAAAAAAAAGAACAAAAAATTTCATATAGGTACAGTGTTGCATGACTGAGTGATTGTCATTAAAAGTGTGAGGGTACCGAAAACTGAAAATTGGTCTGGTTAGGAAGGGGGTTTAAGTGCCCAGTGGGTTAGAGGTTAAGAAAAGTGAAAGATCAGCCCAGCAGTTGGGACCACAGTCACCACACAAACCACTGGTAACACAAAACGCCGACATGGATTGAAATCTTGCAGCACTCGCAATTTCCCCCTCCTCAAGAAGGCACATTTACAGGCCTGTCTGAAGTTTGCCAATGAACATCTAAATGATTCAGAGAAGGGTTGGGAAAAAGTGCTGTGGTCAGATGAGACCAAAATTGAGCTCTTTGACATTAACTCGACTCGCCGTGTTTGAAGGAAGAAAAATGATGACTATGACCCTAAGGTCTACAATCTTGTCCCTGACATCCTTTGACAGCTGTCAAAAAAGGAAAGTAAATTTGGGACTTTAAATGAGCTAGGCACCAAAGGGATGCCCGCCTCCATCCCGATCAATAGTTTAAAGCAAAGAGTAGAGAGAAGTGGGACTTTAAATGAAGCACACAGCAGTACAGGAGTAAGTCAAGTGACTAAAAAATGTATTTATTTGATACAATCCATGGTATGTTAAAAAAACATTTTTGGGCATCCAACCTCTGAAAATGCTATGGGCATCAGACCTCTAAATAATAAACCATGGATTAAATGTACATGAATTACACATTGAGTCATATTCCGATGTTCATATAGGATAAATAACAATAATACATATGTATACATTTGATACTGCAATTGGGCCCAGAATGGCCAAAAAACCCTGATAAAATAAAACAAAAATAAAATAAAAATAAAAAGATAAAAATAAATTTGCCATAAAAAATATTTATAGATATAGTCATTAAAATCTTAATTGAAAACGGCAAGCAACTCCGCGCTTAGGGACAAGTAATCTAGGTCTGCAGCCTTTCCAGAAAAAATTTACCCCCTAGGGGGCAAATTTAGATAATTGGTACAAGATAAGGAAGAAATTGGCGCTACCTGTGAATCTAGGTGCAGGGTATGAAAATGTGCTTAACTTGGCCAGAGTATAGTAGAGAGAGAGAGAAATGGAAATAAACACCTAATTGCTAACGGTGTCACCGTATCATCCCCTCCTGGACAGTGTATTATAGACCCAGAGTCTGTAATAGAATGGGTGTGAGGAGGGGCAAACCCTTGGGATATAATTATCCCTTAATTACCCAAACTCCAATATACACTGATAAATGTATGTGCAAAAACATGTGCAATGTGCAAGTAAATATGTATACTACTATGTATACAATAAGGAAAATATACACGGGAAAAAAGGGAAAGAACAGCTAGGTCCTCTGCCCACCCGTCAATATCCGTAATAGTATCCTATATATGGGGGTGGTATAATAATATACACCCTCTACCGAAGAAGTAATACCATATAAGCCTAAATTAAGTGTATAGTGGTAGTGAGAAATATCACTCTATTGATAGGTAACATAAGTGATAATCTTGCACAAATGGGTGACAATATCCAACCAGTGAAAAATAGCAGTAAAATATGACAATAAAAAAAAATATATATTTCTTTAAAGCGGGGTTTCACCTTACAAATAAAAAATTTAAAAGTCAGCAGCTAAAAAAAAAGTAGCTGCTGACTTTTAAAAAGTACACTTACCCTCCCAGGGCGCCCGCGATGTCCGTCGTGGAGGACGAGCTGTCCCTCGGCGATTCGGTTCCAGCGCCGCCATCCTCGGTAAGGGAAACGGCTTCACGTTTCCTACTGCGCATGCGCGAGTCGGCGCGCGGCCTACTGCGCATGCGCGACTCTAATTTCTGAATGGGGAACGCGATGTATTGTGGGACATAGTTCCCACAACACATCGCGCCCCATTCAACAGAAGACGTAAGAAGAGAAGATCACCGCGGAGCTGGAGGAGGCAGATTAGGACGATCTGCCTAGCAACAGCCATTTCTGGTAAGTAAAAAAATAAATAGAACATTAGTGAAAAATTGTATATATGGGTTATCAATGAACCCACCCCAGGTGAGTAGAAAATAATAATAAGTCCAGTAATACAAACAAATGTTGGTGACACTGTATCAAGTGATCTTGCAGCAATGATTCAAACTGTGACTTTGTGCTCCAGCAGTAATGGTGACTTTGTGCCGCCCCCTTTGGCTCCCTCACTCACCGAATTTATATACCCCTGCAGGGGTGATCAGCATAATGGATGTCTGTATCAGGTCCTCCTCTGGTTCCCCACTAAGAGGTATCCTCACCATACGAAACGGTTATTTCCTCCAATGGATCCTTCCCAGCTGTCTTTGTATAATGTTAAGAAACTCCAGCAGATGACAGGGGATAGCGTCCAGCGTCCCCCAGATGGTGTGAGGGGAGAGCCTGTGTGGTCGGAAGGTAGAAGAACTCCTCTGGCGGCCGTGTGCTCAGGATGGAGACTGAGAACGTGTTCAGCCCTATTTATTTTTCACTTATACTTAAAGAAATATATATTTTTTATTGTCATATTTTACTGCTATTTTTCACTGGTTGGATATTGACACCCATTTGTGCAAGATTATCACTTATGTTACCTATCAATAGAGTGATATTTCTCACTACCACTATACACTTAATTTAGGCTTATATGGTATTACTTCTTCGGTAGAGGGTGTATATTATTATACCACCCCCATATATAGGATACTGACGGGTGGGCAGAGGACCTAGCCGTTCTTTCGCTTTTTTTCCGTGTATATTTTCCTTATTGTATACATAGTAGTATACATATTTACTTGCACATTGCACATGTTTTTGCACATACATTTATCAGTGTATATTGGAGTTTGGGTAATTGGGGGATAATTATATCCCAAGGGTTTGCCCCTCCTCACACCCATTCTATTACAGACTCTGGGTCTATAATACACTGTCCAGGAGGGGAGGATACGGTGACACCATTAGCAATTAGGTGTTTATTTCCATTTCTCTCTCTCTCTACTATACTCTGGCCAAGTTAAGCACATTTTCATACCCTGCACCTAGATTCACAGGTAGCGCCAATTTTTTCCTTATCTTGTACCAATTAAAATCTTAATGTTCCATGATTAGGGAGAGATTGTAGTAATTAAAAAGAGCCGCAGAGCCACACCGCCGATTGCCAGGGTGACCTGCAGGAATGATGACAACCGCCACAAGCACATCCTGGTGCACCCATCCACCCAGGATGTGCTTGTGGCGGTTGTCATCATTCCCGCAGGTCACCCTGGCGATCGTGGTGTGGCTCTGCGGCTCTTTTGCGACCCTGGACCCTGTGTTACTGGATCTCTGATGCAGACGTGAGTTTGGACGCATAACCATAGATTAATTCTACATAACTTAATTATTCCTTATATTTTTCACTTTTCGTTTATCCATTATTCATTTTCTCTCCCCTTTTTTTTTTTTTAATATCTTTATTTATAAAAAAAAAATTATTTTACAACATTATACATTACACCTACACACAAAGTATATTTTAGGTATCTTATTGGTTATATTTTGCTTTATGATTTAAAATGTTTTATTTCCATACTTCCTTATATATATAACCATATATATTCCTTCATATCACCTTAAATTTATTAATACTTCTATTTCATTCTTTCCTACCCTTATATTCAATTCATTCATCAAAATCCATCTCGACATACAACCTAAAAAAAAAAAAAGGAATAAAGGGGGGGGGGGGAAGAAAAAAGGATCCTTCATCCCCCTGCTTCTCTCTCTTCTTCATCCCTTCATATTTTTTTATTTATTTTAAAGATTCCTTCCATCTAGGTTGTAAAACATTGAATTCGATCCAGGTCTGCCATGCAGTCCTTGTCTCTTTCTTAAACTCCTTTTCAATTTCCATTCTTTTTTCCAGTACACACATTTCATCATTTCCATCTCCCATTCCTTTATATTAGGACTTACACTATTTTTCCATTTTCTAGCTATTATAGTACGTGCTGCGGTAAGAAAATACTTCAAAGTACCTTTCCTAACCTTTTTTACAGATCCCATATTCATTGATAGTACCGACATCAAAATATCAGGTTGAATTTCTATCCCTGTCATTAATGCATATATTTTGTATATTTGCTCCCAGAAGCTATAAACTCCGGGGAAATAATACCAAACATGTGACATTGTTCCAATATCTTTATGACATCTCCAACATGTGTCTTTATTTTCTGGGTTTATTTTGTTCATGTCTATTGGGTACTCTCCCCTTTTTTTTTTATATATATTTTTTTAGAATCATTCCATGATGTATGCTCC
>CM053027.1:590993300-591045097 GCA_028564925.1 Lithobates sylvaticus
AAGCTGCGTGACCCCAGTGTTTATAAGCAGGGCATTCTTGCCACTGACTACTTATGCAAGGTGTGATTTTTTATTTTTTTTTTCCCCCCAATTAATTGTATTTTTTTGTATTTTTGTTAGCAGGGGTTTCATTAGTCCTGAAAATTATTTTAAGGAAGTAAAAAAGTTGTGAAAGGCTGCTCTAAAGTGTCAGCATGTATTTTTTTTTCTTGTTTGTGGATGTGTTTTTCTATCTCAGACACCTCATTCGCGCAACATCACGTGATTGGTACCACCCCCTGTCTCTTGAAATTTGTCACCAATCTTAGGCGAGATCAAAGCAGATGTTGACCCCCTTTTAGGCCTCATGCACACGGGACGTTTTTTGACGTTTTTACAGCAGCTGTTTTTGGCATTAGATGTTTTTTTCTACAGTCACTAAACTCTCCATTATGTTATCCTATGTGTCCATGCACACATAGGCTGTTATCAGCAGTTTTGAGCAGCAAAAAAAAATAGTGGATTCTGGGAGACGTTTTTCAGCTGTAAAAACGCTCCAATGCTGATAAACACTCAAAAACGTTGCTCACCAACATTTAACGTTTTTGATCCATTGAAAAAATAAAAATGCTAACGTCAAACGATATTGCAAAAACGTTGAAAAAAAAATTGAAAAACTTACTGCAAAGCTACTGGCGTTTTTATAACGTTATTATTTTTCCAGTGTGCATGAGGCCTTAAGGTCGGATTTGCTTCACAACTTTCACAAAGCAGAGGGAGTCGTTCTTACTGAGAAGTTCAGTTGAAAGTCAGACTTGGCTTTGGTCTTTATCAGCTTGGTCATTTGAGTTTATCAGGGAATGATGAAGATGGTTTGTATAATTGGGCTAATTGTTTAAGCTAAGCGGTCTAGATTCGGATGATCCTGTGACTTGAGGAATGTGTTTTACAAATATGACAGGATTCTTTGTTTGCAACTCAATAACAGTTACCATATTAAACATTAGGAACCGCATGGTGGCTTCAGAAGGAGATTGTTGGGCCAAGTTTGGAGACCCACTAAGGATGAGCCTAAGGTTCAGGGTGAACTGAGTTTGGCCTAAACCCGCAGGAAGCCGTCGTATGACATCAGGCTGCCACCCCAATCAGCTGCAGCCATGGAATTCACCTCCTCATGGTTCCATGTAGCAAAGGATGTCGATGACATTGACCTAATATGGCCAAATTAAAAAATGTTTAGTGTAGCGAGATATAGAGAGCGAGATATAGAGAGCGAGATATAGAGAGCGAGATATAGAGAGCGAGATATAGAGAGCGAGATATAGAGAGCGAGATATAGAGAGCGAGATATAGAGAGCGAGATATAGAGAGCGAGATATAGAGAGCGAGATATAGAGAGCGAGATATAGAGAGCGAGATATAGAGAGCGAGATATAGAGAGCGAGATATAGAGAGCGAGATATAGAGAGCGAGATATAGAGATATAGAGAGCGAGATATAGAGAGCTGTTTGGTTTCTTGTCCTGTAAGGAAAATTTCCAGCTTTTTGGAAAGTTTCCCAACAAGCTGGTCCTATCCTTCAAACTGCTTTCATGCCTAGTAGCGATGGGTTTGGGATGCTCAGGATCCTAGTCCCAACCTAGCTGCCCGACCCTGCGCACCGCTAATCACAGCGAGACATTTCCTGATCTGTGCAGCTGCGGCTGGGGAAATTTCTCCCTGCCTGTGATTAGCGTTGTGCAGTGTCTGCTTTCTGGCGGGATCAGGCAGGTGGGTTGGGACTAGGAAACAGAACGAGGGTGCACACACCTCTTCAGGCAAAAAACGGACACACCCGGTCCAAGGTGCTAATACCGGCTCAACAGCGTAGGCAATATCAAGAAGAGAACCGATTGATCGCACACTTGAATCCAAAAGATGCTGTAGAAATTTCTTTTTCTCTGTAATTCACCGACCGACACAGCTCCTCTCTTAGCCATTGGGTTGTTATGCCACCTTTAGGAGAATACTAGGCATTACTTGTTATGTAACACACAGAACTTTCCAGTTCCGCCCGTGGGGCGGTCCCTTGGGTAACAACCCCCCAGCCTGCCCTGCAGCCATCAGTTTTTTTTTGCCTAGTGAAGGAGAAAGACCTAGGAACCCTGATGGGCCCATCGTTCTGTCTTTTTCTGCAGAAGCTTGGTTTTTGCGCAAGATGATAGATCCTGTGATCTGCTATCAACAGCCGGCTGGGTGACAGGCTGGATACCATTATCCTTGTAGTCTACCCAGTCCGGCCATCGAGCGTGTGCAGGTAGCAGCTACGGCTCGGCAGGCCACGACGAAACCTCAGCTCCAGAGGTGGTCGGTGAGCTTTTATGCTCCGGGGCATACATATGACCGGGCTACTGATGTCTGCGTCACAGTATGCCGGACCAGCAGCTACCCTATACTATTTAGTGAGTAGTTCTGCAATGGAATGTCTCCCAGCTCTTCAGGATTGGTAAGTACAGCTCTCCCTGCCTCGGTGGGGCTGAGCAGCTGGGCATTCCCTGGGAGGTCGATTCGGGGGTCCCTCACCTCCCTCTCTTCTCTCCCTGTCCCCTCTCCCTCCCTGTATGCTGCTATGGGGTGTGTGTGTCTGTGCAGGGCTGTCACCTGGGTTTTTTTAGCGCTGGTTGTGTCCTGGGTCCTGTTTTCTATGTCCCTGGAGGTGCCTGTGAAGTGCTTGGCTCCTCATAGTTTCACATTTGGCGGCCATCTTGAGTGTGGGCATGGCTTCGGCGGCCATTTTCCCTGTGTTTTTGTCAGCGGTCATTTTCCCTGTGTTTTTGTCAGCGGCCATTTTCCAGAAGCCTGAAACACGTTTTTCACTGGTGCTCTACCAGCAGCATGTGCTCCTGTGTTCTGGCGGCCATTTTCCCTGGATTTTCTTTGAGCCTGAGCACACTACAGGACGGTTTCAGTGCCATTAGCAGCTGCTTCACCGACACAGGGCCGTTTTTTTCTCTGCACCTGGGAGCTAACTGGGACTACAGGCACTACCTGCTGAACAGCGCAGAACTCTTCAGGGTGGTGAGTCTTGCGGGAAAGGGCCCCTCAGCCGGCAGCAGTAAGGAGGGTGGGACTGTCACTGTCCTAAGTCCCCTTTGGGTGGCAGACAGGGTAGGGTCAGCATGGCTTCAGAAACTGTTTTTTCTTCCCCCGAAATCCAGGCAATTGCAACCAGGTCGCCTGCAGACGGTGCAGTACCCTAGGACACCTTGTCGGCAGTCCTCAATTCGTTCGTTGCCAAGATGGAGGCGGTGCGTGGGCGCAAAGGTGCTAAAAAGCGGCCCATGCCCCCCCCCGTCCTCTGGCGAGAGTTCTGACGCAGACTCGGGACCCGCTGAGGCAGGTGGCCCCTGCTCTGTCATGTCAGAGGACGCTGACCAGGACCTTTCGGACAGTGAGGATGAGTCCCCGTCCGCTACCTCAGCAGATTCCTCTGCTGAGGTAGCGGTCCCTTTTGGGTCCCGTAAGCCAGCCCATTCACCTAGGGTGTTCCCGTATCTGACTTATTTTGACAAGTTCATTTACAAGGAATGGGGTCGACCGCAACGGACCTTTTCGGTCCCCAAATACATGGCGGTGCGTTACCCTTTCGAGGAGCGCCTTCTCAAAAAATGGTCGGCTCCTCCGGTCGTGGACCCCCCAGTATCCAGGTTAAACAAAGTAACCACGATCCCTGTAGAAGGGACTCCTGCCTTTAAGGATCCCACGGACAGGAAGGCCGAGGCAGTAGTTCGTTCTTTGTTTAGGGTGGTGGGGTCAGCCGTGCGACCAGTACTGGCATCCGCACTGGTGTCGCAGACACTGAGTGGGCGAAACTGTTGCACCGCGAATTGGGTGAACAACAGGCTTCTCCGGTCTGCGTGGAACTAGCAGACCAACTAGTGCAAGGCCTTAAATACGTTTGTGACGCGGCCCTGGATACTCTTCCCCTGTTATCCAGGGCTTCAGTGTCAGCAGTGGTGCTGAGGCGCTTGATTTAATTAAAATGCTGGTTGGCTGACCAGGCATCCAAGAAAGCCCTGACGGATCTTCCCTTCCTTGGCGATCGGCTCTTTGGAGCCTCTTTAGATGACATTATTAAGAATGCCACAGGTGGTAAGAGTACGCTACTCCCACAGGCCAGGAAGGCTAAGGAGCCACGCCGTAGGCAGGGACCCTCTTTTTCCGCTCATAAACGGCTTTTTCGTCCGCCCGGAGCTTCGGCAAAACGTCCCCAGTCCGACAGGACGACCACGGAAGGACAGAAACGTCCCTGGAACCGCAAACCTAACAAGCCTGCGAACAAAGGTGCTACCGCATGAATGTTTTCCCCCACCCACGTCTCGGGTGGGGGGACGCCTTCGGGAATTTGCAGCCCGGTGGTCCGCCCAACTATCCGATCAATGGGTCTGCGACCTGATTTCCTGCGACTACAAAATAGAGTTCCTCTCCTGGCCGCAGAACAGGTTCTTCCCCTCCAGCATACCCGTTTCCCCGGGAGGCCCTCTTGGGGGCAGTAAGAGACCTGCTGAATCGCGGGGTGATTGTGCCTGTTCCGAAATTGGAACATTTCCAAGGGTTCTACTCGAATTTGTTTGTAGTTCCCAAGAAGGGAGAGGTACGTCCAATACTGGACTTGAAAGCTCTCAACCACTTTGTGAAGGTGCAGAGGTTCAGAATGGAATCAGTTCGCTCGGTAGTCGCGGCACTCCATCAAGGGGACTTTCTGGCGTCCTTGGACATCCAGGATGCGTACCTGCACATACCCATATGCCTCCGGCATCAAAAGTTTCTGCGGTTTGCGGTCAGGGAAGCCCACTATCAGTTCGTGGCTCTCCCTTTTGGTTTGGCTTCAGCCCCCAGAGTCTTTACCAAAGTATTGGCTCCAGTTTTGGCATTGCTGCGGCAACGTGGGATCGCGATCGTGGGATACTTGGACGATCTCCTCCTGAGAGCATCTTCCGCCTCAGAGTTAGAGGAGGATGTTGCGATCACCGTACAGACCCTGCAAGAGTTTGGGTGGCTGTTAAACCTAAAGAAGTCGGTGGTAGTACCGACCCAGCGTTTGGAGTACCTAGGCTTGATACTGGACTCCAGGGAAGCAAGAGTTTTTCTTCCTTCAGACAAGCTGCAGACTCTCAGTAAAGCGGCTGATGGACCGCAAGCGGTCGTCGCTTCGCTTCTGTATGCGAGTTCTGGGTCTCATGGTGGCCGCCTTCGAGGCAGTGCCGTATGCCCAGTTCCACACCAGAGTCCTACAGAAGGAGATTTTATCACAATGGGACAAATCTCAATTGACCCTGGATCGACTGATCCAGGTGAGCCAGCCAGTCAGAAATTCGCTGGTCTGGTGGCTGAGGTCCCCGGTGCTTCAATCCGGGAAGTCATTCCTTCCTCTGAAATGGACGGTGATCACTACGGATGCCAGTCTATCCGGCTGGGGTGGAGTGATGGGGGTTCAGTCGGCTCAGGGCCTCTGGTCGACGGAGGAATCAAAATTGCCGATCAATCTGCTCGAGCTGAGGGCGATCAGGCTATGCCTCTCCACATGGTCAGTAAGACTGCAGGGGCGTCCGATCAGGATCCAGTCAGACAACGCCACTGCGGTGGCGTATGTGAATCACCAAGGAGGAACAAGAAGCTCAGCCGCCGCACAGGAGGTCGCTCACATACTTCGGTGGGCAGAGCGACATGTACCGGCCCTGTCGGCCATTTACATCCCAGGAGTGGAGAACTGGCAGGCGGACTTTCTGAGTTGCCAAATGCTGGACCCAGGAGAATGGGCGTTACATCCGGAGGTGTTCAGGCTACTGTGCCTGCGGTGGGGCACACCAGACGTGGATCTTCTGGCCTCCCGTCTCAATCGGAAGGTGCCAAGATTCATGTCCAGGACAAGAGATCCTTGGGCAGAAGCGTCAGACGCGCTGGTAGCTCCGTGGGGTCAGTATCAGCTGATCTATGCTTTTCCTCCGTTGAAGCTGCCACCACGTCGAGGGGATTCCAGTGATTCTGGTCGCTCCAGATTGGCCTCAGCGACCTTGGTACGCAGACCTAGTGCGCCTGGTGGCAGACGCCCCGTGGCGACTGCCATTAAGGGAGGACCTTCTGTCTCAAGGCCCGATTCTCCATCCTGCTTTACCATCGCTGGCTTTAACGGCATGGCTGTTGAGAGCCAGGTACTGAGGGACCGGGGACTGTCGGACTCGGTGATCCCCACTATGTTGGGAGCACGGAAATCTTCTTCTCGGAAGATATATCATCGCACCTTGAAGGCTTACATCTCCATGTGTGAAGAGAAAGGGTGGCATCCGCGCTCTTTTTCTATATCCAGAATCCTGTTTTTTCTTCAGCAAGGAGTAGACCAGAGGTTGGCATTAAGCACCATTAAAGGACAAATATCAGCCCTGGCTGTTTTTTTCCAGCGACCCCTGGCGTCTCACTCGTTAGTGAGTACCTTTGTTCAGGGGGTGCGACATGTGGTCCCTCCGGTGCGTCCACCGTTGCCTCCATGGGATCTGAACCTGGTGTTATCGGCGCTTCAAAAACCGCCGTTTGAAAATATCAGGGAGATTCCTCTGTTGACTCTTTCCCAGAAAGTGTTTTTTCTAGTGGCTATCACATCAGCCAGGAGGGTTTCGGAACTGGCGGCCTTGTCCTGCAAGTCTCCCCATATGATTATCCACAAGGATAAGGTGGTGTTGCGTCCGGAACCATCTTTTCTGCCGAAGGTGGTCTTGGCGTTTCACATCAATGAGGACATTGTGTTGCCATCCCTGTGTCCTAAGCCGACACATCCTAAGGAGGTGGCCCTTCATGCGTTGGATGTGGTTCGGGCTCTGAAGGTGTATTTGTCTGCCACAGCTCCCTTCCGGAAGTCAGACTCGCTGTTTGTTTCGGTGGCTGGTCCAAAGAAAGGCATGGCGGTCTCGTCGGCCACCATTTCTAGGTGGATCAGACAGATCGTAGTACAAGCCTACGCCTTGAAGGGGCAGGTGCCCCCCTTTCCGGTCACGGCCCACTCCACGAGGGCAATCAGACGCTTGGTGTCGGAAAGCCCAAGACGTTCCGTCGCTCAAGTGTGTAAAGCGGCGACCTGGTCGTCTGTCCACACGTTTACTAAGTTCTACAAGGTACACGTCAGTGCATCGGCTGATGCCTGTTTTGGGCGCAAAGTTTTGCAGGCGGCCGTATAGTTGCAATGAGTATGCAATACTTTTATTTTCCTGGTTTTCCGATGAAAAACATAGTACCGTTAAGTTAATGCACTGTTGCATTACATTCCGCAGTTTGGTGCGGTTGTGGGTAGTCACTCCTGTTGAGGGTACCCTGTTTTTGTGGTGGTTATCCACGCACTGTGGTTTTTTTTTTTTTTGGTGGGTGAAGTTTCACTAGTTCCCACTGGCCTGGAGGATGAAGTTTTTTTATGCTGTTTTTTCCCACCCCTCGTTTGGCACTGCTTGGGGACGTCCCAATGGCTGAGAGGAGCTGTGTCGGTCGGTGAATATAAGAGAAAATAGGATTTTTTGTACTCACCGTAAAATCCTTTTCTCTGTAATTCACCGACCGACACAGCACCCGCCCCTCCTATTTTTTCTTTACGTTATACTGCTTGTTGACGTACTGATGGCTGCAGGGCAGGCTGGGGGGTTGTTACCCAAGGGACCGCCCCCTGGGCGGAACTGGAAAGTTCTGTGTGTTGCATAACAAGTAATGCCTAGTATTCTCCTAAAGGTGGCATAACAACCCAATGGCTAAGAGAGGAGCTGTGTCGGTCGGTGAATTACAGAGAAAAGGATTTTACGGTGAGTACAAAAAATCCTATTGCAATGATGATCAGTTGACGTGTTTTACACGAAAAGAACCATGCTTGTTCATAACCCGAACACGCCCCGAGCCCATTTCTAGCGCCCAGTAAGCACCTATGTAAAGCGTGTTTTTGAAGCGTTTTGCAAGCACAGGTGCATTCGAGCTCCTAAAAATGTGCGAGAATGCTTGAAGTTGGACCAAAAACGCATGCTCCAAAATAAAAAAAGCGTGTGTACCTTTTTTGAGCGTCAATCTTCGAGCACCTGAGCATAGATATGTGAACAGCCTGTAAGGCGAAGAATGAGATTCCTATTGCTGACAGTTGTCATGTGTAGGTTTTGATGTGAAAATGCTCAGGTGTGAACCCCCCGCTCACTCTTCTGTGAAGCATTGTTAATGATCACAATACAATTATCGCACTGTTCTCGCCATCAGCCATGGACTGCGTTGGGCCCTAGTGCTTATATAGTTAGGTGGAGATTGGGCAGACATTGTTCAAGTTATAAACAAGGCCAAGGATAAAGCCAAGGGAAAAACCAAGCTCAACTTACACCAGCCTGCAGACAACCAAATTACCTGTCTAACAGTATGCGTTAAAAACAGGGGTTTAGTCTGCACACATTTGCAAATGCATGCGTAAGCTACAGAGCCTCGTCAAGGCACCCTGGTATCTGTGATACCCAGCACTAAATTATTAGTGTCCCCACAGTGGAGGCACATGCTTTCTGATGGATAGGTGAGAGCAGGTGGACTGAAGGGGAGCCCACCCCTTCTTAAAGGTACAGGGGCACACTGAAAACCCATCATATAGCACAATGGCTGCAAAGGTGCATTGCCTGACCAAAAAACACGACGGTGATACAAAAAAGACGCCACTTGCTCCCATCTATAGCTGGCTAATTGTTCAGGTTATGTCTGCTAGAAATCCACTGTACTCCTAGCCTCCTGTAATGAGCCAACAAAACTGATTAAAGTGTTATTAAACCCAGGACCCTGCATTCACTATATCTGGTCTCCCACAGTACACAGAACATGGAAATTAAATATAAACTGCTAAATACCTTTTCTCCTCAGCAGTATATAGCAGTCTTGTGACTTCTATCAGTGTCTGGCAAAGCTTGTCGGAGGAGTGTTCATTCTCCCCTGATTGTCCTATTAGGCTGCAGACCCCTGACTCTGTCTAGACAGTGCTGATTGGCCCTGTGATGATCACATGCACCCTCCCAAGAAAAAAAAATCCCTAGCAATACACACCAAACTGAGCATGTGCAGAGTGCCCCCAAGGCTCTGTACTATCAGCAGATGGCTTAAAGGGCTGTGGAAAAAGGGGAGGATCAGAAAAGACAGGATCAAACAGCCTTTTTACACACTGCAGATAATTAACCCCTTAGGTTCCACAGTTGGTATAACAAGCATGCTTTACTGCTAATAGACTGATTTTTACTGTTGTGGGTTCAGTAACACTTTAAAATCCCAAGCAGTATTACCAGCAGTGCATGAGTTCTGCCTGGTTGGCTACAGTGTGCCTCTCATTTCCATAGCTCAGGAAAGGGAGGAGGTGTTCTATAGTCCAGCAGTGGGGGAATCGGACACCCCTGGCAAAGCTTCTTGGGATATTAGTGTTGTCAGGTCATTACAGGAAGATTGGAGCTTGCTGCCTTTTTGACTGGGTAAGCGGGTATTTCTCTGTACGGCATTTTTTAAAGAGCTCAAGCATAGGAAAGTGTGCATGCGTTGGACAGATGTCCTGGAATTTATTTTGCCCATTCACATTTAAAGAAAACCTATACAGGTATTAAAACGGGTCTTTTGATGACCTGTTTTTGAAAATTCTGCTTGTCCTGCTGATGGCTTTGTCACCAACATGAACCAATTCTGAAGCTCAGGACTTTTTCGGTGTACTTAAAGCGGTGTTGTACCCAAAATTTGAAGTTAATCCCGTTGCAATCCATTATAGTCATACATGCAGAACTGGGCATTAAAAAAAAAAATTTTGCCTTAATTACCTTAACTTCCGGGGTCTCCTCCCTTGGGAGTAGGCATGTTTTTCCTTTTCCCGGCTCCGCAAAGACCCCTGGGAGCTGTGTAATAGTGTTCCCATGAATCACTGGGAAACGCTGTCATGCCGAAATCTCGTGTGATTTCCGGGACCCAGTGAACGCTGGTCACGTGATGTCTCTGGTTTGTTTATGTTTGGTTGCCATCACAACGGGGCGGGAACTTCCGACGACGCCGCCCGTTGCGATGGCAACCCGGAATTGGACGGCTCTGCTCGCTCCTAGCATTGAGCATGTGCGGGATCGAGCGGTGAATGCTGGGAGCACAGCATTCACCGCCTCCCGGAAATACATGCTTGTGGGCTTCAAATGCCCACAAGCAAAATGACAACCGCTGGGACACTTTTTTTTAAAAGTTATCCTTTGCGACGAAATCGGAAAGCGGGGGGAACTGGGAGACAAAAAAATGTGAGTACTAAAATTGTCCTGTTTTAAAAGATATAAAGGATCCTAAAAAAAAGATAAGTGAGCGGAATCCCGCTTTAACTTGGTAATGGTCAGTGAATTGGGAAGCAGTAAAGCTTTCTCATCACGCTGCATTCTGTAGATCCTCTAGAACAGTGGTTTTCAACCTCGCTAGTGCCGTGACCCCTTGATAAAATTTCCCCAAGTTGTGGGGACACCTAACGGTAAAATTATTTTCGTAGCGTGGGTTGTCAGCACCCAAGGCAAGACGAGTAATTTGTGCCCCTAACCTACAGATATTAGGCGCTCCCCGAGTCCCTTCCACTCATACAGTATTAAAACCCCTAATGGTACTTTTTAGGATGTACCACCCTTTCTTTGTTCCTTTCTTTTCCTTTTATCTCTCGTTATCCTAATTTCTTGTCCCCCCCCCCCCCCCCCAACCCTCTCTAGCTGTCTGACTTGTTCATTCTCTTTTTCTTTGTTCCTCAGCCCCCCCCCCCCCCCCCCCTTTCCTCTCTTTTCAATGTATTCTCTGTTTTTATTCCTTCTCTTACTCCTTGATGGGGGGAATGGGATGAGTGGCAGTGCTGTGGGGGGGGGGGGGAGTGCTGATTGGCCAACTTAAGTGCTTTTGATCAAGGTCATCTGATCTGAGAATTGTAGTGGGGACTTTTAATGGCAACTATAATCACAGGTAGTGTTCACTGTGTCTCCGGCTTCGTGGTGTCTCGCAGCAGTGACACCTATGCTGAAATCAGGAGATTGGGGGTCTCCTCCAGCCCCTCCCACTTCCCATTCCTCACAAGTCAGCTGACCTCTAGTCTCTGCCCCTCAGCCATGCCGTGAATTGAGTGGGTGG
Source organism: Lithobates sylvaticus (assembly GCA_028564925.1). Classification (NCBI taxonomy): domain Eukaryota; kingdom Metazoa; phylum Chordata; class Amphibia; order Anura; family Ranidae; genus Lithobates; species Lithobates sylvaticus. The sequence continues at coordinate 591,004,424 of CM053027.1, forward strand.
CTGCGGGCTCCAGGGACAGCCCTGCTGGGTGGCCTGTGAAAAGGTTGGGAGAGCGGTGCAGGCTTCAGGAACAGCCCGGGAGTCGGTGACCCCCTGGCAAATTGTCAATTGACCCACAAGGGGGGTCTCGACCCCCCCCCCAGGTTGAGAACCACTGCTCTAGAATGAGGTGCTTCTTCCTTTAAAATAAGACCATTATATAGCTTACAGTATATACTCGAGTATAAGCCGACCCGAATATAAGCCGGGGCACCTAATTTTACCACAAAAAAATGGGAAAATGTATTGACTCGAGTACAAGCCTAGGGTGAGAAATGCGCAGCTACTGTAAGTGGAAAAGAGGGTCAACAATGCCCATTTGCAGCCTCGCTGTGCCCATTTGCAGCCATAGGTCCCCTGAACTTCAAACTTGGCAATTAAGGGTTCCTAGATGCCCCCTAGCGGCAGCCAAAATTTGTTATTTTTTTTCACCTTTTTCTGGACTGCTTCTCAAGCCATTGCTTGTGCTCGTTGAACCTAGTTTCCTACACGGTGGGTAAAAAGGTTTTCTTAGTTCTGAAATCTCATGCATGTTGGGTCATTGGCTTGTCAGGAGCTCGAGTAGCTACTAGTCACGTTGCTTTTCATGCAGATGTGATGTGCTCTCCAAGCAATCAATACCCTGGCTGGGTACACCTTGTGCATTAAAGCCATTAAGGTCATATCCCGTTGTTTCATTATAGCTTCCTCTTTTTTAAGTAAGAGACACACTAAAAAATAACGCAGGAAATGAACTGCTCCTAAATGACCCCCTGCCGCTTGCTGCCTGGTGTTTTTTTGTTTTTAAAAAGCACACAGATGCCCCGCCGATCTCTTCTAGGCATTTGGGAGCCGCCTGGGACCAGTGGACTTCCACACATACACACAATGTTGCCAGATTATGGTGGATGGGCCCTGGATGTTCCGCTGAATTTGTGTACATGTGCAGATATCCACTGCAAACTTGTGGTTTAGTAACACACGGCCTCCTGGGATACCTGTGATGACAATCCCAGGAGGCAGCTGGGCCCAGACCAGAAACCTGGAGGTGCAGCCTTGTGGCACAAAAAGAAGCAAAATGGTGAAAACTAGAATAATTTTTTTTTTGAATTTATGGAAGAGGGAGGTGGGAAGGACAAAGCAAGTTGATTGTAAACAGTTAAGCCAGACATACATGGTTTGAATCCTGTATGGGGAGGCTAATTGTACCCAAGTTGATAGCTGCTAGCAATAATCAGTGTCCTCCTGGCTACATGTTTTTGGTATAAAAAAAAAAAGCGTATATTATACTCGGATGTTATAGTGTATACAAACTATGGGATATATTTATGGATTTTAAATTATTTTTTTATATACTAGTAATGGCGGCATCCAGCGACTCATAGGGCTGCGATACAGTGGTATACAATCTGACACTTTGGACACCTTGCGGGAACCAGTGACACTAATACAGTGCTAAAAGTATGCACGTTCACTGCACTAATGAGTGGCTCGGAAGAGGCTAACCTCTAGGGCGATCAAAGGCTTAACTGTGTGCCTAGCCAGTTTTTGTGTGTTAACTGTGTGCTGCTTTTACTGGGGGAAGTAATAGATTCTAGTCCCTGGGAAGACGGACTCTATGCCTTCCCCGTTCAGAACTGAGATCTCTGTTTATTGCCAATGATTTGTGGGTGCCTGAGGACATCAAATGCCTGAGGTAGAGCTCTGGCCAAAATTAGAATTTTTTTTTCTCGCAATGTAAAATCTGTTCATACATAAAAAATTTGGCTTACTTTACTGGTTTATTTTTTTTAATTAAAACATTTTTTTTTTGTATTTTTTTTCAAAAAAATTGTATTTGAAAGACCGCTGTGCAAATACAGTGTGACACAAAATATTGCAACAACCTCCATTTTATGCTCTAGGGTCTCTACTAAAAAAAAAAATATATATATATATATATATATATATGTATGTATGTATGTATGTATGTATGTGTGTATATATATATATATATATATATATATATATATATATATATATATATATATATATATATATATATATATATATATATATATATATATATATATATATATATATGTATATGTATGTATATATATGTATGTATATGTATGTATATATATGTATGTATATATATGTATATATATATATATATATATATGTATGTTTGGGGGTTTAAGTGGTTAAACGTTCTCAATTTACACACAGAAGTCTATTCCATTGACAAATTGTTTAAATGTTTAGACTTAAACTGCTAAAGAATGTTGTGATTCTTGGCAGACCGCCCAGATTTTTTCTTTTGATGGCTGTGGCTTCAGAAGAGCAGAGAGAATTCTCTGCATAGATAGAATCTTGAAATACTTTTGTCAAGATCGCAAGGGGGAAAAAAATGCGATAACGACTCTTGACGATTAATCGCGCAGCTCTACTCTAGGGCGATCAAAGGGTTAACTGTGTGCCTATCCAGTGTGTGTTTAACTGTGTGCTGCTTTTACTGGGGGGGAAGTAATATATTCTAGTCCCTGCTTTGCAGGAAGACCAAAATCTATGCCTTTCCCGTTCAGAACTGAGATATGCCGTGTTTACATAGGCGTATCTCTGTTCTCTGTTTATTGCCAATGATTTGCGGGTGCCTGAGGACATCAAATGCCTGAGGTACCCACATATTGAATTACATATATATACATGCAGGCACGCACGCACACACACGCGTACACATACACACGCACACACACACACACACGTGTTCACGTACACACCCACACACTTGATCCGGCGCACAGCTGTTGCCTTGTAGCAGTAAAACTGATATAGGGCAGACAGCAATCGGTTAACAGAAAAATGTTCTGCAATTGCAGCATTGACGAAAAATAAACATGGGGAAATGAACATATATTGCAGAGATGTACTGAATACTTTTTTTGTTTTTATTTTGCCTGGATATAAGACACACTGTCCCTTTTTAACTTAAAACATTTGAAGAAAACCAGCCTTTTGGATGTATTGAGCTTTTGTTTTGTAAGAGAGGCTCTTGCTCGTAGTAGCCCACAATTCTGTATGGCCCTTACATTCGGTGACATAACTTGTGTTCTGTACAAGCATAACATTGTTTTATAGAATGTGACCTTTCCCAGCAGCCAAGTCTTGGACTGCCACTTTTCACACAGCAAGTCTTTGTAAAAATGTGTGAGGAGTAACAAAAATCACTTGCAGTAGATGCCGCCTGTAGGTTTCCTTACTAGATTCAGGTGCTACAATCTTTTTTTTTTTTTTTTTTTTTTTTTTGGGTTGCAGGTGATTGGTTGGTTCTGCTTTTGTGTTTTTGCTTTGGAAATATTCATTTTATAAATGCTGGTGAGGACAGACTTTTTGATTCACTTGCAGAAATATTTAATGGTGTTACCTCTAGCCTGTTGCTTTGGATCAATCACACACACCTTGCCAATCTGCATGGCCATTCGTTTGGCATACCGAATGCTTTCATGTATGATGGTTATGTGTAAAAACTGATCTGTCGTTTTTCTTGTTACAACAGGCACCGCCAATCATGGCCTATCCAGCCACAACACCTACAGGAATATCTGCATTTGGAATGGTAGGATGAGATTCCCGTTCAAAACTTTTTTTGGTTGTAACGTGACAAAATGTGGAAAATTTCAAGGGGTATGAATACTTTTTCAAGGCACTGTATTTATACAGCTCTGACCATTTACACAGCGCTTTGCATATTGTACATTTACATTAGTCTCTGCCATCAAGGACTTGGTCCCTAACTCCCATACGAGAGACAGTTTAGACAGAAGCCAATTAACCTGCAAGTATGTCTTTAGTGCCGATTCACACAGGGGCAACACGACTTCAGCGCGACTTTGCAAGGCGACTTTGAGCAACTTACAACACTACTTCAAGTCGCCCCCAGGACAGGCGACTTTGGCTGTGGCCAATCAGAGAATAATCAGCTCTGGGAGGGAGGGGTTTGCCTGGGTAAACTAATTTTCTTTTGCTGTAAAGTCACTTCACTGTAGATGGAGATCCAACTTGGAGGTGACTTCCATTGAATTCTATGGGTACAAGTTGCCCACAAGTCAGATTGAAGTAGTACAGGAACCTTTTCTGAAGTCGGAGCGACTTCAGTAGTGTACATTAAGACGGCTCTCATTGAAAGTAATGGAATTCATAATGTCAAGCAACTTGGGGTGACTTGAGGGCTTACAAGTCGCCCCCCAAGTCGTTGTGTGAACCGACCCTTAGAGTGTGGGAGGAAATAGGAGTTCAGAGGAAATCCATGAATGTGCGCTCCTCCACACCCCCCTGCCAATCTGTGCTTTGATTGGACACCGCATATGTTTTGATAGCGGATTTCAGTCAATGATTTTGGCTGAAATCAGCTGATCAACTGTGGCCAATCACACACAGAGTTCTGTGTTTACAAAAATGCAAAACTCTGTACTGTGAACAGCGATCTGGCTGTTTCTTCTCCCTGCAAAGCAGTGCAAAAAAATAGAAACGGACCTCTCTGCAAAGCAGGGAGAAAAAAAGACCGATAGTAAGTAAAGTGAAAGCAGCACATATACACACATTACATTTGTTAGGCACAACGTTAACCCCTTGATTGCCCCCAGATGTTAACCCCTTTCCAGACAGTGTCCTTATTACAGTGTGCAGTGATGTAACTGATCACTGTGTTAGTGTCACTATTGATGTCAGTGTACCTCCCAGATGGTGTCTGTTAGCACCATATTCCCCGTCACCCAATCACAATCACACTTTAGGTCACTAATCACCACCATTACCAATATAGCCTCTATGGTAAATTCCAGTAGATATCCCATAGTTTGTAGACTCTAACTTTGGCACAAACCAATTAATATACACTTATTGGGATTTCTTTTTTTATCCACAGACATGTAGCAGAATACATTTTGGCCTAAATTTAAGAAGAAACTTTTATTATTTTTATTGAGTATTTTAAAACAAAGTAAAAAAAAAAGTATGTGTGTGTGTGTGTTTTTTTTATTTTTTTATATGTGTGTGTGTGTGTGTGTGTTTTTTTTTTTTTTTTTCTCCCAAAATTCAGTTTATTTCGGTTGTATAATAAAAAAAAAACCCAGTGGTGATCAAATACCATCAAAAGAGCTTTTGTGTGGGGGAAAAAAAGGCTAAAATTGTCATTTGCGTTTTAGTGTCTGTACTTGCCATCAGGTAGTTTTGGCCACTCTTGCTCCAGCTGTCTCAGGTTTGAAGGTTGTCCTCTCCAGACTGCATGTTTCAGCTCTTTACATACAGTGGATATAAAAAGTCTACACCCCCCTCTAAAAATATCAGGTTTTTGTGATGTAAAATAATTAGACAAAGATAAATCATTTCAGAACTTTTCCCACCTTTTTAATGTGACTTATGAACTGTACGACAAACTGAAATCTTTTAGGTGGAGGGAAGTAAAAATAATATGGTTGCATAAGTGTGCCCACCAAGTTAACCCCTTCCCGACCGGCTTCTGTACATATACGGTGGCAGGATGGCTCTCCTGCGCAAATTGCCGTATATGTACAGAGGCTCCCTTAAGAGCCATAGCAGGCGGGGGGATTCGATGCGCGTGGCAACCCGCGATCGCGGGCACGAGAGCCAGAACAAGGATTTGTGTGTTCTGACAGGGGAGGAGAAACAGATCGTCTGTTCCTACTAAGTAGGAACAACGATCTGGCTCCTCTAGTTAGTCACATCCCCTCAGTTAGAAACGCCTCCCTAGGACTAACTTAACCCCTTGATTGCCCCCCTAGTGTTAACCCCTTCTCTGCCAGTGACATTTATAAACTAATCAGTGGCTATTTTTAGCTCTGATTTGCTGTAGAAATGTCAATGGTTTAAAAAATTTGTCAAGTGTCCGATCTGTCAGCTGCAATGTCGCAGTCCCGATAGAAATGACTGATCGCTGCCGTTACTAGTAATGAAAATAAAATAATAAAAATGCAAATAAAATAATAAATGCCATAAATCTATCCCTTATTTTGTAGACACTATAACTTTTGCGCAAACCAATCAATATACGCTTATTGCGATTTTATTTTTTTATTTATTTTTGCAGAGGTGATCAAATGCCACCAAAAGAAAGCTCTATTTGTGGGGGGAAAAAGGACATCAATTTTGTTTTGGGTACAACCTCGCACGACCGCGCAATTGTCAGTTAAAGCGACGCAGTGCCTTATCGCAAAAAATGGCCTGGTCAGGAAGGGGGTAAATCTTTCGGGGCTGAAATGGTTAAACGAATACTTTGTTAAAGCACATTTCGATTTTATTACAGCACTCAGTCTTTTTGGGTATGAGTCTATCAGCATGGGACATCTTGACTTGGCAATGTCTGCCCACTCTTCTTTGTGAAAACACTCCAAATCTGTCAGATTGCAAGGGCATCTCCTGTGCACAGCCCTCTTCAGATCACCCCACAGATTTTCAATGGGATTCAGGTCTGGGCTTTAATCTTCTGGTGGATCCATTCTTTTGTTGATTTGGATGTATGCTTTGGGCCGTTCTCATGCTGAAAGATGAAGTTCCTCTTTATGTTCAGCGTTCGAGCAGAAGCTTAAAGGCTTTGTGCCAATATTGACTGGTATTTAGGAACTGTTTTATAATTCCCTCTACCTTGACTAAGGCCCCTGTTCCAGCTGAAGAAAAACGGCCCCAAAGAATGATGCTGCCACCACCATGCTTCACGGTGGGTATGGTGTTCTTTTGGTGATGTGCAGTGTTTTTGCGCCAAACAGATCTTTTGGAATTATGACCACAACACATTTTCCCACATGCTTTTGGGAGACTTCAGATGTGTTTTTGCAAAATTTGGATGTTTTTCTTCATATGAAAAGGCTTCCGTCTTGCCACTCTACCCCATAGCCCAGACATATGAAGAATACGGGAGATTGTTGTCACATGTACCACACAGCCAGATATTCCTGCAGCTCCTTTAATGTTGCTCTCTTGGCAGCCTCCCTGACCAGTTTTCTTCTCATCAATTTTGGAGGGATGTCCCAGTTCTTGGTAATGTCACTGTTGTGCCATTTTTTCGCCGCTTGATGACTGTCTTCACTGTGTTCCATGGTATATCTAATGCCTTGGAAATTCTTTTGTACCCTTCTCCTGACTGATGCCTTTCAACAATGAGATCCCTCTGATGCTTTGGAAGCTCTCTGCAGACCATGGCTTTTGCTGTAGGATGCGACTAAGAAAATGTCAGGAAAGACCTACTAGAACAGCTGAACTTTATTTGGGGTATCAGAGGCATTTTAAATGACTGTGTGTACTGACCCCTATTTAACATAAGTTTGAATGCGATTGCTTAATTCTGAAAACGGCTACATCCCCAGTTATAAGATAGTGGGCACACTTCTTCAACCTCATTTTTATTTTTTTATCTTCCCCTTCCTAAAAGATTTCAGTTTGTTTTTCAGTTAAGTTGTACAGTTTATAGGTCACATTAAAAATAGAAAAAGTTCAGAAATGATTTAGCTTTATCATTTTTTTTTTTTTTTACAGAAACATGACATTTTAACAGGGGTGTGTAGACTTTTTATATCCACTGTAGATGTTTGATAGGATTCAGATAGTGTTTTGTTCTTAGGCATTCTTGGGTGCTTTAGCTGCGTGTTTTGTGTCATCATCCTGTTGTAAGGTTAATGACCTGCAGTTGAAACCGTTTTCTGATACTATGCAGTATTTATTTAAGGTCCTTTTTTATAGCGCTTTACATATATATTGTACATTAATATCAGTCCCTGTCTTCAAGGAGCTTACAATCTAAGGACCACAAGTCGCATTCATACACTAGGGCCAATTTAGACCTGAGCCAATTAACCTACCGGCATGTCTTTTGGCATGTGGGAAGAAACCCGCACAGGGAGAACATGGAAACTTCATGCAGGTAGTGCCATGTTCAGGATTTAAACCGACGACCCTATTGCTGCTAGGCGAAAGTGCTAACCACTTGGCCACTGTGCTGCATCAGAATTTCTTGATGGACTACAGCAGCCATTTTCAACGAGGGTTCCGCCAGAGGTTGCTAGGGGTTCCTTGAGCTGTGGTAGACAGATCTACCATTATATGGTGCCTGCATTGTTCTGGGGTCAACGCTACTTAGCAGAGGCAACTTTTTAGCTGTCTGTAAGGGTGACGTTCTGACCACCAATGTAAGGGGAGCTTTCTTCCCAATGGACCACCAATTAATTGGCTTTTGCAAGGGTTCCTTAAGACCTGAAAATGTATTTCAAGGATTCCTATGCAGTAAAAGTTCTAAAAAAAAAAAAAAATACTATGGTTGGTCCCCATGACGTGTCTTTAGGACACCATAATTGATGATTTTAGTTTCTGTTATGATTTTATATTATCATTGCTTCATTATTTTGTGATATTTGTAAGCCTTGGGTTTTGAACTACGTGGTTGCCCTCTATGCTTTTGTGCCATAAGTGAAATCGCTCGTTCATAGGGAATGAGCGAAATGCTGGTCACGTAAAAGCTGCTTCCACCACAAGGGAATGACGGGGAGACTTTGCGCTTGCTAAAAAAAAAAAAAAAAAAAAAAAGTAAGGCTCATGGAGGACACTGGCATTCATTTACTTTTCTCCCCATCTGAACAGATGAACGGTCTTTGAGCCAACTGTGAGCCACAATCGATGTCTGAAGCGGAAGAATGATGGATGTAAAAAACACACAGAAGAGCAAGTGTGATCGCTTCCCCGGATGGCTCATTCAAATGAACTGCAAAAAAGGAGCTCCCACAGCTGATGGCCATAGAAAGGCTTTGTTTCATCACCACAGAATGATATCAATTAGCTCATGGCTCATAATATCATTAGCTCATGATGATCATAGGAATGTTAAGTAAAAGCTTCATGTACTAAACCAGCATTTCCCAAATCTTGGTTAATCAAGTACCCCCAACCACACCCTTTAATTCCACCTGTACTTGTAGATATTACCATCCATATCACCCACCTATGCGTCAGCAACGCTCCATAATAGAAGTCTACCCCACCTTCTTTCTTTCTTCCCAAGTCTGCTGCTTGGCCAGCAATCAGTGCCGGTGTTCTGCCGAGAAAGGTCCGCCCGGCGGATAAGGACCCCCTGTACTGCGCAGGCGCAGTACGAAGGACCAGGAATCTTCCGTAAATTGCCGAAGCTAAAACAGCTGGGAGTGAAGTGAACACCGCGTAGGCGCAGCCGGTGTACAAGACGATGCCGCACGCTCCCAATGCTCGCGCTACTCTGCAAGGGGAGTCTAACTAAGGGGCGGGTCTATTATTACTCTAAGCAAGGGGCAAAGCGTCCGTTTATAGGTGTGTTTAAATAAAAGAAAGGCGAGTTTTGCAATGTTGATGGGCGGGTTGGCACGATCTATTTAAGTTACTAACACAATGAATTAATCACAGTATCCGTGCGGATTTAGATTTGTTGCAGATTCATTGAAAGACCCTCTTATTTGTATTATTTTGTAAGTACGCTATTATGCATACATTTTAAATGTGGCCCTTGGTTACAGTATTGATAATTACAAATCTGGCCCTTGGTTACAGACCCGCCCCTTACTTAGACGCGCCTTGCAGAGTAGCGCGAGCATCGGGAGCGTGCGGCATCGTTTCGTACACCGACATGTTAAGTGCGCCTGCACGGTGTACACTTCCCTCGCAGCTGTTTAGCGTCGGCAATTTTCGGAAGATGCCTAGTCCTGCGTACTGCGCAAGCGATGCGCCTGCGCAGTAGAGGGGGTCCTTATCCACCGGGGGAACTTTCTCGGCAGGACACCGGCCTTCCATCCACACTAGAGGAGATCAAACTCCAGGTTACCTGCTCCTAGTAGTTTTCTTCTGATCACCTGTACAGGTTTGATGAATGGGGATCAGATAAGCTCTCAAAACGCACTGGATATTTATTTTTATTCTCATGATGAATAAAAATTTAAAATCAACTCTTAATATTTCTGGCGCTCTCTTCACCACACAAATTCTTTCTTCCCGAGGGTTCTACATTGGTAACGCCTTCGCCACACCTTTTCAGCATTTCATCCACCACCAATTCAAGAGGTTCCAAATTCAAAGAAAAAATTACCTGTGGCTATTATGGCAAGACTTAGAGGAACTGCAGTCTGATTACATCATTTGCAATAAAAACATCTTTGCCATTCTGAAGCTTCCCTCCAACCACTTTGCATATTATTTTATATATTCTGTACTTGCCAAATATGCTGCAGAAATCTCCCTCCACTAAGTCTGGCTGCCTCCATTATAACTGTGGGCAGCAGAAGCTGCTGCCTGTTCACTTCCTGGATTTACACAGACACACAGAGGCAGACCTCCAGCTCTGTAGCTGATTGGCCCTCTTAGGACTCATCCCCTCTCCCTTCTTGGCAAACTCTCAGGAGGGTAAGGGAAAGAGCTGTGCATGATGTCATAAGCCTAGGATAATTACCAGACAGGAAACTGGAAGTGGGCTGTATAAGGTATTTACTGGCAGAAATAATAAAATCCAAAGTTAAAACAAGGGCAGAAGATTTAATAGATGGAAAGTAAAAATTTTTTTTACTGAAGTTCCACTTTAAGGCGGCCATAGACTGATCGAATCTCAGCCGGTTCAGCAGGAACCAGCTGAGATTCGAAACCATGTATGGGCAGGCCAAATGTACCCAAGTTGACCAATCAACATGGGTGCAACCATCCTGCCGGATTTTACATGCAATTACTGCAAGCGGCTGCTATAGCCGCTAGTAATATTCACTGTGTTCTCCCCATGGGAAAGGCTTCCCCGCCCCTCCCTCTGCTGGGAGAACACAATGGCTTAACCAAATTGTGGTTGCAGGAAAGAAATTTGCTCCGCCTATGGCCAGCCATGCTTACAAAGTTATGTTGGGACTTAGGCTGCATTCACACCTGAGCATAGCTTTTCAGGCAGAAAATCGCGTGATTTTGCAGCGGTTTTTACCGCGATTTTGCAGCGTTTTTTATGATGTTTTGCCGCGATTTTGTGCAGGGCAAACGGTCACCAATGTAAGAAGAAGAAAAATGCCCAAATCTGCCCGATTCGATCGACAAAAAAAGGTCCGGAACTTGTTTGAGCTTCAGGGTTCGGCTTCAGGCGACATGGAGTGGAGATGTGAACCATCTCCATTGAGAATAATGGATTTTTTCCCCTCTAGCGTTTTGTAGCTTCAGGCTTCAAGATACAAAACGCTCAGGTGTGAATGCAGACTCAGGATGAACGTCTGACTACAAAGCAGAGTTGCCCAACAATTGAATATCCTCAATTGAATATCCATCAATGAGCTGAGGATTCCCGGCTCTGCAGCCGAAGTAAGAAAAGAGCGGGGATGCTCATGACGTCATTGACCTAATATGGCTATGTGGGAAGATTTGTCATGATTAGAGGATAAATAAAGTATAGGTTCTGTTCTAACTCAAGGCTTTGCAGCTTGGCATTACACGCCTTGCTCTGCTTCTCAATGCCTGATCTATCCACAATCTGATCCATTTTCCTTTTTAAATTAAAAATGTGTGGTCTGCTCTTCCTCTGCTCACTTGCAATTCAGCATGACATTATGGGGTTGGTATACTAAAACTGGAGTGCGCAAAATCTGGTTCAGCTGTGCATTATAGCCAATCTGCTTTCAGGTTTTTGAACAAGCTGAAGCTAGACGCCGATTGGCTACCACGCACAGTTGCACCAGATTTTGCACTCTCCAGTTTGACTAAATCACCCCCCGTTTCTTGGCCCAGCCAGTCTGTGAAAACCTCGATTTAGCCAACACAAAGATCGCCCGCCTTTCACAGTCTTCTCCACTTGTACCCCCCCCCCTCCCTTCTCCCCACTTGACCCTATAAAATCCACAATAGCGCCAAACCCCACAAGCTTGATCTACTATACCCACTCTTTCCTGCAAGTCATCCTTTCCCTATTAAAATAACTAGGCATTACCCTGCTAAATTCTGTCTCAAATAGCCAAAGAACATACCCTCAAACATTTACCAAGTCTACAGTCTTACACATGAATACAGTTTCATAGCGCTTAAAGCGGAGTTACACCCTGAAGTGGAACTTCCGCTCATCGGAACCCTCCCCCCCTCCGGTGCCACAATTGGCACCTTTCAGGGGGGTGCAGATACCTGTATAATACAGGTATCTGCACCCACTTCTGGGCATAGATATACGCAAAATCTGTGGGTATTTACGCCACTTCCTGCCCCCCCCCACGCGCTGTCTGCTGGGAAACACTCGGATCCCAGAGACAGCAGGGACTGTCCTTATTGCGCAGCGCGACTCGCGCATGCGCTGTAGGGAACCGGGAAGTGAAGCCACAAGGTTTCACTTCCTGATTCCCATACCGAAGATGGTGTTGGCAGCACCCGATAGATCGGCTTTGGGTGCCAACATCGCGGGCACGCTGGACGGGTAAGTGACCATATTTTAAAAGTCAGCAGCTGCAGTATTTGTAGCTGCTGACTTAAAAAATAAATAAATAAAACGGTGGAACTCCCGCTTTGTCTTACTTTGACCGCAAAATGAAATGGGATAGAAAAATGTTGTTTCTGAGTGCAACCCCACTGCGACCTCAGTATGGGCAGGCCCTGACCCAGGTAAGGTGCTCTCCCCATAATGTACTGGACACTTTCCATTCTCTGCACTGCCAATAATCATGTTACAGCAAAGCACAGTCAATTTGTGAGCGGTCTAAGCGCTGCAAAGCCGCTATTCCCTTTCCAAAGAAAAGAAAGTAAAACCATAATTATAATTTTTTTTTTTTAACAAGAGTATAATTATACATTTTACAATAGTCAGTTTGTAACTATATAACCTTTAAAAATTGGAAAGAATTAAAATCCCTTTTGAGGGACCTATTCGGACAGGGCTGGCATTTGTGAATCACTGGTTTTGCATCAACCAAGACTTTGAGGCTGGCCTCACACTAGAACACGCAGCGGCTCACAGCAGGAGTCCGGTGCGTTTCAATTAACAGTTTCAGGTTTGATTTCAGCCCGAATTTTGGTCTGACTGCGGACCAAAAGACACACAGGGCTTCTGTGCAATTTGCACCACAGCTGCTGCAGAGATATGTGAACTGGCTCCATAGAGAGCCGGTCACAATCTCCTGCTGTGCGAAGCATCCAATTCGCATAGGTGTGAACCCAGACTGAAGCTAAGGTCTCAATTGAATATCCATCAATGAGCACCATCTGAAAAGATCGACCATATTGTTGGGATCTGCCCAGAAGCCTGGGCTGGCAGCTGTCTCAGCCTCTCAGAGAGCCGCTGAAAAATGATCCAGCCGCTCCTGGCACCGCCACAGCTCAGCGCACCAGTGAGTGCTGAAGAGGCAGAGCAGAGAGCCGATGACTGACATTTACCAGCTCCCTGCAGGCTGTGGACCGAGAGCTGAGCAATCAGCGGCGTTTGATCGCTCAGGTATCGGTCTTAGAGCCGGCAGAGGACAGCTGCAGCTCAGACCAGTGCTGCAGCCATCTAGGTGCTGTTTTTTTCTAGACTTTACTTTTAATACAATTCCTGCTAAATTGTGATTGAAGCATATCTAAACCCAAAACAACAAAAATTTAAAATATTGCAGCTTACCAGTCCTTTTTTCCCAGGCTCTTTTCCCTTTATTTTCACCTGTTGACCTGCAAATAACATGGTGGCTTTGCTCAATGTATCTATGGAGGAAGCCATGTTTATAATCCAAGCTGCTTTCTTGATTGTGACTACACAAATGATAGCTTGGAAGGAAGACAGGATTGTTTCAGCTTTCTGTTCAATTCACAGGGCAATGACACTGCATTTCTAGCAAGTTCAACATAACAGGAATTTTCCGTATTTGAAGAAAATGTAAGCCAGAAAAAAAAAAAAAAAAAACGAATGCACCAACTAGATAAGAACAAAATATATTTTGCAGGTTAGGTTTAGATATGCTTAAATTCTTCAAGTGTCCATGAACTGAAAATTGCCTTTTTACACTGTCATTTATTCATCATAATAAATTCTAAATACTAGGCAGAGAGGCGGGGTAGTGATGTCACAATTTCCACCTTGTCTAGAGAACATCTTGTATTTACTGAAAAAAATACAAGACACTCTCTGAATTGCAGCAGTGCCAACCGAGCACCCCCCCCCGTTCAGTGTGCAGAGGGGAAATCACTGGAACAGCAGTTAGGAAAGGGGCGGTCGGCAGTGAGGATGGCATCCAAAAAAAAAATTCTCTTATTAGATAAACATGTAAAATCAGCCATGACTGACGTTCGAAACGCGTAGGCTGCTTTACTTAATAAAAAAATACAATTTTTTTGGACGTCATCCTGAGTGTTGACCATCCCTTTCCTTACTCTGGTATGTTGGAGGAGTCAGCAGCCTCAAGGTCTGAGCACTGGGTGGAGGTCTTATGTGGGAAGGGTGTAGTGCCTATACACCTGTCTTCCACTGGAAGAACACTTGGCGGTTCACGGATCTCCCTGTCAGCGTGCCTGAAGTCGGCCTCTGCATTGTGTGAAACATACGATTTCCTCGCCTGACAGTCAGTTTTGAGCATTATCCTTTACCCAAAGATACAGAAGGGCAAATGTTTCCAAGCTACTTCTAGGTCAAAGAATTAAAGGAGTTGTAAACCCTCAAGGTTTTAGAATGCATTAAGGTGACAAACCTTATGTAGTGCAGCACCGCCCAGAGCCCCCCTTTTACTTACCCGATTGTTCCAACGACGGGGATGAGCAGAGCAGCTCCAGCGCTGTCTCGGCTCCTCATTGGCTGGATTGATAGAAGGGGCCATTGGCTCTCGCTGCTATTAATCAAAGCCAGTGACACGGGAGCAGGGCCGAGTCCTGCTGTCTGTCAATGGATGCAGCAGCCTGCGCGTCTCTGCGGGGGCACTCGAGAAGAGGAGCGCCGCTGGGGGACCCCAGAAGAGGGGCCCCTCTGAGGTAAGTATGACATGTTTGTTATTTAAAAAATAATAAAAACTAACCTTTACAACCCCTTTAAATATATACATACATATAGAAGAAAACAACCTTCTGAAAAGCCTTCAATGGCTTGATATGTTTATTTACATCACAGCAAAACTCAATAAACCTTTAATTTTTCAGAAACTTTTTCAGTGGCCTGGGCGCCATTTTGTCGATTACATCATGTGACACTTGCCACTAAGAAATTTGAAACACATCGCCGGCTACAATTGAGCCGATAACCTGAGTTACATGGCTGGCAGGTACAGTTAAGATGGTCGGCGTTACCTGTGCTCCTGATACAGGGCCAAAAGGATTAGGTGGTCTCATTACAGGTTGGTTGTATATTAATGCTTGTTGTGGCACCGATCCCATCTGAGGAGGCTGTGAAAAAAAAAAAAAATTTAAAACACAAAGAATTATTTGTTCCTACATATCATTTATCTCTGACCAGCTTATTCTTAATCATGTTTTGATAATATATGCACACATTTAATTAAAGTAGCTGAACGTTCATTCATAACTTCTGATGCATTTTGGTGAGCATAACTGCAATTTCCTGATTCATTTTGGTATAAAATGAGATGATTGGTGTAGACACCATCAGGTAAGTCGCATCTCAAATGAAACCGAGGCGGCTCAGTTACCGTATATACTAGAGTATAAGCCGAGTTTTTCAGCACATTTTTTTGTGCTGAAAGTGCCCCCCTCGGCTTATACTCGAGTCAAGCACTTTTCTGCAGCAGAAAATGACATTTACCGACCCGACTTTGGGGCCCCGCATCTCGGGCCACTTAGTGCTAGGAACCCCAAATGGTATGCCAACCTAGTGTAATCAGCACTACAACATATCCAAAGATGGGGTTCCTGGCACAAGGTGTCCCCGAGATACGGGGCCCCAAAATCGGTTCAGAAAATGTCACTCTCTGCTGCATAAAAGGGCTTGACATTTTCCGACCCGACTTTGGGGCCCGATATCGCGGGGCAACTTGGTGCTAGGAACTCCAAATTTGGTGTGCCCAGTGGAACTAGCAATACCAAATTTGGGGTTCCTAGCACCAAGTGGCCCCAAGATACAGGGCCCCAAAGTCGGTCAACTGTGTCCATCTGCAGCAATGTCATTTCGGGACCCTTTGGGTTCAGAGACCCCAAATTTTGGCTGCTAGGGGGCATCTAGGAACCCCGAACTACAAAGTTTGAAGTTTGGGGGACCCATGGCTGCAAATGGGCATTGTTGACCCTCTTTTACACTTATAGTAGCTGCGCATTTCTCACCCTAGGCTTATACTCGAGTCAATACGTTTTCCCAGTTTTTTGTAGTAAAATTAGGTGCCTCGGCTTATATTCAGGTTGGCTTATACTCGAGTATATACGGTATATTTTGGGGCTTCTTTGCCGCATCTGGCATAGGGATGTCTTGAATCAAAATCTTTAGACTAGACTTTCATAACCATTTATTTTTATTTTTTTTGTTTAATTCTTTATTTACGTATTTTCAGCATACATCAGAACAGAAAAAGCTCATATGCGCCAACACATAAGAATTACGCAGGTTCTGAGGCTAACTGAATGCAGATAAGGCACCAAGTGTGTTTAATTACCACCTTAACCACATGCCGACCGCGCCATAGTCGAAAGACGGCTACAGCGCGGTCGGCTTATCCTGGGTGGACGTCCTCCCAGAAAACTTGCTCCAGCGCGCTCCCTGGGGCGCGCACTTGGGAATATCCGTGACCGCCAGGTCCCGAGGACCCAGCGCATCACGGATCACGGTAAACGGCCGCTGATAGCGGCTGTTTACCACGTGATCGCTCCGTCAAATGACGGAGCGATCACATGTACACAAACCGGCGTCAGGTCATGACGCCGGTTCCTCCCTCCCCTCTCTGTACCGATCGGTACAGTGAGAGGGGAGAAGCGGAAAGGGGGGGAGATGGGACCAGCGCTGTGGGCTGGATGTGTAGTGCCCACAGCGCTGGTCAGTGACGCCACCACTCTGCAATAAATGTTAATAGAAACAAAGAATTTATTTTTTTTACCGAATTTTCTGTATATTTTGATTTATAGCGCAAAAATTAAAAAACCCAGCAGTGATTAAATACCACCAAAAGAAAGCTCTATTTATGTGAAAAAAAGGACACAAAATTAATTTGGGTACAGTGTTGCATGACTGAGTAATTGTCATTGAAAGTGTGAGAGCACCGAAAGCTGAAAATTGGTCTGGTTAGGAAGGGGGTTTAAGTGCCCAGTGGGTAAGTGGTTAATAAGCCTCAAAACCTGAGTAATTAATGTGTTCTTTTTAAAGTGATGAGGTGGCAACCCTATATGCGCCTAAACTTATGGCACAAAATCATAGAGGGCAACCACATATTTCAAAACCCAACATAGGCTTACAAATATCACAAAAAATGTAAAAATAACGAAGCAATGATAATATAAAATCATAACAGAAACAAAAATCAATTATGGTGTCCTAAAGACACGTCATGGGACCAACCATAGTATTTTTTTTTTTTTTTTTTTAGAACCTTTTTACTGCATAGGAATCCTTGAAATAAATTTACAGGTCTTAAGGAACCCTTGCAAAAGCCAATTCATTGGTGGTCCAGTGTGAAGAATGCCCCCATTACATTGGTGGTCAGAACGTCACCCTTACAGACAGCTAAAAAGTTGCCTCTGCCAAGTAGCGTTGACCCCAGAATCATGCAAGCTCCATATAATGGGATCTCTGTCTACCACAGCTCAAGGAACCCATAGCAAACTCTGGAGGAACCCTCGTTCAGAATGGCTGCTCTAGTCCATCAAGAAAGTCTGATGCAGCACAGTGGCCAAGTGGTTAGCACTTTCACCTAGCAGCAATAGGGCCGTCGGTTTAAACCCTGAACATGGCACTACCTGCCTGGAGTTTCCATGTTCTCCCTGTGCCTGCGTGGGATTCTTGCCACATGCCAAAAGACATTAGGTAGGTTAATTGGCTCTGGTCTAAATTGGCCCTAGTGTATGAATGCGACTTGTGGTCCTTAGATTATAAGTTCCTTGAAGACAGGGACTGATATTAAATGTACAATATATATGTAAAGCGCTATAAAAAGGGCCTTAAATAAATACTGCATAGTATCAGAAAACTTTCAACTGCAGGTCATTAATCTTACAACAGGATGATGACACAAAACACGCAGCTAAAGCACCCAAGAATGCCTATTCACTATGTGAATCCTATCAAACATCTACAGTGGATATACAAAGTCTACACACCCCTGTTAAAATGTCAGGTTTCTATGATGTAAAAAAAAAAAAAAAAAATGATAAAGATAAATAATTTCTGAACTTTTTCCACCTTTAATGTGACCTATAAACTGTACAACCTAATTGAAAAACAAACTGAAATCTTTTAGTTGGGGGGGGGGGGGGGGGGGGGGGTAAAAAAAAAATAAAAAAATAAAATTATGTGGTTGCATAAGTGTGCACACCCTCTTATAACTGGGGATGTAGCTGTGTTCAGAATTAAGCAATCACATTCAAACTCATGTTAGAGTCAGTACACACCTGCCATAATTTAAAATGCCTCCGATTAACCCCAAATAAAGTTCAGCTGTTCTAGTAGGTCTTTCCTGACATTTTCTTTGTTGCATCCTACAGCAAAAGCCATGGTCTGCAGAGATCTTCCAAAGCATCAGAGGGATCTCATTGTTAAAAGGTATCAGTCAGGAGAAGGGCACAAAAGAATTTCCAAGGCATTAGATATACCATGGAACACATTGAAAACAGTCCTCAAGTGGAGAAAATATGTCACAACGGTGACATTACCAAGAACTGGACGTCCCTCCAAAATTGGTGGAAAAGACGAGAAATAAACCGGTCAAGAAGGCTGCCAAGAGGCCTACAACAACATTAAAGGAGCTGCAGGAATATTTTGCAAGTACTGGCTGTGTGGTACATGTGACAACAATCTCCCGTATTCTTCATATGTCTGGGCTATGGGGTAGAGTGACAAGATGGAAGCCTTTTCTTACCAAGAAAAACATCCAAGCCTGGCTAAATTTTGTAAAAACACATCTTAAGTCTCCCAAAAGCTTGTGGGAAAATGTGTTATGGTCTGATGGCCATAATTACAAAAGACATGTTTGGTGCAAAAACACTGCACATCACCAAAAGAAATCCATACCCACCGTGAAGCATGGTGGTGGCAGCATCATTCTTTGGGGCTGTTTTTCTTTAGCTGGAACAGGGGCCTTAGTCAAGTTAGAGGGACATCTAAACAGTTCCAAATACCAATCAATATTGGCAAAAAACCTTCAGGCTTCTGCTAGAAAACTGAACATAAAGAGGAACTTCATTTTTTAGCATGACAACGACCCAAAGCATACATCCAAATCAACAAAGGAATGGCTTCACCAGAAAATGTAAGTTTTGGAATGGCCCAACCAGAGCTCAGATCTGAATTCCAATTGAAAATCTGTGGGGTGATCTGAAGAGGGCTGTGCACAGGAGATGTCCTCGCAGATTGACAGATTTGGAGTGTTTTCGCAAACAAGAGTGGGCAAATATTGCCAAGTCAAGATGTGCCATGCTGATGGACTCATACCCAAAAAGACTGAGTGCTGTAATAAAATCGAAATGTGCTTCAACAAAGTATTCGTTTAACCATTTCAGCCCCCTTCCTGACCAGGCCATTTTTTGCGATACGGCACTGCGTCTCTTTAACTGACAATTGCGCAGTCGTGCGATGTTGTACCCAAAATTGATGTCCTTTTTTCCCCACAAATAGAGCTTTCTTTTAGTGGCATTTGAACACTTCTGCGAAAATAAATAAAATCGCAATAAGCGTATATTGATTGGTTTGCGCAAAAGTTATAGCAGCTACAAAATAAGGGATAGACTTATGGCATTTTTATTATTTTATTTTCATTACTAGTAATGGCAGCGATCAGTGATTTCTATCGGGACTGCGACATTGCAGCTGACAGATCGGACACTTGACAAATTTTTTAAACCATTGACATTTATACAGCAAATCAGAGCTAAAAATAGCCACTGATTACTTTATATATATATATATTATATATAATGTCACCAGCAGACAAGGGGTTAACACTAGGGGGCAATCAAGGGGTTAAGTTAGTCCTAGGGAGGAGTTTCTAACTGAGGGGATGTAACTAACTAGAGGAGGAGCCAGATCGTTGTTCCTACTTAGTAGGAACAGACCGTTTCGCCTCCCCTGTCAGAACAGGGATTTATGGGTTTACACACAAATCCTTGTTCTGGCTCTCGTGCCCGCAATCGCGGGTTGCCACGCGCATCGAATACCCCGCCTGCTATGGCTCTTAAGGGAGCCTCCGTACATATACGGCAATTTGCGCAGGAGAGCCATCCTGCCACCGTATATGTACAGTAGCCGGTCGGGAAGGGGTTAACTTGGTGGGCACACTTATGCAACCATATTTTTACTTCCCTCCACCTAAAAGATTTCAGTTTGTCGTACAGTTTATAAGTCACATTAAAAAGGTGGGAAAAGTTCTAAAATGATTTATCTTTGTCTAATTTTTTTTACATCACAGAAACCTGACATTTTTACAGGGGGGGTGTAGACTTTTTATATCCACCGTATGTAAAGAGCTGAAACATGCAGTCTGGAGAGGACAACCTTCAAACCTGAGACAGCTGGAGCAAGAGTGGGCAAAACTACCTGATGGCAAATACAGAAATCACCCGTTTTCAGTGATTACCTTTAACCACTTAACCTTAAAGGTTTTAACGCCTTCATGACCAGTGCATTTTTTAGCTATTCTGCACTGCATTAATTTAACTGGCAATTGCGCAGACATGCAACACTAAACGCAAATGACTTTTTTTCCCCACACAAAGCTCTTTTGATGGTATTTGATTTCCACTGGGTTTTTTATTATATAACCGAAATAAACTGAATTTTGGGAAAAAAAAAAAAAAAAAACACACACACACACACACATAAAAAAAAAAAAAAACACATCATATATATATATATATATATATATATATATATATATATATATATATATATATATATATACACACACACACACACACACACACACACACACATTTTTTTTTTTTTTTTTTTTTTTTACTTTGTTTTAAAATACTCAATAAAAATAATAAAAAATGAAGTTGTTTCTTAAATTTAGGCCAAAATGTATTCTGCTACATGTCTGTGGATAAAAAAGAAATCCCAATAAGTGTATATTAATTGGTTTGTGCCAAAGTTAGAGTCTACAAACTATGGGATATCTACTGGAATTTACCATAGAGGCTATACTGGTAATGGTGGTGATTAGTGACCTAAAGTGTGATTGTGATAGGGTGACGGGGAATCTGGTGCTAACAGACACCACAGACATCAATAGTGACACCAACACAGTGATCAGTTACATCACTGCACACTGTAATAAGGACACTGTCTGGAAAGGGGTTAACATCTGGGGGCAATCAAGGGGTTAACATTGTGCCTAACAAATGTAATGTGTGTATATGTGCTGCTTTCGCTTTACTATCGGTCTTTTTTTCTCCCTGCTTTGCAGAGAGGTCCGTTTCTATTTTTTCGCACTGCTTTGCAGGGAGAAGAAACAGCCAGATCGCTGTTCACAGTACAGAGTTCTGCATTTTTGTAAACACAGAACTCTGTGTGTGATTGGCCACAGTTGATCAGCTGATTTCAGCCAAAATCATTGACTGAAATCAGCTATCAAAACATATGCGGTGTCCAATCAAAGCACAGATTGGCAGGGGGGTGTGGAGGAGCGCACATGCATGGATTTCCTCTGTACTCCTATTTCCTCCCACACTCTAAGGGTCGGTTCACACAACGACTTGGGGGGCGACTTGTAAGCCCTCAAGTCACCCCAAGTTGCTTGACATTATGAATTCCATTACTTTCAATGAGAGCTGTCTTAATGTACACTACTGAAGTCGCTCCGACTTCAGAAAAGGTTCCTGTACTACTTCAATCTGACTTGTGGGCAACTTGTACCCATAGAATTCAATGGAAGTCACCTCCACGTTGGATCTCCATCTACAGTGAAGTGACTTTACAGCAAAAGAAAATTAGTTTACCCAGGCAAACCCCTCCCTCCCAGAGATGATTATTCTCTGATTGGCCACAGCCAAAGTCGCCTGTCCTGGGGGCGACTTGAAGTAGTGTTGTAAGTTGCTCAAAGTCGCCTTGCAAAGTCGCGCTGAAGTCGTGTTGCCCCTGTGTGAATCGGCACTAAGGACATACTTGCAGGTTAATTGGCTTCTGTCTAAACTGTCTCTTGTATGGGAGTTAGGGACCCAAGTCATTGATGGCAGAGACTAATGTAAATGTACAATAAGCAAAGCGCTGTGTAAATGGTCAGAGCTGTATAAATACAGTGCCTTGAAAAAGTATTCATACCCCTTGAAATTTTCCACATTTTGTCACGTTACAACCAAAAAAAAGTTTTGAACGGGAATCTCATCCTACCATTCCAAATGCAGATATTCCTGTAGGTGTTGTGGCTGGGTAGGCCATGATTGGCGGTGCCTGTTGTAACAAGAAAAACGACAGATCAGTTTTTACACATAACCATCATACATGAAAGCATTCGGTATGTCAAACGAATGGCCATGCAGATTGGCAAGGTGTGTGTGTTTGATCCAAAGCAACAGGCTAGAGGTAACACCATTAAATATTTCTGCAAGTGACTCAAAAAGTCTGTCCTCCCCAGCATTTATAAAATGAATATTTCCAAAGCAAAACACAAAAGCAGAACCAACCAATCACCTGCAACCCCAAAAAAATAAAAAGGTTGTAGCACCTGAATCTATTAAGCAAACCTACAGGCGGCATCTACTGCGAGTGATTTTTGTTACTCCTCACACATTTTACAAAGACTTGCTGTGTGAAAAGTGGCAGTCCAAGACTTGGCTGCTGGGAAAGGTCACATTCTATAAAACAATGTTATGCTTGTACAGAACACAAGTTATGTCACCGAATGTAAGGGCCATACAGAGTTGGGGGCTACTACAAGCAAGAGCCTCTCTTACAAAACAAAAGCTCAATACATCCAAAAGGCTGGTTTTCTCCAAATGTTTTAAGTTAAAAGGGACAGTGTGTCTTATAGTGCATATCCAGGCTAAATAAAAACAAAAAAGTATTCAGTACATCTCTGCAATATATGTTCAGTTCCCCATGTTTATTTTTTCTTCAATGCTGCAATTGCAGAACATTTTTCTGTTAATCGAGTGTGTGTGTGTGTGTGTGTGTGTGTGTGTGTGTGTGTGTGTGTGTGTGTGTGTGTGTGTGTGTGTGTGTGTGTGTGTTTCAATACGCATTTGATGTCCTCAGGCACAGATTCCGTCTTGCTGCAAAGCAGGGACTAAAATCTATTACTTCCCCCAGTAAAAGCAGCACACAGTTAACCCTTTGATCACCCTAGAGGTTAGCCTCTTCCCAGCCACTCATTAGTGCAGTGACCGTGCATACTTTTAGCACTGATCACTGTATTAGTGTCACTGGTTCCCGCAAGGTGTCAAAAGTGTCAGATTGTAAGCCACAGTATCGTAGTCCCGCTATGAGTCGCTGGACACCGCCATTACTAGAATAAAAAAAAAAATACATAAATATATCCCATAGCGTGTAGACACTATAACGTCCCCGTAAATCTATATACGCTTATTGAGTTTTTTTATTTATCTTTATACCAAAAACATGTAGCCAGGAGAACACCGTGATTCTTGCTAGCAGCCATCAACTTGGGTACAATTAGACCCCTTTCACACTGGGGCGTTTTTCAGGCACTTTAGCGTTAAAAAAAAGTGCATGTAAAGCGCCTGAAAGAAGCCGCAACTGCAATCCCAATGTGAAAGCTCGAGTGCTTTCACACTGAGGCGCTGCTCTGGCAGGGTGTCAAAAAAAAGTCCTGCAAGCAGCTTCTTTGCAGCGGTGAATACACGGCTCCTAAAGCGCCCCTTCCCATTGAAATCAATGGGAAGCGCCTGCAAAATGCCTGAAAAGCGCCTGCAAAGCGATTTTTGCAGTAGCGCTTTATGGGCGCTTTTAAGCCTTTATTTGGCCACTAGCAGGGGTTAAAAGCGCCCCACTAGCATACGAAAAACATTGGTAAAGCGCTGCTAGTTTAAGCAGCACTTTACGAGTGTTTTGCGGGCGCTGGCAGTGTGAAAGTGCTCTTAGCCTCCCCATACATGATTCAAACCATGTATGTCTGGCTTAACTGTTTACAATCAACGTGGAACTTAATTAATCTATACAAACTCAACTTGCTTTGTCCTTCCCACCTCCCTCTTCCATAAATTCAAAAAAAAATTATTCTATTTTTCACCATTTTGCCTCTTTGTGCCACAAGGCTGCACTTCCAGATTTCTGGTCTGGGCCCAGCTGCCTCCTGGGATTGTCATCACAGGTATCCCAGGAGGCCGTGTGTTACTAAACCACAGGTTTGCAGTGGATATCTGCACATGTACACAGATGCAGCGGAACATCCAGGGCCCATCCACCATAATCTGGCAACATTGTGTGTATGTGTGGAAGTCCACTGGTCCCAGCCGGCTCCCAAATGCCTAGAAGAGATCGGCGGGGCATCTGTGTGCTTTTTATAAACAAAAAAACACCAGGCAGCAAGCGGCAGGGGGTCATTTAGCAGTTAATTTCCTGCGTTATTTTTTAGTGTGTCTCTTACTAAAAAAGGAGGAAGCTATAATGAAACAACGGGAGATGACCTTAATGGCTTTAATGCACAAGGTGTACCCAGCCAGGGTATTGATTGCTTGGAGAGCACATCACATCTGCATGAAAAGCAACGTGACTAGTAGCTACTCGAGCTCCTGACAAGCCAATGACCCAACATGCATGAGATTTCAGAACTAAGAAAACCATTTTACCCACCGTGTAGGAAACTAGGTTCAACGAGCACGAGCAATGGCTTGAGAAGCAGTCCAGAAAAGGTGAAAAAAAAATATCCCCCCCCCCATCTTCTGGCTCAACATGGGATGATGAAGTTAAACAAAAAAAACACACTTCTTTAGGAACCCAGCAGGGGAGCATACCCAAAATATTACATACCGTTTATACTCGAGTATAAGCCGAGTTTTTCAGCACATTTTTTTGTGCTGAAAGTTCCCCCCTCGGCTTCTTTTCCACAGCCCTTTAAGCCATCTGCTGATAGTACAGAGCCTTGGGGGCACTCTGCACATGCTCAGTTTGGTGTGTATTGCTAGGGATTTTTTTTCTTGGGAGGGTGCATGTGATCAGCACAGGGCCAATCAGCACTGTCTAGACCAGTGATGGCGAACCTATGGCACGCGTGCCACAGCTGGCACGCAGAGCCATCTCTGTGGGCACACGAGAGGGTCCAGGACAGAGCTAGAGGTCTCTCTCTTCTCTCAGCCCCCCTCCCTCTCTTTCAGCCCCCCCCCCCTCTTTGTGTCCCCCTCTCTTTGTTCCCCCTCTCTTTCAGCATCTCTCTCTGTCCCTCTTCTCTTTCTCTGCCCCCCCCCCTCTCTCACCCCTCTCTCTCTGTCCCCCCATCTCTCTCCCTGTCCCCCTCCCTCTTTCTGTTCCTCCTCTCTCTCAGCTCACCTCTCTCTCTCAGCATTTCTCTCACACCCCTCTCCCCCTCTCTCTCAGCATCCCTCTCACACACCCCTCTCTCTCTGTCCCTCTCCCTCTGTCCCCTCTCTCTCAGCCCCCCTCCCTCTCTCTCAGCCCCCCTCCCTCTCTCTCAGCCCCCTCCCTCTCTCTCAGCCCCCCTCCCTCTCTCTCAGCCCCCCTCCTCTCTCTCAGCCCCCCTCCCTCTTTCTGTTCCCCCCTCTCTCTCAGCATATCTCTCATTCCTCTCTCTCTCAGCCCCCCCTCCCTCTCAGCATCTCTCTCACACCCCTCACTCTCACTGTCCTATCTCTCTCTCTCTCCTCCCTCTCTCTCTCTCTCTCACAGCCACCCTCTCTCGCAAATTGCTGTGTTGGCACTTTGCAACACAAAACCAATGTATTTATTTCAGTTTGGGCACTCGGGCTCAAAAGGTTCGCCATCACTGGTCTAGACAGAGGGTCAGGGGTTTGCAGCCTAATAGGACAATCAGGGGAGAATGAACACTCCTCCGACAAGCTTTACCAGACACTGATAGAAGTCACAAGACTGCTATATACTGCTGAGGAGAAAAGGTATTTAGCGGTTTATATTTAATTTCCATGTTCTGTGTACTGTGGGAGACCAAATATAATGAATGCAGGGTCCTGGGTTTAATAACACTTTAAGCAGTTTTGTTGGCTCATTACAGAAGGCTAGGAGTACACTGGATTTCTAGCAGACATGACCTGAACAATTAGCCCGCTATAGCCATTTTCTTATTTTCTCCTATTTTTGATGCGTTCCAGGGCATTATGGTGCATTTTAGGACTGGTTCACACCACAAAAACACACTCCAGATCTATTCCTGATGCGTTTCTCTATGCGCATTTTTAACGTGTTCCAGTGCATTTTTGATGCGTTTCCGGATACATTCCTTCTTTTCTCTTGTTTTTTTTTTTTTTTACTGTACTGGGTTCTGGTGCATTTTTGATGCATTTTAGGGCTGGTTCACACCATAAAAACATTCCAGATCCGTTCCGGGTACATTTCTGCACGCCACTTGCTCCCATCTATAGCTGGTTATCTCTAGTAAGAAGCATTGGAAGGCTAACAGGAACAAACAAGGCCAAAGATAAATCCAAGGGAAAAACCAAGCTCAACTTACCACCAGGCTTTGTTTCTAACTGTTAGCCTTCCAATGCTTCTTATACCGCGTACACACGATCGGAAATTCAGCCAGTAAAAGTCCAATGAGAGCTTTTGGTGGGAAAATGTGGGACCGTGTGTATGCTCCATCGGACTTTTGCTGGCCGAATTCCCGCCAGCAAAAGATTTGAGAGCAGGTTCTCAATTTTTCGGTCGGAAAAAGTTTTGAAATTCCGGCGCTTGCTCGGAAACAATTCGACACATGCTCAGAAGCATTGAACTTCATTTTCTCGGTTCGTCGTAGTGTTGTACGTCATCGCGTTCTTGACAGTCGAAAGTTCAGAGAACTTTTGTGTGACCGTGTGTATGCAAGCCAAGCTTGAGTAGAATTCCATCAGAAAAACCATCCAAGATTTTTCAGACGGAAAATCCGCTCGTGTGTACGAGGCATTACTGTAATAGTCAGCTATAGATGGGAGCAAGTGGCGTCTTTTTGGATCACCGTCGTGTTTTTTGGTCAGGCAACACACTGACACCTTTGCAGCCATTGTGCTATATGCTGGGTGTTCAGTGTGCCCCTGTACCTTTAAGAAGGGGTGGGCTCCCCTTCAGTCCACCTGCTCTCACCTATCCATCAGAATGTATGTGCCTCCACTGTGGGGACACTTATAAATTAGTGTTAGGTACCACAGATACCAGGGTGCCTTGACGAGGCTCTGTAGCTTACGCATGCGTTTGCAAATGTGTGCGGACTAAAACCCCTGCTTTTAACGCATACTGTTAGACAGGTAATTTGGTTGTCTGCGGGCTGGTGGTAAGTTGAGCTTGGTTTTTCCCTTGGCTTTATCCTTGGCCTTGTTTATAACCTCAACAATGTCTGCCCGATCTCCACCTAACTATATTAGCACTAGGGCCCAACGCAGTCCATGGCTGATGGTGAGAGCAGTATGATAATTGTATTGTGATCATTAACAATGCTTCACAGAAGAGTGAGCGGGGGGTTCAAACCTGAGCATTTTCACATCAAAACCTACACATGACAACTGTCAGCAATAGGCATCTCATTCTTCGCCTTACAGCTGTTCACATATCTATGCTCAGGTGCTCGAAGATTGACGCACAAAAAAGGTACACACGCTTTTTTATTTTGGAGCATGCGTTTTTGGTCCAACTTCAAGCATTCTCGCACATTTTTAGGAGCTTGAATGCACACGTGCTTGCAAAACGCTTCAAAAACACGCTTTACATAGGTGCTAGAAATGGGCTTGGGGCGCGTTCGGGTTGTGAACAAGCACAGTTCTTTTCGTGTGAAACACATCAACTGATCATCATTGCAATTTTGTCTGGCTCATTACAATAAATACATTTCTACAGCATCTTTTGGATTCAAGTGTGCGATCAATCTTTTCTTCTCTTCTTGATATTGCCTACGCTGTTGAGCTGGGATTAGCACCTTGGACCGGGTGTGTCCGTTTTTTGCCTGAAGAGGTGTGTGCACCCTTGTTCTGTTTCCTAGTCCCAACCCACCCGCCTGATCCCGCCAGAAAGCAGACACTGCACAACGCTAATCACAGGCAGGGAGAAATTTCCCCAGCCGCAGCTGCACAGATCAGGAAATGTCTCGCTGTGATTAGCGGTGCGCAGGGTCGGGCAGCTAGGTTGGGGCTAGGATCCTGAACATCCCAAACCCATCGCTACTAGGCGTGAAAGCAGTTTGAAGGATAGGACCAGCTTGCTGGGAAACTTTCCAATAAGCTGGAAATTTTCCTTACAGGACAAGAAACCAAACAGCTCTCTATATCTCGCTCTCTATATCTCGCTCTCTATATCTCGCTCTCTATATCTCGCTCTCTATATCTCGCTCTCTATATCTCGCTCTCTATATCTCGCTCTCTATATCTCGCTCTCTATATCTCGCTCTCTATATCTCGCTCTCTATATCTCGCTCTCTATATCTCGCTCTCCTAAACATTTTTTAATATGGCCATATTAGGTCAATGTCATTGACATCCTTTGCTACATGGAACCGTGAGGAGGTGAATTCCATGGCTGCAGCTGATTAGGATGGCAGCCTGATGTCATGCGACGGCTTCCTGCGGGTTTAGGCCAAACCCTGAACCTTAGGCTCATCCTTAGTGGGTCTCCAAACTTGGCCTAACAATCTCCTTCTGAAGCCACCATGCAGTTCCTAATGTTCAATGTGGTAACTCTATTATTGAGTTGCAAACAAAGGGCACCAAAGATGACAAAGAATCCTGTCATATTTGTAAAACAGATTCCTCGAGTCACAGGATCATCCGAATCTAGACCGCTTAGCTTAAACAATTAGCCCAATTATACAAACCATCTTCATCATTCGCTGCTAAACTCAAATGACCAAGCTGATAAATACCAAAGCCAAGTCTGACTTTCAACTGAACGTCTCAGTAAGGACGACTACCGCTGCTTTGTGAAAGTTAGTTGCGAGGCAAATCTGACCTTAAGGCCTCATACACACTGGAAAAATAATAACGTTATAAAAACGCCAGTAGCATCGCAGTAAGTTTTTCAACTTTTTTTTCAACGTTTTTGCAATAGCGTTTTTCGACGTTAGCATTTTTATTTTTTCAATTGATCAAAAACGTTAAATGTTGGTGAGCAACGTTTTTGAGTGTTTATCAGCATTGGAGCGTTTTTACAGCTGAAAAACGTCTCCCAGAATCCACTATTTTTTTTTGCTGCTCAAAACTGCTGATAACAGCCTATGTGTGCATGGACACATAGGATAACATAATGGAGAGTTTAGTGACTGTATAAAAAAACATCTAATGCCAAAAACAGCTGCTGTAAAAACGTCAAAAAACGTCCCGTGTGCATGAGGCCTAAAAGGGGGTCAACATCTGCTTTGATCTCGCCTAAGATTGGTGACAAATTTCAAGAGACAGGGGGTGGTACTAACCACGTGATGTTGCGTGAATGAGGTGTCTGAGATAGAAAAACACATTCACAAACAAGAAAAAAAAAATACATGCTGACACTTTAGAGCAGCCTTTCACAACTTTTTTACTTCCTTAAAATAATTTTCAGGACTAATGAAACCCCTGCTAACAAAAATACAAAAAAATACAATTAATTGGGGGGGGGGGGGGGGGGGGGGAGAATCACACCTTGCATAAGTAGTCAGTGGCAAGAATGCCCTGCTTATAAACACTGGCGTCACGCAGCTTTCTCTTCAAAGTGGCATCGGCAGGAACCACCAAATGGGTTCAAAGTACAAACGGCATCGGCAGCCCAAAGTACCCCTAGCAACCTCTGGCGGAATGGTTGAGAATAGCTGCTTTAGTGTGTCTACTATCAAATAATAAAGTAAGAGCCATTTGTGTCGGGGTCCACCTCACAGCATGGACCTCCAGAACCTAAAACACAAGACTTTAGCTAAAGGATTGGGTACCAATGTTGCATATAAAAAGGGCACCACAGATACCCTTTGGAGGCAGGCTCTTAAGTCTTTCCTAGCTCAGTTCATTCAGTAAATGAATCCACACCCTAGCAGAGGAAGAAGAATGTAGCTGTGTAAGCGATAGTAACCAGGTGCCAACACTCCATGCCATTAGTGAAGGATGTAAGGAGAGCCAGGAAGGTGCAGTGGGGGGGGGGAATCAAATCTGAGCACACAATCAAAATCTGATTAGTGTGAGGTGCCCGCGCTACAGCGAAGGTTAATACAAAGCATATCAGTTCACAGCAAGGAAGGCAGTTTTTGGTTTGTTTGGTTCAACTTACGTATGGTTGAAAATGCATGCCATTCTGTTTCATTGTTCATCAGGACGAACAGTTATACAATGCAATAACACAAGATTAGAACACAAAAACTTACACAAAACAGTACACACACATCAACATTTCACTAGCACAAAAAAAAAAAAAAAAAGTAAGCGCATTTCATTTAGATAATATCTCTCTCTCTATATATCTATATATCAGATCAGGAATATATCTGTCTAACAAATCAGCTATTAGGATTGTGGTCAGGGCTCTGTGCAGGCCACTCTAGTTCCTCCACACCAAACTCATCAAGCCATGTCTTTATGGAGCTGGTCCTGTGAACAGTGGAACAATACGTTCCTGAAGATGCCCACTGGATTGTGGGGGGGGGGGGGGGGGGGGTGAAACGCGTTAAGGAGGCCTTTCTGACCCATGGAGCACATGCCTTGGCAGCTCTTCTGGGTTTTCCATGCCATAATCTGTTCTTATACAAGCGAGTGCAATTTAATCTTTTGTTAAATTTGAATAAACTGTAAATTGTATTTTCTCTTTTGTCCTCCTTAAAAAATTTGAGTGGTGAAGTACCTGCCATTGCTGGATCTGGAGAAAGAGTGTGGAGGATAAGAGCAAAGGAGCACAGATAATATTTGAAGACCCGGGAGGGGTACAGCCAAACACAAGGTGCAGGAGCATTGGGGGGGTCACAAAACACTGGCAGTGGATTTTACTTTGTTGGATGAATGTTTAAAAGACACAGCACTGGTGGACTACGTGTGCGGATTAAAATATTATGCACACGGCATGGGAAGATTGGGACTTTGACATTAAAGTGGTTATACACACTTACATATACCCAGTGAAGTGAACAGCCTCAGAGGATTACACAGAGATTAAAGTAAATGTAAACCCGAAAAATTTTGATGTCATAATGTAGAGAATAAGATTTCCTATCATTTGAGCCCAGTCTTGCCACAAAGAGTTAATCCAGCTCTGAGCAATCCTCTTATTGTTCAGTGAGATAAATCTCGACGGAGAAAAAAACTTTGTCAAATCCTCCCCCTTGCTGTGAGTGACGGGTGATATACATATCTCGTGCACTAGCCTAAGAGACATGCATTTTTTAATTCCCTCCCACTTCTTTCTTCAGCAGCTCTGCCAGGATTGGCTGTTCTACACCTCAGCATGATTTGGCATGCTGAAGTCATGTGGGGACTTTTCTGGGTTTTGACTGGATGTTAGTGATCATAGCAGAAGTTCAGTGTAAGAAATACACAGGAGAAAATGCATGTTGATAAGGGGAGTGTAGAGGTGGGCGGGGAGTCTACTAACATCACGACTCCACCCACTGAGCCCTGGAAAACAGACCCACCCACAAAATCTGCAGTTTTTCGGGTCTCATAGCAGACAGAGGGGAGACATTTGACAGATAAGTATACATGCAGGAGGCATGTATATCCTTCTAGATAACCAATATTTCAGTAGTGTAGAAAGGATGAGAGTGGGTTTACATCCACTTTAAACAAATCCTTGTACATAAGTTACTTGTTTATCTGCCGTCTTCTCCTCCCTACACCCCTTCCAAAGGGCAGAAAGGTGTTAAAATCTTTCTTCATCTGTCAGGAGCACAGAGGAGGCAGCAGAGAGGCTGCAGTTGCAGTGTGTGAAAGCTGATTGGAGGAAAGGAACCCCCCCCCACCATTCACACAGCAGAACAGTGTTCTGAATAGACAAGCTCCGAGCTCTTCTGAGCTTTAGCTGAACCTTAACTGCTTGGCTGGAGCTACTCTTTAATCCTGCAACATTTGCAGTAACTATAAAACAAAACATGCAATATCCACACACCCCGCACACAGTCATTACACAAAAGGATCATTACCAAGGTGGCTGGGTTCCAGGTGGTGGTGGGGGCCATTTTTGGCTGCCAATTAGTCCCTCCTGTTAGTTTCTTTTCTCCGTGTTGAAACCAATGAACATCACTACAAAAAAAGAAAAAAAAAATGGCCACAAGCCCTGTAATAATTCCAGAAGAAGAATATGCCTTTCTGTGTTATTGCATTTGTCTGGGAAAAGATATAAAGATTAGAAAAAGTCTAGACAAACTGGAAAAATATGTAAAGTTTCATTAAACGTAAAAGATCCAGCTTTCATTTTCTCAGTTCATTCACTTTTATATTAAAGGCTAAAAAATCACCATTTGCAAAAATGGTCCATGTAGACAAGAGGCCCCAGTAGGTGGACTTGTGCAGTTTTTCCAAAATATTGTTCAATGCAAGGCCCATGCCTGTAGAGCTGTCCTATACGCTTATTGCGATTTTTTTTTTCCCCAAAAATATTTAGAAGAATATGTATCGGCCTAAACTGAGGAAAAAAATTGTTCTTTTTATATATTTTTGGGGATATTTATTATAGCAAAAAGTAAAATAATGCGTTTTTTTTCAAAATTGTCGCTCTTGTTTATTGCGCAAAAAAATAAAAACCGCAGAGGTGATCAAATACCACCAAAAGAAAGCTCTATTTGTGGGGGAAAAAAGGACGTAAATTGTGTTTGAGTGCAATGTCGCACGAATGCGCAATTATCAGTTAACCACTTTCAGACCGGACCATTTTGCTGGCTTAAGAAGACCAGAGGACTTTTTGCGATTCGGCACTGCGTCGATTTAACTGACAATTGCGCGGTCGTACTACGTGACTCCCAAACTAAATTGACGTCCTTTTTTTTCCACAAATAGATCTTTTTGGTGGTATTTGATCACCTCTGTGGTTTTTATTTTTTGCGATATAAACAAAAAAAGAGCGACAATTTTGAAAAAAAAAATGCATTATTTTACTTTTTGCTATAATAAATATCCCCCAAAAATATATATAAAAAAAAGTTTTTCCCTCAGTTTAGGCCGATACGTATTCTTCCACATATTTTGGTAAAAAAATAAAAATCGCAATAAGCGATTGATAGATTTGCGCAAAAGTTATTGATTTTACAAAATAGGGGATAGATTTAGGTCTTTAAAACTACTATTGTGCTGCAAAGCAGTCCATTTGCATTTTTCGCTGGTTGGTGTGTCAGAAAAATACGCCTCACACTACAATGCCACCAGTTTAAAAACTGTTAACACAAAGCAGGAAGGGAACTACGTGGTCTATGCCAAATTCTAATCATCCTAACCACACTTTGTCCTGAGCTGACTTACAAGCACATAATACAGCTTTCCTCTGAAATGATCAATGTGCCAGTGAACACATTTCATTAACATTACAGCAGGGAAGTAACCCATTTCCACATTGAATCCAATGCAACATTTTGCTTCAACTGAACTTTTTGTGCAAAGAGACAAATACAAATATGATAAAAAATTATTTAAAAATAGTTCTGTTGCCACAAAGTTTTTATACAGTAGCCAGTTAAGGCCCCTTTCACACTTGTGCGACTTCAAAGTCGCGCGATGTTGCCACGATTTCAAGGAATGCCTGTGTAAGTGCCATCAAAATCAGACCAAAGTAGAGCAGGGACTACTTTGAAGTCGTACTAATATGAATGGCTGTCATTGGAAATCATGGGGGCCGACTTGTCATGCTACTTTGCATATAAGTGTGAAAGGTGTTTCTTTTGGCTTTGTTTAGTAGGATTCTAAGTGGTTAATTCAGGGATTGTAGCAGGACTTGGGGTTCTGTTTCACTTCTTGGCTTCATCTCTGCTGGCTGCACAGCTCAGTGGTGGTCATAGGCTTTCCCCCGTCTCCCCTATGTTTGCATAAGGCCCCTTTCACACGATTGGCTCGCCTGGATCAACCTGCCATCCGATCCGACAAGATCCGCTCAAGACAGACAAATAGGATCGGATGAAAATGCACATGCAGTCCTTTTTCATGCGCTCTGCCCATAGAGAACAGCGGGGCTCTGATAGGTCCGTCCCTGCACAGTGAGCGGAGACGGACCTGTCATCCGCCGGCTCAGCCGAGATGAACAAAACGATCTCCCACTGAGCTAGCAGAGTCCATCCAGCGGATCCGCCCCGTGCCAAAGGGCGGAACATATCAATGCACAGAATCAAAAGTTCTGCCATGCTTTTGGGCATTTTCATTTGAGAGCAACTGCGTTTCGTATATAAAATGTAACAAGGGGCTGATAAAAGAGCAAGAGGGAGGATTTGGGTGGGGAAAAAAACGGTCATATTACATGTCAAGCCACAGCAAAGAACAGAAGTAGTTCCTGATCACATTACATTCTGGGCAGCAGCACCACCTCCTACTAATACTGAAGAGAGGTAATGGAGTGCGCTCTGCAAGATGACATTTGGATAACATTAAATATGAATATAGAAAATGTAACAGTAGCACAGATCTGCAGGAATTCATGGATGCACTCATTTTAACTTCAAATTTTAGAGCATTTGCCTTAGAAATACTTAAAGTGGTCCCCCCCCCAAAAAATTAAAAAATAATGTTTGGAAAAAAAATGTTTTCACTTACCTCTAAATGTCTGTTGCTAGGGGGTCCCTCTTAGTCTGCCTCCTTTGGTGCCCGGGATGGTGACATCACTTCCCCTCGGCGCAGGAAGGGCTCCCTCCTGTCAGTCATCTGGGACACGTGTTAGGTCCCAGATGACTGCGCAGCGATGACTGTGAAGCCACAGCCGGGTGCCCACAGTTGCAATGCCGGCGCCGCCGAGCGGATCGGGGGGGCGAGCGGAGCTTCGACCCCCCGCATCGCTGGACCCTGGAACAGGCAAGTGTCCGATTATTAAAAGTCAGCAGCTGCAGTATTTATAGCTGCTGACTTAATTTTTTTTTTTTTTATAGGGATATTCCTCTTTAAGTTCCATTTTAAATAACAGCTTTGGTGACTGAGAGTTTAGCTTTAAAGCGATATTTAAATCATCTTAAGCACTTTCAGCAGGGAAGTGCCTGTTTATATGTACTGCGGTGACCTGTATTTTTACGCACTAGAACAATGCCAGTCACCACTAGGACACACAGAAAACTATTTTCTACGTCTATTTGCACTGCAAAACAGCTAGGAGCTGCGCTGCAGTGAGCTGTGATAAAATGCAGACATGGTGCCCCAGAAGACGTCATCTAGGACAAAACACGTAGGGCGGAGCTGTGCCGACGTTGTCATGCCGCTACCAATCCTGGGAGTGCGGGTTTGAATGTGTTGCCGGCAAGATTACCGTACAGTTTTTCTGCGTTTTTATCTACACAGCTATGCAAGTGCAATTATAACTTAATAAAATACCTTGAAGGTTTTACACTATTGGAGCATTTTTTGATGTTTGGGGAGGTCGGTTTGGAGGAAGACCATTGGTCCTGATATCCATAGGAGTGTACCCCTATCAGCGCCTGAGCGATCTCGCTGAGGGTTATGGTTAAGGCTTATTAGACCTCTCTAGAAATAGAGGGTCGATAATATCTGGAAAGCACTCCTATTACTAGAGGTGGAGGTTTTGCACATGAAACCGTCACGTTGCTGCTGGTAATGGATGTCTATTAATGAACTTTTAAAGAAGAGTTTCTACTCATTCACATGGACTTTACCACATTCTATGTTATTTCCTTTCGTTTTGTGTCACCGATTTGCTGTCGAGGTTAGCGCAGCTCTGATATATGAATATTTTATCACAGCACATAGGAGGGCACCACATGTCACTGAACAATATCGCAACACACTGTGCTGCTGTACAGTGACATGAATGAAGGGTCACCTTTGTGCACTTTTAAGTTCCTGCTCTGTGCAGTGGTATTCCACAGAGCGGCCACGATCCTCCTCTTCTGGGGTCCCTGGGGCGATCTTGGCTCGTCCTCTTCTTTTTGAGACTACTATAGCCAGCCAAGCCACTGGTTATGGGAAGAGCGTATTCTGCCCGCTCCCAACTTGTGCATCTACGAAGCCCCGCTCCATAGACTTACATGGCGGGACTCCTCTCTGGTCCCCCCCCACTTCCTCCTCACTGCATCTGATTGACAGCAGCAAGAGCCAATGTCTCCTGCTGCTGCTCAAATGCTGTGTAAAGAGGAAAGGTGGGGAGAATTGATGCAGCTGTGCATAGCGCGGATCTATTTGCCCCTCTCCTTCCCCTTCACACGGGGGGCAGAGAAACTGATTTTTTTATTTTTTAACTTAAAGGGGTTGTAAAGGGTTTTTTTTTTTTTTTAAACATGTCATACTTACCTACTCTGTGCAAGGGTTTTGCACAGAGAGGGCCCGATCCTCCTCTTCTGGGATCCCTCAGCGGTGCTCCTGGCTCCTCCTACTCGAGTGCCCCCACAGGGACACTCGTGCTTCCAAGTTCTGCTGCGTCCATTAAAACGAACAGCAGGAATCGGTCCCGCTCCCGTGTCACTGTATTTGATTGACAGCAGCGGGAACCAATGGCTTCTGCGGCAATCTATCCAATGACAAGAGACTGGGGCTGAAGCTGCTGTGCTCGTCCCCGTCACTGGAACGATTGGGTTCAGGTAAGTAAAAGGGGGGCTCTGGATGGCAGCTGCACTACACAAGGTTTTTCACCTTAATGCGTAGAATGCAATAAGGTGAAAAACCTTGAGGGTTTACAACCCCTTTAATGCAAACGCATTAAGGTAAAAAACGTTTTTAGGTTTAATAACACTTTAATCACATACAATTATTGAAATATGTTTTCAATCCTTGCCTATATTAACGTTTAAGCTGGTGTCATGACTGCAGCTCCAGACTTCTTGCATCAAAGGTGGCTCCTTTTTCTTGCAGAATCCTATGGAGCCACCCTTGCATGCAGGGACTAGCCTTGTGTCTCTCCCTATACTGTATGCATTAATAAAAAAAAAAAAAAAAAAAAAAAAAAAAAGCAGCCTCATAACCTAGGATGGCAAAACACCCCCCTGCTCCTCCCTCCTTCTCCAAGCTATCAGACTGGCTGGAGACTGCACTGTCCATTAACTTATTTCTTTGAAGAGGGCGAGCTCAGGGAAGCAGCATTAAGACAGCAGGAGGCAGCAGCACTGAACGCTGTACACCGCAAGTTTATTTCATTGTACTCAAAGCGTTAAACAAAAAAAATAAACTGATGGTTTAATACTACTTTAAAACTTCGAAACCACTAAAGTTACTCTTTGCGCACTTACGTATCCAATCTGAAAGCCTACATAAGTACTGCCAGGCCAACAGGCCTTATTTATTAAATGCTTCTCATGGGAGAATTATCTGCTCAGTAAAAGGCAGCGAGGCTTATGGCAGTTCAGGCAAAAAATCCCCAGTGCTCGACTCAGCATACAGAATGAGGCACAACGTTTAAGAGGAGAGCTATTCCTCCTTTATAAGATGTTGCTGACAAAGGGGGGGGGTTCTGAGATAGCTTTCCTGAAAACCTTGTGTCTCATTCTGTATGCTGAATAATACACCAGGGATTTTGCTCTTCTAAACTGCAGTTAAGCTTCAATGCCTTTTGCTTTGGGATACATACGATCGTCTTTGAAGCAAGGGGCGGCACAGTGGTGTAGTGGTTAGCACTCTCACCTAGCAGTAAGAAGGGTTGCTGGTTCAAATCCCAACCACAACACTTCCTGCCTGGAGTTTGCATGTTCTCCCTGTGCCTGCGTGGGTTTCCTCTGGGTACTCCAGTTTCCTCCCACAATCCAAAGACATGCAGGTAGGTTAATTGGCTTCTGTCCAAAAAATTGGCCCTAGTATATGAAGGGGGACCTTGGATTGTGGGCTCCTTGAGGGTAGGGACTGATGTGAGTGTGCAATGTACAGGGATGGGGACAATTGTAGACACTCGCTCAGGTTGAACTGGATGGACTGATGTCTTTATTCAACCTTACTAACTATGAAACTATGAAAACTATGAAAGTTACCGATTGTCTCTTAAGACGTGCCAATTACTTCTATTACCTTAAAGCCCCCACAGACTTGCAAACTGAAGGATGGAAGTTAAGGTTGTAATCATCTTATCATAGAGCAATCTGGACAAAGACACCGTTCTCAAACCAAACTAATTATCTTTAAAATGACTTTAGTACTCGCAGTATATTGTCTGCTTAGAGCACATGAAGTGTCAAACACAAGACCCGCAGGCCAAATCCGGTCAACCAGGTAATTTCATGTGCTCCTTGCACCCCTTCCGCAGCTGTGGCACCCCCCTCGTCTCCGCAGTCAACAGCAGAGAGGATAGAACTCCTCCGCCAGATACTGCACTTCCCTGTGCAGCTGAGTAGAGGCTCATCTGCAAAACCCCCCGCCCACACAGCAGGAGGACAGAACACCTACAGATCTTGCAAATCCCTGTTCAGGTGCAGCACCTCCCCATCTCCGCCTCCCCTGTTCTCAGTATTCAGCAGACTCCAGCTCTCCTCTGGTCCTCCTCCAGACCCTGCCCTTCCTGCTTCCCAGCCCCCGCAGCCAGCTTCTTACTGGAAGCAGCACAAGGCAAGGGGGTTTGACTGGCACAAGAGAGAATGTGGGACTCGACTTCTGATGGCGGGGGGGGGGGGGGTTCTTAACATCTACTGTAAAGGGGGTGGGGTGCTCTGGGCATCTAGTCATACGGATACAACGCGGCTCTTTGAGGGCAACCATAATGCTGATGTGGCCCAGCAATGAAACTGAATTTGACACCACTGACTTAGAGTAACCTCTACACCTCCAACACTTCTGGGAGTGCTGAGGCTCTGTCATCCCAAGACGTCTTTCACACCAAGTCGCCTATAGCGTCGGCGGTAAAACGCCGCTATTTTTAGCTGCGTTTTACCGGCGGATTTGGGGCACATTTCGGCCACTCGCAGTGCGCTTTTACCCCCCACTAGCGGCCGAGAAAAGGTTAAAACCACCAGCAATACATCGCAATAGCAGCGTTTAGCTGGCGGTATTACAGCGCTGCCCGATTGAATTCAATGGGGAGCAGCGGTGGAGGAGCGGTAAACACACCGATCCAAAGAAGCTGCTGGCAGGACTTTTCCTGACGTCCTGCCAGCGCACCGCTCCAGTGTGAAATTCCTCCGGCTTTCACACTGCAGACAATGGTGCAGCAGTTTGAGGACGGATTGCAGGCGCTATTTCTATTGCTATAGCGCCTGCAAAACGCCTTTGGTGTGAAAGGGGTCTAAAAGCCCCCAAGATGCTCAGCACTGAATGAAGAGAATGTAAACTCCAATTCACCTGACTGCTTTGCTTCATTGACCAAGCCTAAACCAATACGGAAGCTAAAAGAACGTACAGTGCTTGCAGCGGTTTTAAACTATTTCAGCAGCAGATTTCAAGATGTATTATGCAGACTCTTCTGCTCTTAGCCCTTGTTCCAGGTTAAGCTGGTGCCCAGATTGCTGCGCACATTTTCCTGTGTTATGGTGGCTCCAATCTTTAGCAGGGTTCATGTGGAGCCACCCTTGTATGGATGCTCCTGGCCAGGACTAGCACAGCGTCTCCCTACTCTGCAAGTCTATACAAACACACAGCCCCGAAGCCTAGGATGGCAAAGCGCTCACATGCTTCGCCCTCCTCCAAACCATTGGACAGCTGCTTGAGACAGCACTGTCCCTTGCTACCCCTTCCTTGTAAAATATTTTGTGCTCCCCCAACTGGAAGATCAAAGAGCTGAAACAGGCTGCTTGTTAACTTCAAAATTGTTCGTTTTAATAGTTTACACTGAATATTTATTTAGTTGAGCTTAGTGTTTTAAAGGACAAGTTATACACTATGCTGTCTAGGGGCACCAGTGTGTTAAAAATATGCGACTTTCCAAATACAGCCTTAAAGTAGAACTACAGCAAAATTTTTTTTTTTTACTTTTGGAGTAAGGGAGGCTTAAATAACCGCTGTCAGTTAATTTTTTGTCATCTATGTCCCATTGGGAAGATATCACTTCACTCCCTGCCCCATAACCAAAAACAGGAAGTGGGAGGAAATCCCTGAAAATGAAGGCAATCCTCTGGGACCCCCCAGGTGTCGCCATTGCAAGTTTTCTCCTCCATTACTTTTCTGGGAACAACCCAAAATTTGGGATTTTCTTTTAATTTTAAATTGGCGTTCCACCCAAAAATTTAACTACTGCTTTAACCACTTCCCGACCGGCGCACACAGATATACGTCAGCAGAATGGCACGTACAGGCAGGAGGGCGTATATACAAGTCCCTCCTTAATGCCTGTCGCGCCGGGAGCGGCGCGCTCCCGCACCGGTTGGGACCCCCGTGAGGCCGGTCGCGGGCCCCGCGATCGTCTCACGGGAAGGCAGAACGGAGACATGC
>CM053027.1:591045545-591071818 GCA_028564925.1 Lithobates sylvaticus
ATATTGTCTTGATGAATGAACACGAAATTAAAAGTTTTTGGGACTCAGCAATAAAAACCTGACAGGAGTTTTATTAATGTACAACGCTATCCAAATTTTTAAAGTGGAAGTAAACCCCCCTATCGTTTTCAGCCAAGGAAGCTGCCATCTTTGCCTGTGTTTAATCTTCAACTGCCACAGTGCTGCACATGTGATCCGTTATGACACCAGCCATTGGATGGTTTGACTGTTTGGTTGAGAGCACAGCCAATGCGCAGTTAGCATTTCCGGCATGCCTTTTTTTTTTTTAAACTGTTAAATCGATGGGTTTACTTCCGCTTTAAAAAACAAGTTCTGGACATTCAAATTTTGGCTTTAAGTGTTGGTGTTTACTGTATACTCCTGGTGTGGCTCACCTTGTCTCAAGTAATTTTTGAAATTGGACATTTGGTTTATTGCCAACTCCTTTTTTAATGAAATATACTTACCCTGGTTTGTTTAGTACCGTATTTATCGGCGTATAACACGCACCCCAAGATTAGGAGGGAATTTTAAGGAAAAAAAACTTTTAGGAGGGAAGTTTAAGGAATTTAAATGCCCATCAATGCAGCCTTATCAGTGTCATTGCAGCCTTGTCAGTGCCCATCTGCAGCCTTGTCAGCGCCCATCTGCAGCCTTGTCAGCGCCCATCTGCAGCCTTGTCAGCTCCCATCTGCAGCCATGTCAGTGCCCATCTGCAACCTTGTCATTGCAGCCTTGCCCCAGTGTCATTTACATTTAAAAATGGCGCCGCCGAGATACAGAGCCGGATGTCCTGTGTATCTCGGCGGCGCTCGATAGCTTTCGGCTGCTCTCATCGACTTTTGGACGCTTTTGGACGTTCTCGCGGCTTTCGCCCGCTCACGCCGCCTTTCAGACACTTTCGGACGTTCTCGGCAGCTCTCGGCTGTACGCGGCCGCTCTCAGCGGCTCACGCGGGACTGCGAGAGCTGCCGAGTGCAGCCAAGAGCGGCCAAAAGCCAGCAAGAACAGCCGGGAGC
The DNA here is from genome assembly GCA_028564925.1 of Lithobates sylvaticus. Taxonomy (NCBI): domain Eukaryota; kingdom Metazoa; phylum Chordata; class Amphibia; order Anura; family Ranidae; genus Lithobates; species Lithobates sylvaticus. The sequence goes on from CM053027.1 coordinate 591,046,565, forward strand.
TGCAGAGAACGGCTGAAAGCGGCCAAAAGCCATCGAGAACGGCCGAAAGTGGCGAGAAAGGCCGGGAGGCTGACAATCGGCGGGGGATCGGCGTATAACACGCACCCACGTTTTCCCCCTGATTTTAAGGGGAAAAAAGTGCATGTTATACGGCGATAAATACGGTATTTAAATTTGTAAAAATATCGAAGTAGGAGATTTGGCATTAGTCTCATGTTGATGCTTTAAATTTCCTTGGTGGAAAGGGATACTTTATAAGAAAGAGGATGATTTAATACTACTTCACATTTTTTTTTCCTTGACGATAGCTTTGAACAATTCATCCCATATAAGACAGACTACGTTGAGTATTCAACGCAACAATTCTGTAGATTCAGCTCTCTAGGGGTCATACAACAATACATTACACCATACAGAAAACATTTTAAAGGTCATTGCACAAAGCAGTGACCTTCCCAGCTGTAGTCAGAGGGACACATTAGAAAGAGGCACAAGGCCATGTCAAAGAACAAATAGAACTTTGTGACATCTTTGTCAGGTTCTTCCAGCCTTCCACCTGCTGAAATAATTGGGGTAAGGCAGAGGACCTGTTAGTGTCCTCGGTTAAGACAAGGTCCCAGGTCAAGAGGCATGCTGTTGAAAGAAGGCTTTCTTCCTTCTGCAGTGGAGACAATACTTTCCTCTCGTCAGTTCGGAAACAGGGCAATAATGACTCAGAGGCTTTTCAGTATCATGACACATATGATTCATTATAAAATTTGCGCACGCTTGTCTGGATTGTTAATGACAGTGACGTTTTTTTTTGGTTTCTACCAAACCAGTGTTTTTGTGGTCATTAGTCAGCCTGGCTGTCTCTAATACCCTCACAAAGATCTTTAGTAATTGTTAAAAAATTTGAAGTTTGGTCAAGGAAAATTCAGCAATATGACCCTGTTGTTATTTATTTATTTTTTCTTGTGCATGAGATTAACCAGTTAACAACCGGCCCATAGCCGAAAAACGGCTACAGGGCGGTTGCTTAACTCTAAGAGGCCGTTAATTAACGGCCTCACAGAGTTCCCCTCCACTCGAGAACATACGTGATCGCCGGGTCCAGAGGACCCGGCGGATCACGGATCACGGTAAACAGCCGCTCATCGCGGCCGTTTACCACGTGATCGCTCCGTCAAATGACGGAGCGATCACATGTAAGCAAACCGGCGTCATTTGATGACGCCGGTTCCTATCCCCTCCTCTCTCTGTACCGATCGGTACAGTGTGAGAGGAGAGGGGGAGGGATCGGTGGCAGCAGTGCTGTGGGCGGGATCTGTAGTGCCCACAGCCTGCTCTGCATGCCACCGATCCATCCATCCATGCTCAGCCATCCCTCCATACCCTGCAATACACAGCAATAGCCTGCAGTGTATTGCAGGGTATGGAGGGATGGCTGAGCATGGATGGATGGATACCCAGCGATACTCTGCCATACCCAGCAATACTCTGCCATACCCTGCGATACTCTGCCATACCCTGCGATACTCTGCCATACCCTGCGATACTCTGCCATACCCTGCGATACTCTGCCATACCCTGCCATACCCTGCGATACTCTGCCATACCCTGCGATACTCTGCCATACCCTGCGATACTCTGCCATACCCTGCGATACTCTGCCATACCCTGCCATACTCTGCCATACCCTGCCATACCCTGCCATACTCTGCCATACCCTGCCATACTCTGCCATACCCTGCGATACTCTGCCATACCCTGCGATACCCAGCGATACTCTGCCATACTCTGCGATACCCTGCCATTCCCTGCCATATTCTGCAATACCCTGCAATACTCTGCCATACTCTGCGATACCCTGCCATACCCTGCGATACTCTGCCATACCCTGCGATACTTTGCCATACCCTGCGATACTCTGCCATACCCTGCGATACTCTGCCATACCCTGCGATACTCTGCCATACCCTGCGATACTCTGCCATACCCTGTGATACTCTACCATACCCTGCGATACTCTGCCATACCCTGCGATACTCTGCCAAACCCTGCGATACCCGGCCATACCCTGCGATACTCGGCCATACCCTGCAATACTCTGCCATACCCTGCAATACTCTGCCATACCCTGCGATATTCTGCGATACCCTGCCATACCCTGCGATACCCTGCGATATTCTGCGATACCATGCGATACCATGCAATGCTCGCTACGATCGAAGCCAGGATAATTTTTTTTTTTTTTTTTCAGGCTTTCCAGCCTAGAGGTGAGATGTGGGGTCTTATTGACCCCATATCTCACTGTAAAGAGGACCTGTCATGTCATATTCCTATTACAAGGGATGTTTACATTCCTTGTAATAGGAATAAAAGTGATCAAACTATTTTTTTGGGGGAAAAAAAAGTGTCAAACTAAAATAAATAAAGTAAAATGAACAATAAAAAAAAAAAAAAAAAATTGAAAGCGCCCCTGTCCCCGTGTGCTAGCATGCAGAAGCGAATGCATACGTAAGTCCCGCCCACATATGAAAACGGCGTTCAAACCACACATGTGAGGTATCGCTGCGAACGTTATAGCGAGAACAATAATTTTGGCCCTAGACCTCCCCTGTAACTCAAAACATGTAACCAGTCAAAATTTTTAAAGCGCCGCCTATGGGGATTTTTAAGTAGCGAAGTTTGGCGCCATTCCACGAGCGTGTGTTATTTTGAAGGGTGACATGTTAGGTATCTATTTACTCGGCGTAACTTCATCTTTCACATTATGCAAAAACATTGGGCTAAATTTACAGTTTTGTTTTTTGTAAAGCACAAAACTTTTTCTTTCCAAAAAAACCTGTTCGAAAAATTGCTGCGCAAGTACCGTGCTAGATAAAAAGTTGCAACGACCGCCATTGTATTCTCTAGGGTATTTGCTAAAAAAAATATATAATGTTTTGGGGTTCTATGTAATTTTCTAGCAAATAAATGATGATTTTTACATGTAGGAGAGAAATGTCAGAATTGTCCTGGGTGCTCCAGAACGCCTGATGGTGCTCCCTGCATGTTGGGCCTCTGTATGTGGCCACACTGTGTAAAAGTCTCACACATGTTGTATCGTCGTACTCGGGAGTAATAGCAGAATGTGTTTTGGGGTGTAATTTGTGGTATGCATATGCTGTGTGTGAGAAATAACCCGCTAATATGACAATTTTGTGAAAAAAAAAAAAAGACAAAAAAAAATCTTGATTTTGCAAAGAATTGTGGGAAAAAATGACAACTTCAAAAAACTCACCATGCCTCTTTCTAAATACCTTGGGATGTCTTCTTTCCAAAAAGGGGTCATTTGGGGGGTATTTGTACTTGTTTGGGTCTCAAGAAATGAGATAGGCCGTCAGTACTTCAGGTGTGATCAATTTTCAGATATTGGCACCATAGCTTGTGGACTCTATAACTTTCACAAAGACCAAATAATATACCCCAATTTGTACTTATTTTTACCAAAGATATGTAGCAGTATAAATTTTGGCCAAAATTTATCAAGAAAAATTACAAATTTGCTAAAATTTTTAACAGAAACTAAGAAAAATGTATTTCCTGACAGACTCCATGGCAGCCTACGTGTGGGTTAACCCCGCCTCCTCTCCAATGCTATAGGACCCCTTTCAAATAAAAGAGCTCTCACCCCATGGTACTACGTTCCTTTTTTGTCCTCCTCCAATGGACCATATTTATACTCTACGGGCGTCCGGTCGGATGGATACAAGAAAAGTCGGCATACCTTGCGGTGCAGCTCAGATCCCAGCCATGGGCGGGCAGAAGCTTGGGAGGCCCGTTGATACCCTTGTGGTGTGGGGTGGTTGCCTCTGGGTGCCTGACGGACGGACGGTCGGACCATGGACCATGGACATCTTTTTCTGGCTGGCAAAGGTCTGGACTCTTCACATATATATGCTCCATGGCAGTCGCCTCTTAGTATTATGTGTTCTTGTGTCTTGATGTTATTTCTATCATGCAGAGCGTTTTTTCCCCCTTATGGCGGCTGGAACTCTTCTGCGCTCCAGCTCGCCGTGACTTCCGGGTGGCGGCCGTTCCCGCTACTCGCGCATGCGCAGTAGCATCCTCGAGAACGAGGCTTGGCTCGCACGTGCGCTGTCTGGTCATTTTCCGGCGGCCGCGCATGCGCCGTTATGTTTTCCCCTTCTGCGCAGGCGCGTAGGGGGAGGGTGGATGACGTCACAGGCGGGAGATTTAAAAAGCGGCTTTTTTGCTTCTGTCAATGGGGATTTTCTGTCAGAACAGAAGCAGAGTAGCAAAGCAGCAGAGGTGTTTCCAGTTAGGCCTGTATCCCCAATTTGCTGGGTAAGTGACCTTGTGCAGCTATATTTTTTATTTAAAAAAAAAAAAAAAAAGAAATAGATAATAATATTAAAATAATAAGATATATATTTAAAAAAAAAAAAAAGAAAAATTTTTTGTTTACTGTTTGTTTAGATGACTTTTTGGTTTTATGCTTAAAGCACGTAAATGTTTAAATTATATGCTGGTTGTCTTGTGGCTCAGGAGTTTTATTGGGTCTGCTGATTTTTTCCGCAGACCGCACGCCTGTTAATCTCACGTCCACGCAGTATGGACAAGTCACCGCCTTTAAGTGGCCAGCCCTCACGCACAAGGTATGTGCCGTTGAGGGGAGGGGGTTAAAATTTGTCACAATGACTTTTATACGCTCTTTGATGCATGATGCGTTTCCCCTCCCATTTTCTTTTCAGCCCTTCCAGTAGAGACCTTGCCAGACCACAGCATCAGTCATCGTCAAGATCAAGACGTGAATCACCATCGGATATACACCACCATAGGAGACGCTCTAATTCCTCCTCAAGACACCGCTCCCACCGCCATGACAGCCGCTCTAGTCACAGAGCCTGCTGGGGATGTGGGACACAAGTCCCGGAGGGCAAGTCTTTGTGCGACCAGTGCTATGCCCAAGCGGTTGGGGAAAAGGAGACAGAAAGCCAGAGCTTGGAGTCTCTAGTAAGGCGCGTGGTGCATCAGTCTCTCAAAGAGGTAGAAACACCTCACACTCGGAGCCAGTCCACTCGTTCCGGCTTCCCGGCCGTGGATACACACGAGATGGCAGGCCCTTCACAGCCATACGCCTCTTCGCCTGACTCTTCAGAGTATGAAATTGATGGTGAAGAAGAGAGTGTTGGTTTCGACTTCTCCCTGGTTTCGCCTTAAATCAAAGCGATCAAAGAAGCCCTTAACTGGGAGGAACCATCTGCCCCACCAACGAAGCAGAAAAAGTTCTTTAAGCAGAGTTTCCCGCTCCTTACTGAACTAAAGGACATCATTGACGAAGAATGGAGTAAGGTAGACAGAAAGTCTTCTACGTCAAACAAGACAGCCAGGTTGTATCCTTTTAAAGCAGACGAGGTCAAACACCTGGAGAATGCTCCTTCTGTGGATGCGGCTTTAATGCGCTTAGCCAAGCATGTCACCCTCCCTTTAGAGGACGCTGTGTCCTTCAAGGATGGTCTCGAAAGGAAGATAGACCAGGATGTCAAGAGGATCTATGGGCTGGCGGGTTTAGCCTGCAAGCCTGCCCTTGCATTAGCAACCATGTCTAAGGCCATGGAAGCCTGGACGGAGAATGTGGATTCCTTTCTGAGAGGAGTATCTGAAGAGCTGGCCAGAAGCTCGGCTGCGGCAGAACTAAAATTGGCAGCGGTCTTCTTGGGGGAGGCATCCATTGATCTGATTCGCCTGTTGGCGCGTATTATGTTATCATCGGTTACTGCCAGGCGGGCCTTGTGGCTGCGTCCTTGGCTTGCGGATCCAGTTTCCAAGCAGTCTTGGTGCAGGATTCCCTTTGAAGGGTCTTCTCTGTTTGGAAACAAACTAGATGATGCCATATCCCGTGCCACAGGTGGTAAGTCGGGTTTCCTTCCTCAGGACAGGCGTCTGTCGGGAAAGAAGAAGTTTCAATATAGAAGACGCAGCCAGGAGCGCTCAAGGGAAGCGCGCTCTTACAAGCCGGGTCGTGACTTTAGAAGAAACTGGGGCAGAGGCCAAACTTCCTTCCGCAAATCCAGCAAGAGCCAGACATCTGATGGTCGGGGTCCGGCGAAGTCCTTTTGAGATCGCGCCCGCCCAGGCGGGTCGGGTAGGGGCACGTCTGCTCCTTTTCCGGCACGTCTGGGTGGCCTCGATCTCAGATCACTGGGTCATCAAGACAGTGTCGTCAGGCCACAGATGGGCCTTTTCCAGTATCCCTCCCCCCAGGTTCATATCCACTCTACTCCCTTCATCAGAAGAGAAGAAGCAGGTGCTGATGTCTTATGTGGACATACTGAAAGTTCAAGGGGCAGCAGTGCATGTTCCAAGAGACGAATGGTTTCAAGGGGTATACTCCCCACTATTCTTAGTTCAAAAGAAAAATGGCGCCTGGCGCCCAGTCATCGACCTGACCTACCTCAACAGGTTCATAAAGCACGGAAAGTTCAAAATGGAGACGTTGTCAACCATTCAACAAGCCGTCCAACCCGGGGATTGGATGATCTCTATCGATCTAAAGGACGCCTATTTCCACGTCCCAATAGAGAAAGAGTTTTACAAATTTCTCAGGTTCCAAGTCGGGGAAGAACATCTGCAATTCATCTGCCTTCCCTTTGGGCTGACAACATCCCCCCGAGTCTTCTCAAAGGTGCTGTTGGCGGTAGTGGCCCTGGTCAGACTAAAAGGCATACGTCTCTACCACTACTTAGACGACCTCTTAGTGTTGTCCCAGGACAAAGAACAGTTACTGTTCCACAGGGACCAAGTGATTTCCATCTTGTCCAGCTTCGGATGGCTCCTGAATTTGGAAAAAAGCCATCTGGTCCCATCTCGGCAGCTGATATATCTGGGAGCCCAGTTCGATACAGTGAGAAATACCATCTCTCTCCCATTAGAGAAAATTTCAGTAATTCAGGGGAGGATCTTGCGGGCTCTACACGCCTCACATCTGAAGGCCGCTCAGTGCCTAGAAATCCTAGGGACAATGGTCTCTACGACTCAGATGGTCAAGTGGGCACTATGGAGGTTACGGCCGTTCCAATCGGGGTTCCTCCGTCAATGGAAGTCAGGCGACAAGAATCAGTTGATCAGGATATCCACGGCTATGAGGAACAGCCTCTTCTGGTGGCTTCTTCGCAAAAACCTATTGAATTGCCACTCTATCGCTCCCATCTCCTGGGTCACAGTTACGACTGATGCCAGCGGTACCGGTTGGGGGGCCCTATGCGGGTCAGCCCTTGCCCAGGGCAAATGGGCCACTCAGCTAGTCATCCCTGGGTCGAACGTGCTAGAGCTTCGAGCAGCCTGGTGTGCTCTCCAGTCTTTTTCTCACCTCCTGAAAGGGAAGTCAGTGTTACTGAGAATGGACAATACCACGGCGGTATCCTATGTCAAGAGACAAGGAGGCACACGGAGCACCACTCTCCTTCAGGAAGTCGAACCCATCCTTTCTTGGGCTCAGAAGAACCTGGCAGGCATTTCGGCAGTATTTGTTCCCGGGGTCCAGAATTCCCAGGCAGACTTTCTTTCTCGCAACCAACTAGACAACAACGAGTGGTCACTGCATGTGAAGACATTCGAGTGGATTCTGTCCATGGGGTTTACTCCAGAAGTGGATCTCTTCGCATCTCCCTGCAACTTCAAGGTAGTGAAATTCTACACTCGGGGTCGGTGCAGCCAGGCGTTCGGGATAGATGCCCTGACGGATTATTGGAGCTTCAAGAAGGCATATGCTTTTCCTCCACTCCCGGTGCTACTCAGATTCCTGCGCAGGCTTCAGTCAGAGGAGGTGGAAGTAGCGACAATAGCTCCCTTTTGGCCAAACAGACCTTGGTTTCCACTTCTGATCCAACTCAGTTTTCGAGAGCCGGTGCCTCTTCCTCTCAGACCAGACCTTCTTTCCCAAGGGACAGTCCTTCATCCTTGTCCGGCACAGTTGAAACTGATGGTCTGGTTCTTGAGAGGGAAAGGCTGGAATCATTCGGGTGCTCCTCCAAGGTGATCTCTACTCTGATGAGTTCAAGAAGGACAAGCACAAATAAAGTTTACGGTAGGATATGGACAAAATTTGTAGATTTCTCTTCCTCCTCGGGCAGATCCCTTAGAAAACCGGAAATTCAAGACATTCTTGCCTTCCTACAAACTGGCCTAGACTTACAGCTATCCATCAGCTCGCTCAGAGTCCAGATTTCGGCTTTGTCAGCCTTTTCAGGAACATCTTGGGCAGTTCATCCTTTAATTCGACAATTTTTTCGTGGAGTGGCAAGACTCAAACCTCAGAGGAGACCACGGTTCCCCAAATGGGATTTGCCACTTGTACTGGATTACTTATCTGGACTCAGTACCACGAGGTCTTCCCCACTCTCTCTGAAGGACTTTTCGGCAAAAGTAGCGTTCATGATAGCCATTACCTCAGCTAAGAGGGTTTCAGAGATTGGATCTTTGGGTCATAAAGAACCCTTTTTGACGTTCTTCCCGGACCGAGTTGTGCTCATCCCGATGTTGGGTTCGAACCCGAAGGTAACATCAGTGTTCCACGATAATCAAGAAATTGTGTTACCCACATTCCGGTCTCCGGATTCTTCTGAGATGCACCCATTAGATGTAGGTGAGGTCCTGAAGTCCTATCTTAGTATCACTTCTTCTTTTAGACGATCCGATCACCTGTTTATTCTTCACTCTGGTACTAATAAAGGGAAGAAAGCCTCGACTAGGACAATTGCGTCTTGGATTGTGCAGGTCATCCAGCAAGCTTACAGGGCTAAGGGCTTGGCTCCTCCAGAGGCGGTGACAGCTCACTCTACTCGCGGAATGGCAGTATCCTGGGCAGCGGCGCAGCATGTGGCTCCAGATGTCATCTGCAAAGCGGCCTCTTGGGCCTCTATCAATACTTTCATGTCTCATTACTGTATAGAGCCTGCCTCACTGTCTTCTGTTGATTTTGGTAGTAAGATCCTATCGGTGGATAGGACAAAATAAATTTTCTGTTTGTTTAAGCATACCCTCCCTGTGTGGTTTGGCTAGTTATTTCCCACACGTAGGCTGCCATGGAGTCTGTCAGGAAAAAGGAAAATTTATTATCAAATACTTACCGTAATTTTCCTTTCCTGATGGACTCCATGGCAGACGGAGTTCCCACCCATTTGGTTATTGAGTAGGCTAGTTACGGAACGTAGTACCATGGGGTGAGAGCTCTTTTATTTGAAAGGGGTCCTATAGCATTGGAGAGGAGGCGGGGTTAACCCACACGTAGGCTGCCATGGAGTCCATCAGGAAAGGAAAATTACGGTAAGTATTTGATAATAAATTTTCCTTTTTTTTTTACCAAATTTTCTGTCTTTTTCTTTTATAGCGCAAAAAATAAAAAGCTCAACGGTGATTAAATACCACCAAAAGAAAGCTCTATTTGTGTGAAAAAAAAGGACAAAATTTTCATATGGGTACAGTGTTGTATGACTGAGTAATTGTCATTCAAAATGTGAGAGCACTGAAAGCTGAAAATTGGTCTGGTTATTAAGGGTGTTTAAGTGCCCAGTGGTCAAGTGGTTAATGTAATGATAATTTTACGGTGTGTTAAATATGTTTTTTTTCTGTTTATAGTTATTAATATTCTTATATTATATATATATATATATATATATATCTATATATATATATATATATATATATATTTAACCCTTAACCCACCGTAAGTACTTCCTGGGGTATACATAAAGTGTATTTTTACTTGCAGGGAAGGGTTCAGACCAGCCGTACTCAACCAGCGTTCTGTGGAACCCTAGTGTTCCTTCAGAGGTTGTTAGGGGTTCCATAAGCTGTGACTGATCAGCCTCAAATTTTATGGCGCCACTTGGCAGAGCCAGCTTCATGACATCTCTTTTGCTGTCTGTAAAGCCGCGTACACACAATCGTATTTTCTGTCGGAAAAAACTTGGATGGTTTTCCGACGGAATTCCGCTCAAACTTGGCTTGCATACAAACGGTCACACAAAAGTTCTCTGAACTTTCGACCGTCGAGAACGCGTGACGTACAACACTACGACGAGCCGAGAAAATTAAGTTCAATGCTTCCGAGCATGTGTCAAATTGTTTCCGAGCATGCGTAGGAATTTTGTGGGTCGGAATTGGTACAGATGATCTGAATTTCCGATCAGAACTTTTTACGACCGAAAAATTGACAACTTGCTCTCAATCTTTTGCTGGCGGGAATTCCGCCAGCAAAAGTCCGATGGAGCATACACACGGTCGGAATTTACGACCAAAAGTTCACTTTTGCTGGCGGAATTTCTGATTGTGTGTACGAGTTCCATGTTGACCAGCACTGTAAGAGGGGCATTTTTACATTTTTACCACTGTCCATCAGTATAAGTGGCATTTTTCCCACTGACTGGCAATTAATTAAACTTGGCAGTGGCTCTGAAAGATATGAAACTTATTTCAAGCTTTCCTTCAGGGCAAGAAGGAGAATAAAGGCTGGTTTAGACCTACATGTTCAAAATGTTTTCTTCAGTCTTTAAAAGGCATTCCTTTCCACAGATTAGATTAGTGGAGCATGTGAACTACTACCCATTAATGTTATTGCATATTATCTATATGGGTTCTATCACTGTGATATATCCATTTGAACATAAACTTCTAGTATCTTCTCAACCATTCAGGAAATTTGCCTTTCCTACCCACACATGTCTTGCTTTGCTCCAACATTTTCATGTGCTGATTGCTTGATTTGACTAGTCAGACACTTATGCCGTGTACACACGAGCGGATTTTCCGTCGGAAAAATCTTGGATGTTTTTTTCCGACGGAATTCCGCTCAAGCTTGGCTTGCATACACACGGTCACACAAAAGTTCTCTGAACTTTCGACCATCAAGAACGCGGTGACGTACAACACTACGAAGAGCCGAGAATATGAAGTTCAATGCTTCCAAGCATGCATCAAATTGTTTCCGAGCATGTGTAGTAATTTTGCGCGACTGAATTGCTACAGACAATCGGAAATTCAGATCGGAACTTTTTCTGACCGAAAAATTGAGAACCTGCTCTCAAACTTTTGCTGGTGGAAATTCAGCCAGCAAAAGTCCGATGGAGCATACACACGGTCGCATTTTCCGACAAAAAGCTCTCATCAGTCTTTTGCTGGGCGAAATTCCGATCGTGTGTACGCGGCATTAAAGTGGTTGTAAAGTCAGAAGGTTTTTTTATCTTAATGCATTCTATGCATTAAGATAATAAAAAAACTTCTGTGTGCAGCAGCCCCCCTTAGCCCCTTTAATACTTACCTGAGCCCAATCTCAATTCAGCGATGTTGCATGAGAGTCTCGGCTGTCCGTGACTCTTCCTAATCATTGGCTGAAACAGCAGCGGGTGCCATTGCCTCCCACTGCTGTCAATCAAAGTCAATGAGGCAATGAGGAAAGAGAGGGGGCAGGCCTGAATGGACACACAGAGTTTGATTGGACACAGAGCAGCAGCTCGGCTCAGGTGCCCCCATAGCAAGTAGACATGTGCACTGACAAAAAATTTGTTCATTTTCGTTTTCGTTTTATTAGTTATTTTGCTTTTTTCGGAAATTCGGAAATTCAGAAAATCGAAAATTCGGAATTCAGAAATTTCGGGAATTTCCGAATTTCGAATTTTTGGATTTACGAATTTAGAATTTTCGGATTTCCGAATTTTCCTATTTCCGAATTTCGTATTTTCGGATTTCCGAATTTTCGGATTTCCGAATTTCCGGATTTCCGAATTTACAATTTTCGAAATGCCGAAATTCCGAATTTTCGAATTTGCGGATTATAGAATTTCAGAATTTTGGATTTTCGGTTTTTCGGAATTCCGAATTTTCGGAATTCGGGAATTCAAAGATTTGAAAATCCCAAAATTTGAAAATCTGAAAAAAAGAAAATCAGTTTAATTAATAACTATTAAATTAACAAGTACGAATTTATCCGAAGTTACGAATTATCTGAAATAACGAATGCCACATCTAAACAAATGGAACGGAACAAATTAATAATAAATAATTAATAATAATAAAAAGGTTTTATTATTATTATTGTTATTTATTATTATTAGATCGTTACGTTCCATTTGGTTAGATTCCTTATTTCAGATAATTCGGAACATCGGATAAATTTGTACTCGTTACGTTCACTAACAGACAAATTTGAAAGGGAATTCCAATACCTATAATTTAATAGTTAGTTATTATTTAGAATTAAACAGATTTTCTTTCTTTTTTTCAGATTTTCTAATTTTCTAATTTTCTAATTTCCGAATTCCGAAAATTCTGAATTCCAAAAATCTGAAAATCCTAAATTTGGAATTCGGAAATCCGAAAATACGAAATTTCGGAAATCCGAAAATTCGAAATTCTGAAATCCGAAAATTCGAAATTCTGAAATCCGAAAATTCGAAATTCGGAAATCCGAAAATTCGAAATTCGGAAATCCGAAAATTCGAAATTCTGAAAATTTCGGGAATTTCGAAATTCGGAAATTTCGAAATACAGAAATTCGGAAATTAAAAAATTCGGAATTTCAGAATTAACGAATTTGTCAAAATTCGTTAAACGAATTAGGAACTAAACGAATTGCACATGTCTAATAGCAAGATGCTTGCTGTGGGGGCAGGAGGGATGGGCCAGGAGCGCTGGTGGGGGACCCGAGAAGAGAAGGATCTGGTCTGTTCTGTGCAAAATAATTACACAGCAGGTAAGTGTACCATGTTTGTTATTTTTAACGAAAAAAAAAAACAAGACTTTGGTATCACTGTAAATCAGGAAGTGAATGCTAAAAATGCATCTACTAGGACTACTTGCCAAATTATGGGAAATATTAATTCTTTCTATGTGTACTTTTGACAGTGCAGGGATACTTTTTACTTTTTTTGCAGGGATAAGAGGTCTGTGGTACAACAGCACCACTTATTACAATAACTAGAGTGGTCTAGTAGTTTTATCTTCTGCAATATTCACTGTAAAATGTTTACAGGAACCTGAATGAGTGGATAACCCAACATCTTTTTCTATAACAACATAAAGTGTTAAATAAGTACAATGTATTGCTATTAGAGATAAGCAAATCTGACTGGGTTTGGTTAATGAACACTTCTGCAACTCTTGCTAGAAGTTTGCGAACTTTGCGGCTAACCCCATTGAACTCATTTGTTCTATGAATTTTGTTATTCAGTTCTGCCTATTTTACCATTTCTTATGCCGCATACACACGAAGGGACTTTGTCCGCCGGACCTAGTCCAGCGGACAATCCGCCGGACTTTCCAGCTGGGCTTCGCCGGACTTGAAAGCGAACGGACTTGACCACACACGATCACGCTAAAAGTCCGGCGGTTCACGCGATGACGTACAGCACGTACGACGGGACTAGAAAAAGAAAAATACTAGAAAAATACTTGCTACTGAGCATGCGTCCTTTTTGGTCCGTATTGTCCGCCGGACTGCCAAGTCCAGCGGATAATTTTAAAACAAAACTTAAAACCTAGTCCGCCGGACTTTTTGGAAAAAAAGTCAGTCGAAGGCCCACACACGAGGGGATTGTCCGGTGGACTCAGTCCAGCGGATAATCCCGCGGGATAGTCCCTTTGTGTGTACGCGGCATTAGATGCAATGGCTGCATTTGCTTTCTTTCTTCTATTTTCATCTGGTGATCCAGCCAGCAATCTGTTGTTTTTTTAAAAAAAAACAAGCTTTTTAGCAGAACGTATCAGTCACAGAGTTCAGAAAAAACATTTACTACTGAGAGGGGGTGCTTACAACGATCTTCTTTTATATATTTACGTAAAACCTTTATCCCAAAAGGAAAAAAAAACTGTTGCTGCCACTGCTTATAAAGTGTTAGCTGGAGTTTGGCTTAAATTTGTTAGTGTATTTAAATCTGCTAGCACATCTAACACTCCCTCCCACCCCCCCAGACTGACAATGCTGCTGTTCAAATGTGCCCCTTGTGCTCCTTCATCCAGAAGGTGTGTAACTGGCCAGATCACCAGGCGAAAACAGATTGGTAAGCTGCAATATATAACATTTTTGGTTCAGCGTTGAACCACTTCAGTCCCGGAAGATTTGGCTGCTGAATGACCAGGCCGTGTTTTTGCTATTCGGCACTGCGTCACTTTAACTGACAATTGCGCGGTCGTGCGATGCTGTACCAACAAAATTGACGTCCTTTTTTTCCCACAAATAGAGCTTTCTTTTGGTGGTATTTGATCGCCCCTGCGTTTTCTATTTTTTGCACTATAAACAAAAAAATAGCGACAATTTTGAAAAAAAAAACTATATTTTTTACTTTTTGCTATAATAAATATCCCCCAAAAATATATAAAAAAAACATTTGTTATCCTCAGTTTAGGCCAATATGTATTCTTCTACATATTTTTGGTAAAAAAATCGCAATAAGCATATATTAATTGGTTTGCGCAAAAGTTATAGCGTCTACAAAATAGGTGATAGTTTTATGGCATTTTTATTATATATTTTTTTTTTTTTATTAGTAATGGCGGCGATCTGCGATTTTTATCAGGACTGCGACATTATGGCGGACACATCGGACACTTTTGACACATTTTTGGGACCATTGTCATTTATACAGCGATCAATGCTATAAAAATGCATTGATTACTGTAAAAATGTCAATGGCAATGAAGGGGTTAACACTAGGGGCGATCAAGGGGTTAATTGTGTTCCTTGGGAGGTGATTCTAACTGTAGGGGGAGGGGACTGACTAGATGAAGTGACCGATCGTGGTTCCTAGCTAATAGGAACACACGATCTGTCACTCCTCTCAGAACAGAACAGGGATTTGTGTGTTTACACACACACACACTTCCGTGTTCTGTCCCTCGTGCTCGCTCGTGGCTGGTCGTCATCGCGACCATCGGCCACGTGCATAGGCACGCCCGCTTTGCAGCAGGCACGCATGAACCGACGTATAGCTACGATGGTCCGCGGGATCGTGACGACCTCCTGCAGTATAATGACAGCGGCTGCTCGGTAAGCGGTTAATGCAACTTTAAAATGTATCTAAACCCAAAAGCAAACTTTTAATGTATTTGCGGCTTACCAATTCCTAGCTATGGTGGTCACATTAGTTTTCTTTTCTTTTTTTTTTCTCTCTGGCTAGTAAGTCTGTTATTTCTGCCAAAAGTTTGCGGTTCATGAATCCTGGGGATTTGCTGTGACCCATGGTAGCAGTGAACCTGAACCTCATCCCTAATTGCTGTATTAACCACTTCAGCCCCGGACCAATTTGCAGCCAAAGGACCAGGCCCCTTTTTGCGATTCGGCACTGCGTCGCTTTAACTGACAATTGCGCGGTCGTGCGACGTGGCTCCCAAACAAAATTGGCGTCCTTTTTTTCCCCACAAATAGAGCTTTCTTTTGGTGGTATTTGATCGCCCCTGCGGTTTTTATTTTTTGCGCTATAAACAATCGCGACAATTTTGAAAAAAATGCAATATTTTTTACTTTTTGCTATAATAAATATCCCCAAAAAAATATAAAAAAAACATTTTTTTCCTCAGTTTAGGCCGATACGTATTCTTCTACATATTTTTGGTAAAAAAAATCGCAATTAGCGATTATTGATTGCTTTGCGCAAAATTTTTTTTTTTTTTTTTTTTTTTTTTTTTACTAGTAATGGCGGCGATCAGCGATTTTTATTGTGACTGCGACATTATGGCGGACACATCGACATTTTTGACACATTTTTGGGACCATTGTCATTTATATAGAAATCAGTGCTATTTAAATGCACTGATTCCTATGTACATGACACTGGCAGTGAAGGAGTTAACCACTAGGGGGAGGGGAGGGGCTAAGGGCTGTGACGTGTGTGTTTTTTTTTTTTACAGTAGGGGGCGTGGTTGTACGTCTGACGTCACTGATCGGCTTTCCGGATGACAGGGAACAGCCGATCAATGACAGGCAGTGTAAGAAGCGCAGGGAGAGGTTTGTTTACACAGACCTCTCCCCGTTCTTCAGCTCTGTGACCCGATCGCGGGACACCAGCGGCGATCGGGTCCGCTGGTCCCGCGGCCGTGGTCACGGAGCTCCCGGGCGGCGCACTTGCAACCCCACGGCTAGGCAACTAAAGGGGACGTACCTGTACGTGCTTTTGCCTAGCCGTGCCATTCTGCCAACATAAATGTGCAGGAGGCGGTCGGGAAGCGGTTAAATAAGCAGATTAGTCAATAATTAACAGACTCGACTATACATTTAAAGTCTCCATGCAGGGCAAAGAAAAGGGTCACGTTAAACATTTATATACTTCTAGAAGTAGGCATAACTGTATATAAACAATCATGTAATACGATTTATATGTATAATAACTGGGCTCTGTAAAGGAATAAAACGATCTTGATAAAGGAAATATCATGCCCCTCGTAACAATATTTTTTTTCTCTGTTTTGCAGATGAACGCACAGAATCCCCCTTCTTAACAACGAATGGTGGTCTTCATTCCATATTAGAAGACACGGTATCTCCAGCTTTTGGGGCAACTGTAATCATCATTGTGACTGTTGTGATTTCCGGCAGTGCCTATCTATGCTTTCTGAAGTATATATGCTCTGGATGTTGTAAAGCAACACAGGTGGTCCCAGTGAGAAGATTTGACCCTTCTCGATCTGAAGAGCAAGTATAGCCTATGTGTCGTGGACCTGTGTTGACACCGGAAGAACCTTTTGACCAAGTTGGCTCAACGTAGACTGCCTTACCCAATATCATGGTACAACATATGGTGTCATAACCAAAACCATGGAGTGACTACTTGGGAACGTTTGGAAGATTTGTGACACGGTGCCCACAAGCCACCATTAATGCTTAAATGCATCTCGTGTCCCATTGGCCCATCTCAGTTTTGTTTTAAAACTGAAAGGAGGAACTTTAAGTATGTGTGTTGACCTAAGTTTATCTAAAGCCAATTTTTTATTTTGGATAGAGTACAGAATGGTCAAAGAACCCTGACATTTTTTTTTTTACGTCATTGTCCCATTGGGGAGAATTATTTTGACCTACTGTCTCTCAGACAAAGTTACAGGAAATCTTTTCACAATGCGGCATTACAGATGTCCCTGCAAGAGGGGAACATTTTTCTATGAGGACACCTAATCTCGATAAGGGAAGACAGTACCATGCTAGTAAGCCCACATCCCACTAATACAGTGGAACCTCGGGTTACGAGCATAATTCCTTCCAGGAGAATGCTCGTAATCCAAAGTACTCGCATATCAAAGCGAGTTTCCCCATTGAAGTCAATGGAAACAAAAATTATTTGTTCGGCATTGACTTCAATGGCATGCAATACCGCATGCGGCCAGAGGTGGGGGGGGGGGCGCCGGAGAGCCTCGGAAACGGCCAAAACGGCCGCACCTTGGCTGACCTCGGCAAACCTCGGAAAAAGAATCCGTTCCCGAGATTTGAGGTCAGCCGAGCTGTTCTCGGGCCTTTCCGTGCATTTCCGAGCGGCGCCGATCAGCGCTGGAGCCACAGCTCGGCTCCGGCGCCCCCCCACCTCAGGCCAAACGAGGTACTGCACACGCTTTGGCATGAATCGCGCTAGTTTTGCGAGACAACACTCGCAAACCGAGTTACGATTATTAAAAATGCAGTGCTCGTATTGCGAAACGCTCGCTAACCGCGTTACTCGCAATCCGAGGTTCCACTGTATGTACAACAGAATGTGTGTTATAGCAAAGGGACTGTAAAAGGGTATACATGTAGTGAGCAAAACCAGCAAAACAGAAATACACTCACCAGCCACTTTATTCGGTACGCCTTGCTAGTACCGGGTTGGACCCCCTTTTGCCTTCAGAACTGCCTTAATTATTCGTAGCATAGATTCAACAAGGTGTTGGAAACATTCCTCAGAGATGTTTGTCCATAGTGACATGATAACATCACGCAGTTGCTGCAGATTTGTCAGCTGCACATCCATAATGTGAATCTCCAGTTCCACCACATCCCAAAGGTGCTCTATTGGATTGGGATGTGGTGACTGTGGAGGCCATTGGAGTACAGTGACCTCATTGTCATGTTCAAGAAACCAGTGGTTGAGATGATTTGAGCTTTGTGACATGGGGCATTATCCTGCTGGAAGGAGCCATCAGAAGATGGGGACACTGTAGTTGCTGCCATGTGATTGGCTGATTAGCAATTTGTGTTACCAATCATTTGAACAGGTGTACCTAATAAAGTGTCCGGTGAGTGTATATCGCATAACACTCAAAACTTGCTATACAAAAGTTAAGTTGCTACATCCCTTTGTTGTACCCAGATAAAGTTCACTTCTATAATACAGAGAATATTCTTGTGTTTACAAAACTGGTCCACATAAGTAGCTTGACGCATTTTCGAAAAATACTCTTTATTCTTCAAGAGCGCATGTGAACACATATGATGTGCAGAACAGGGCCAATATATAGAAAAGGTTTTAAAAGACCTCGTCTTGTACAATAGAGTTCCAGTGAGTCAGCAACATGATGGAAGAGCAGGGAGAATGTGGTGGATCATAGGCATATGCATGTGACACCAGCAGTTACCTGCAACAACTATCACCCCACATCAATGCAATATGCCTATGCAAAAAGTAGTTACCGTATTTATTGTGTTATTATGTATAACACGCACTTTTTTCCCCTTAAAATCAGGGGAAATCGTGGGTGCCTGTTATATGCCGATTGTCAGCCTCCCACCCTTTCTTGCGTTTTTCGCCGCTATCGCCGTCTTTGGGCCGCTTTTAGCCGTTCTCGCTGGCTTTCGGCCATTCTCGGCAGCTCTCGGCTGTTCTTGCCAGCTTTCGGACGCTCTCGGCGCAGTCCCGCGTGAGCCGCCGAGAGCGGACGAGAACAGCCGAAAGCCAGCGAGAGTGACCGAAAGCCGCGAGAACGTCCGAAAGCGACCGAAAGTCGGCGAGAGCGGCCGAAATCTATTGAGCGCCGCCGAGATACACAGGAAATCGGCTCTGTATCTCAGCGGCGCAAATGACACTGGGGCAAGGCTGCAATGACAAGGTTGCAGATGGGCACTGACAAGGCTGCAGATGTGCGCTGACCAGGCTGCAGATGGGCGCTGTAAAGCTGCAATGACACTGATAAGGCTGCATTGATGGGCATTTAAATGTAAGTTTTTTTTCCTTAAACTTCCCTCCTAATCTTGGGGTGCGTGTTATACGCTGGCACGTGTTATACGCCGATAAATACGGTATATCAACTGGCATGAGCAGCCTCTATGGCGGACATTTGACACACACAAAAACAAGTAAAAACTTCTGCTGTAATTCTCACACATGACCAGTGTGCTCCACCATTGTCAGACGATCATGTATCTGTAGATGCCCGCTGAAATAACTACTTTTTGAATACTGTAAGCGAAAAAGACTCACGTACTTAAGGCCACCCCAGTATGTGAACTAAGCACAATACCATGGCAAAGTATCAACAGTATAGAAAAAAACAATGCGTACAACGCTAAAACCCCTCATCATTTTTTACCAGACAATCCGTGATCCCAATTAATGTGTGCAAATTATGACCATAATAAACATATGGACCTAAATGTTATAGTAAACAATAAAGTGACGGTGCATGTGTAACAATGGTGAACAAAAACCATGAAACATGTAAAACGTAAAAAATTTCAGTAAGTATTTTTAAATCAATCGCTAAAACATAAAACATAATTCATAAAATGGCGTACATATAGAACCATGTGAATAATAATAAATAAAAAAATTCATATGAAATGCCATAAAGTGCCAGTGCATAACATTTCAAAATATTAAAAGTGGAAATTGTGCAGATGTGAAGATCTGCAAATCCAAAAAAGGACAGTTCTGGAGATGGAAAGTGTGGTTTCTTCAATGACGGACTTCCAGCCAATACAGAGTAGCAGCTCAACAGGTTAGATCCATAGAGTACACCGCAGCATGGGTATAGGTATAAATGGAAACAGGCCAACTATAGTGAAGTTCTGCATGGGCAGTAAGTTGCCATAGCCCCCTCTATGATGAAATGTGTAGGGCGGGGCTAGGACGCAAGACGTGACAACTTACTGCGCAAGCAGGATTTTATCGTGGCCATTTTGAAACCTGGCGCTGGGATGTTCATAGCCGTTTGTGGAGTAGACATTGGTTTATGATTGATTTGTAAGTGCAATATTCTTTAACCACTTGCCCACCAGGCCATTTCTGACATTTCTCTCCTACATGTAAACATTTTTTGCTAAAAATCTACATAGAACCCACAAAAAATATATATATATTTTTTTTTTAGCAGAGACCCTTGAGAATACAATGGCAGTCATTGCAACTTTTTATCTTGCACGGTATTTGCGCAGCAATTTTTCAAAGGCGTTTTTTTTGGAAATGCTTTAAACAAAAAACAAAACAGTAAAGTTAGTCCAATTTTTTTGCATAATGTGAAAGATGAAGTTGCGCCGAGTAAATAGATACCTAACATGTCATGTTTCAAAATTGTACACGCTTGTGGAATGGCGCCAAACTTCGGTACTTAAAAATCCCCATAGGCGACGCTTTAAACATTTTTACTGGTTACTTGTTTTGAGTTACAGAGAGGTCTAGGGCTATAATTATCGCTCTCTCTCTAATGTTGGTGGCAACACCTCACATGTGTGGTTTCAACACCGTTTTCATATGTGGGCGGGACTAACGTATGCGTTCGCTTCTGATCAAAATTATGTTTTGATCACTTTTATTCCTATTACAAGGAATGTAATCATCCCTTGTAATAGGAATATGGCACGATCGGTCATTTTTATAGTGAGATATGGGGTCAATAAGACCCCACATCTCACCTCTAGGCTGGGAAGCCTAAAATAAAAAAAAAAAGAAAAAACGATCACGGCTTCCCAGCCGAGGCGGCGTTTTTTTTTGAATGCAGAGGCCGGGCCTGACGTAATAACATCGCGCCTCGGCCTCCATCAATCATAGAGACTCTAGAGACATCCGGGGCAGGCTGATCCGGGGACGGCGGATCCGTTCTCCGACTCACCGATCGCAGAGGTGAGTCGGTAGAAGCCCCGGAGGACAGCGAGAGGGGGGGACGTCCCCTCTCGCCGCCCATAAGAACGATCTAGCAGCTGATCAGCTGCTATGATCATTCTTATGGTGTAGGAAATTGCTGGCTGAAAATGTCGATATCTGAATGATGCCTGTAGCTGCAGGCATCATTCAGATATACCACCACAAAGCCCAGGACGTCCATGGACGTTCAGCCGTCGGCAAGTGGTTAATGAACATTGATGAATATGCGGAACTTCACTATGGTTGGCCGTTTTCTCTTTATTCCTATACCCATGCTGCGTTGTAGGCTATGGATCTAACCTGTTGAGTTGGAACTCTATATTGGCTGGGAGACCGTCATTGGAAGTGTAATCTGTTTTAAGGCCCATATTGACCTCTTCACTGTGGTCAAATACTTCTGGTAAGCCTCCCCTTCTTACTGCACCAGGGTGGCGTGACATCTATTCAATCTCTTGGGAAATTTGAATTCTTTCTACTACTACTTTGAAGACACCACACTGTCCATCTCCAGAACTGTCCTTTTTTTTGATTTACAGATCTTCACACTGGCACTTTATGGCATTTTATATGCATTGTTTTTTTTTTTTTATTCGCATGGTTCTATTGTTGTAGATTTTTGCCTTTATGAGGGGTTTTTAGCGCTGCACACATTGTTTTTTTCTATAATTTTTGAATACGCATATTCTAATAAATTTTGGAATTTTATGCAATATATTTCTGTTGGTTTTGCTCACTACTTTGTATGCCCCTTTACAGTCCCAGTGACAACTAAAACAGGATTTCCTACGATTCAGGGAGATCTCCATTCAATTTGTGTTGTTCTGGGATAGGTGAAAGATAATCTCCCCAAAAAGAGACTAATGCACACGGTCGGAATTCTCGTCAGAAAAAGCTCTGATGGTTTTCCCGTCGGAATTCCGACGGAATTTCGCTCAAACTGTCTTGCCTACACACGGTCACACCAAATTCCGACGGTCAATAACACCACGGCATACAACACGTTTGACAGCACTATAAAAGGGAAGTTTAATGCTTCTGAGCATGCATCAAATTGTTTCCGAGCATGCGTCGGAATTTTGCGTGTCGGAATTGTATACACACGATCGGAAAATCCGATAGAACGGTTTTCCGTCGGAAAAATTAAGAACAGGTTCTCAATCCAAAGTCCGTCGGAAATTCCGACAGAAAAAGACCGATGGGCATACACATGGTCGGAAAATCCGATGAAAAGCTCCCATCGGACTGTTTCGATCGGAAATTCCCACCGTTTGTACGCGGCAAAAGGCAGCAAAAGCAAAACACTGTTTTTTTTACCCTATCTAAAACCAAGTTCTGACTTTAGATACACCTGAAAGACAAGACGAAAATGAAAGCGCAAGCTTATAATAAAGAAGAAACTAAATATCCAACTTTGTTGCTGTAATAAAATTGTGGTGCTTTGCTCTTTGCGCAGTGCTTTATTTTGCTTGAAAAAATATTGTTTAAACCAGAAAGTGCACAGCAGATGAAAGTCAAACTACAGATACAAAGATAATACGAAGAAAGAATTCACAGGACAACGGCCCTCAAGATTGTACAATATGGATCGTTGCATTGAACTTTGTCTATCTATCAGTATTTTTATAAGACTTGAAACGTTTAATAAGGCTGGATAAAAGCTTTGTTTTTCTCTTATCCAACAGAAAGAAAAAATAAATCTAAATTCCTTGGGGAGTGCATTCCTTTTTTATTCATTCTTTATTATATTGTTTTTGTTCTTTCTCCCTCTTAATCTGCAGGGCTTCAATATAATCCTACAACAATAAAAGAAGATTTTAGAACTGTTCAAAAACAGTAATGATATGTTTTTTTATTTTTATTTTTTACTGTTTTAAAATGAAAAGGTATACTTCCAAACTGACTCTATGCTTGCAGAGTTGTGTTGATGTTAAAAAAAAGAGGATGTGGCTTAAAGTGGACCTGAACTCAAAAAAAAATGTAATTTGCTTTGGTATAGGGAACACATAGAAATACTAATTGTACCCACTAATTGCTATAAAACGTGTAATTTCTTCTAGAAATTTCTTCATAGTAGTATGGGTTTGATAGCTAGCTGCAGTGTGAGTTCATCTATTCTAAAGCACTGCTGCATCTGACTGCTAGTCTTGAGCTTTCGAGTAAGTTTTAGTGATGTCACTACTGTGCTGATCATTGTTCTTCTTGCCAACCATGATTGCTCTTTATTGAAAAAGATATTTGGTACAAAAATATAATAAGTGACATACCGACCCAAAGCAGTAGAACAATTGTTATCAAAGACAGACAGGTCAAACATCTCATACAAAAAAATGTACATAGGGATGCTTATACCACACCGATCCAAAAAAGAACAACAGAAGCATTCTTAATGATAATTTTGTCTGGGAATGTCAGAGTCATCGTGACCGGGTGGTGGTCCGATAAGAGCATTGGCTCGATAGTTGCAGTGGATAGGAAGAGAAGGTCTTTCTGGGACAGGAATAAGTAATCTTTTCTGGAATATTTGTTGTGTGGGGTGGAAATTTTTTTTTTTTTCGTTTGGATAAAGGGTATTCCAGGTATCATGCAGAAGGAGATCTTGGATCTGTATCTTAATTTGCCAAATGGCTTTGTATGGCATTGATGCTGTACCAGTGGAGGTGTCTAAAATTGGAAACAGAACAACATTGAAGTACCCCCCAAGGATGGTCATACCTGACTGAAAATCTGCGAGAAGCTGTGAAAGATCTAAAAAAACTAACTTGTGCAGTATTGGGACTGTATATGTTGACCAAGGTTACAAGTCATCCTCGGATTTGGCCTTTTGGCAGATATACAGTATCTGCCTTATGCATCCATGAGGGAGTCTGTGAGTTGCCAATCAAGATTTTTTTGAGATTAAGATTGAGATCCCTTTAAAGTGGATGTTTTTTTTTTTTTTTTGTCATAATGTAGGGAATACGATTTCCTTTCATTTGAGCCCAGTCTTGCCACACAGATTGCCACACAGATTTACTCCAGCCCTGAGAAATCCTCTTTTATTGTTCAGTTAGAAAGATCTTGACAAAGTGCTGAAAACTTTGTCAAAAACGCCCCCTTGCTGTAAGTGACAGGTGATTTACATATCTCATGCACTAGCCTAAAAGAGGCACATCCTGTGTAATTATAAAAAGTGAGAAATCCACCCCTCCCCCACATAACAAATCCTGTGATCAATGTATTCTCAGACACACACACTGCACTATAACAATCATCAGATCACTGCATGTTCTACTCTGCCCAGCTCTGACTACATACATCTCCCCTATATTCTTCTTGCGGTTCACTCGAGAATACATT
The DNA here is from genome assembly GCA_028564925.1 of Lithobates sylvaticus. Classification (NCBI taxonomy): domain Eukaryota; kingdom Metazoa; phylum Chordata; class Amphibia; order Anura; family Ranidae; genus Lithobates; species Lithobates sylvaticus. The sequence goes on from CM053027.1 coordinate 591,070,978, forward strand.
TATTTTAACTCTGGTCTGTGGATCTGTGGTCTGTGCCTGTCTCAGGCTAGTGCATGAGATATGTAAATCACCTGTCACTCACAGCAAGGGGGCGTTTTTGACAAAGTTTTCAGCACGTTGTCAAGATCTTTCTAACTGAACAATAAAAGAGGATTTCTCAGGGCTGGAGTAAATCTGTGTGGCAAGACTGGGCTCAAATGAAAGGAAATCTTATTCTCTACATCATTTTGGGTTTACATCCACTTTAATTTTAGCAAGTGAGTTAGTGGCATGATAAACTGTAGGAAATAGGTGATTTGTAAGTTTAGGGATCCTGTTCGTGCGGAATTGCATTTCCTGCAGAAACACAATATCGGCCTTTAGTTTATGCATCATATCAAGGACTTGGCTGCGTTTTTCCGGAATGTTAAGACCCTTTGCATTTAAGGAGGCTACTTTAAGTGAGGAAGGTTTGCTAGTGGTGCGTATGAGTGACATGATGTGCGTGAGGTTTGTCCTAAATTTGTTAGAAGGAAAGGAGGTATTGTAGAGTTATCTTTCAGCAGTATGGGTGGGGGGGGGGGTCTGGGGGCGAACCGAGCCTGAGGGATTTTAATTTCAATGGCAGTGGGGTGGTGGTAGAGACTGTGAGGCGGAGAAAGGGAGAGAAAAAATAAATGGAAAAATAATAGGGAAAAAAAGAGGAGGGGAGGGAGTGAAGAGGAAGGGTGAAAGTGGGTGGAGGGGAAATGGGTGGGTTAGTAAGAGGATTATGGGAAGAAAGAGGGGGTAGTCCGGAAGTAGGGAGGTTGTAGATAAAGCTCCCTAGAAATGAAAATCTATCCAGCAGGGGTCGACAGGA
>CM053027.1:591072310-591156204 GCA_028564925.1 Lithobates sylvaticus
CCTCACCACCTGTGTTAACCATTGTGGCGCAGCCCCATTCACTTGAACGAGTTGCCAAACATGACCTGTGGTAAAAATTTTACTCTGCCACACCATGAGGGCAACAGTGTCTACTGATATGTATACTGGCCATACTACTTTTTCAGGCCGGCTGTCCAGGGTAGAATTGGTGTTGGGGGTTGCGAGGGGGGTAATACCGTGGTTCAACCCCCCTCCTCCTCCTTGTAAGACCTAACTTTGCAAACAAAAAGCTTTATATGTAATGAGAAATATGGCTATCCCCATGTAAATTACACTTCTTAATAGAGATAAGGTGTTACATTTAACACATTTTCTCCCATTGAGCTGACTCCTGTCCTTCCTGTCCAATCTCCCATCTCCAATGGTGTAACCCCCCTATACCTAAGTTACATACCCTTTGGGGTAATTTCCTCCTTTGTTACCACTATATTGAGAAGCCTCTAAGAGGCCAAACCATTGAGCTGTAATTAATGTTATGTGTTGGTTTATCCATTCCTTCAATGCTTGTTCTATAGGTTGCCACTTTTATTATGTTTATGGCTTTACCTTGTTTTTCTTTTCTTTTTTTCTTGTATTCCACCAAAACTTTGTATTCTCATGCTACACATGTGATCCATCTGTCATCCTGTTATATTTTTCAATGACTTTTTCTGTATCTGTATTACTATGGAAAATTTCAATAAATATATAATTGAAAAAAAAAATTAACACATTTTTACATTTTAATAAAATAATTTACATCATGCTGAGCTGTTTTACATGTTTATCTTCAAAAGCTGAAAATACTATACATTCCCTTTAATGACAGATTCCATGAAAATTAATTACGGTAAGCTAACTTTATCTGAGTAATGTATGAACTGTTCTTCCTTCCCATGTATAACGTGGAGGTGCAGAACCAGGAAGGACACATTTTAAAGAGATGTTAAGTAAAGAATATGTTACCCCCAACATTTCATATTCCTGATATGTGCCTGCTGTACTATTGATCCATTAGCTGTTGCTACTAATTCCTCCATGTTGTAAAGCTCCTGTATTGTATTAATCCATTCTTTAAAGTGGTTGTATACCCTTTTTTGTTATTTTTTTTCCTACAGGTCAGCCTATAATAAGGCTGACCTGTAGGTAAAATTAATATCTCCTAAACCTGTACGGTTTAGGAGATATTCACTTTGCATGCAGCCGCTGACGTCAGCGGCACATGCGCTGTGAAAGCCCGGCTGAAGAAAAAAAAATGCTGGCAAAAAAATTGCGAAAAAAATGGCATGGGGTCCCCCAGGTTCTTACCAGGCCCTTCGGGTCTAGTATGGATCCTCCCCCAAAAATGGCACCCCCCAAAATCTATACCAAACCCTTATCCGAGTGTTGCAGCCTGGCAGGTCAGGAAAGGGAGGGGATGAGTGAGCTGCCCCCCTCCTGAACCATACCAGGCCACATGCCCTCAACATGGGGAGGGATGTGTGCTTTGGGGGGGTCAGCCCCCCAAAGCACCTTGCCCCCATGTGGATGGGGACAAGGGCCTCTTCCTGATAACCCTGGCAGGTGGTTGTCAGGGTCTGCGGGTGGGGGGCTTATTGGAATCCGGAAGCCCCCCTTTATGAAGGAGGCCCCCAGATCCAAGCCCACACCCTATGTGAATGGGTATCGGGTACATCGATTCCCCTCAAAAAGCAGTGAAATGTAAAAAAAAACAAGAGCTGGTTTTTGACAAGTCTTTTATTAAAAAAAATATCTCTGAGCCATCTTCTCCTGCCGCAGTCTCTCCCGCTACTGTTTTCTCCTGCCACCATCTCTCCCGCCGCCGTCTATCCCGCTGCTGTCTTCTCCTGCCACCATCTCTCCCGCTGCCATCTTCTCCCGCCGCCATCTCTCCCGCTGCCGTCTTCTCCTGTCACCGTCTTCTCCTGCTGCTGACTCTCTCGCTGCCATCTTCTCCCAACGCCGTCTCACCCGCCACCGTCTTCTCCTCGAGCTGTCTTTTTGTGCTATCTTCTCCCACTGCTGTCCTTTTCCTCGCCGCCGGTTACCCGCTATAAAAAAAAGTGACTCTTCTTCTGTGGCTGTCTTCCTCCTTTGTGTTGTCACCCGCTGTCTGGCATCTCTTATATAGCCATGGGGCGTGACCATCCCATGACATCACCCAGAAAGCCTGCCTCCTTGTGATGTCATGTTGAGGGCATGCGGCCTGGTATGGTTCGGGGGGGAGGGGGGGGCTCGCTGAGCTGCATGCTCGGATAAGGGCCTAGTATGGACCTTTCACAATTTAGTTTTTTTTGCATTCAGCTGTCAATGGGGAACCCCGCTGACAGCTGATGACTCATCGGTTGTTAAGGATGTGGCGGCCAGCTTCCCGGCCCCCTGTTTAGCAACCAGCTATGTTTACAGTGTGTTTAAAGAGAATAAAAAGCATAAAACGTAAAATGCATGAAAACTGCATGTAAAAAAGCATAAAAAACAAGCGTTTAAAAATGCAAAATGCACTGCAAAACGTGCCTGAAAACGCATCAAGTGCAGCCGCATAGATGTGAACCCAGACTTAAAGTGGGTGCCAGTCAGGGGAGCGCTAAACCTAGAAGTAGGCAGCGATGTACGTGTGGGTCACTTTGCCTGTGCAGACTGCCCATCCGCAGTACAGTGCAGGCGGGCAGTCCGCACGTGATTAAGCTTTAACAAACAAAGAACGGAAGCTGAGGTTTCTATGTAGAGCTGCGCTTGATTTTGTGCTCTTCAGTGTTAGTATATCAACCCCACTATCTCTTAAAGTTTTTTGGGCAAGTTGTAGCCATGCAGTCAAGAAAGCGATAGGAAAAAGTTGCAAAGGTAGTAGTAAAGGCTTTTTTTCAATAGGCAAAAACAATAATTTGCATATGGTGGCTTCTTTTATTTGCATATTGTGGTTTCTTTGTATAATTGTGGTTTTGAGTACAGAATGTGATCTAGTGAGCGCTAACCACATTTTAATAGCTTTCTGATTGCCTGAAAAATATCACACAAAAAGTCACACAGTCATGTAACACTAAAAATCACTCTATTGCACATTTTGTTATTCACATATTGCTCACTTCTAGTCCCATTAGCGCTTGCTTTGTTATAATGGGCAAGGTGTCTCGTCAGAAACTCCTCTTTTACAATATGAATTGTGACTTGTTTTGACAGGTGAAGGTTGTCTTCCCTTTGATGCAATAGGCTTGATATACTAAAGGCAAACAGGCTAAAGGCTGTTCACTTTGCAAGGGGATCCCCCCAGAGTTTAGTGAATGTGGTGAAGTTTACCAAAAAACATGTAGCAGAATACACATTGGCTTAAATTTATCAAGAAATTAGATTTTTTTATTGGATATGTTTTATAGCAGAAAGTAAAAAAAAAACGCAAATTAAATACCACCAACAGAAAGCTCTATTTGTGGGAAAAAAAGAACATACATTTTATTTGGGTACAGTGTCGCACAACTGCAAAATTGTCAGTTAAAGTAACGCAGCGCCGTATCGCAAAAAATAGCTTGGTCATATAGGGGGGTAAATCTTCCAGAGGTCAAGTGGTTAAAGTGACAGTCCACACTTCCATTAAAGTGGAACTAAAGTCCCCAATACTTACCTTACCTTCAATGTTCCAACATCCCATGCTGGTGCTGGCATCCTCTACTTCTTCCAATTGATGAGCTGGGGCTGTCTTGATTGGTCGGCATGGGTTTATATCACTCTTGTGCATACGCAGGAGTTTAGTCATCCCGCCACACAGACACTGGGTGTTATTTACGAAAGGCAAATCCACTTTGCACTACAAGTGCAAACTACAAGTGCAAAGGGCACTTGAAATTGCACTGAAAGTGCACTTGGAAGTGCAGTCGTTGTAAATCTGAGGGGTAGATCTGAAATGAGGGGAAGCTCTGCTGATTTTATTATCCAATCCTGTGCAATTTAAAATGCTGTTTTTTTATTTTCGTTGTATGTCCCTCTTGGATCTACAGCGACTGAACTTCCAAGTGCACTTTGCACTTGTAGTTTGCACTTGTAGTGCAAAGTGGATTTGCCTTTCGTAAATAACGCCCACTGTGTAAAAAATGGAAACTAAACTGCACTTTTACATTCTAAGCAATCCTTCATGGATGCAATTTGTGCAGTGCACATGGGCCCCAAGAAGGGGGGGGGGGGCACTGTGCCCTCACACATTGCACAACAGCGGTAAAATGCTATTCTGTTTCTTTTCTGCAGCTGCGAGTGACTATCCATGCAGCCTATTAGAGGTAGAAGACCGCGATGGACTGACTTGCTTGGTTGAGGGTCTGTGAGTGAGTGATGGTGGGGGCGTGTTGCGGAAGTTTTCTCCTGGTGAATCAGGCCCAACTTGGCAGAAAGGTGGTGGTGGGCCCCTTTGAGGGGCTTGGTTGCTACCTCTGGGTATGGCCTCAAGGTCGTTTCCACATAAACTTGTGAGGGTAGGTAAAAGGAGCGCTCAAAAGTAAAATAAAGGTGAATAATCGTTTTATTGAAAATGGTAGAGCATGACAAAACCAGCGCGTTTCAGGGGAACAAAGACTCCCCCTTCTTCAGGGCTACTGCTCTATGCTATGATGAATGGGGATGTGCCCAAAATGGTGTGTCTGTGACACTGAGATGGGGGCTGTTGCAGTATTTTCCGGCGGTGGCAGCAACTGATTGGATTAGATACTGGGTGCTCCTTTTACCTATCCTCACATATCCATACAGCATGGCAGGGATGAACTCAGGTATGTTGGGACACAGTCGGAACCCACCCGAGCTTCCCCACTGGGAAGCTGTCAAACCTGACAGCAAATCATAGACAGCGGAGGCATTTCCCTCCCCACAGCACACCCCTTAAATATGTGCATACGCCTGCCTATGATTAGCTGTCGGCTTTGACAGCTTCCCAGAGGGATAGATCAGGTGGGTTCAGACTCTTGTCATGCCTGAGCTCATTTGAAGAGGAGATTGGTGCCGGTCTAATGCTGGGGGCCTAGGAGGACTATCATTAGCAACTGGCTTCTAGCTTTGCCTGCCGAACCAATTGTAAACATATTATGTAGCGCACTACTCCTTTGGGAGCTGCTGGGTAGTTCATACAATACTGCTAACATGCCTCCGTTCTTCCACCCCGCACGATTCACAACAGACACAGTCAATAAAGATTGAACAGATAACTTTTATTCTTCTTGTTGCGGTCCATGTGTAAGTGTAGTAGAGGGAAATATGAGCTGCCTCTTCCTTCTGGTTCCCTTTGAGTAGCTAGGTCCCTTTCCCTTAATGAACCGACCAGTGCCCCTCTGAAAAGCACCTTGGTAATTGGATGCTGGAAGGGAGGGGATCATGCGCTGCTTCAGTATGTCACAATACATGTTGGTATTCATGGGTCCCTCAATGAACTGTAGCTCCCCAGTGTCGGCAGCACTCATGCAGCCCCAGACCATGACACTCCCACCACCATGCTTGACTGTAGGCAAGACACACTTGTCTTTGTACTTCTTACCTGGTTTCTGCCACACACGCTTGACACCATCTGAACCAATTAAGTTTATCTCGGTCTCGTCAGACCACAGGACATGGTTCCAGTAACCCATGTCCTTAGTCTGCTTGTCTTCAGCAAACTGCAGGCTTTCTTATGCATCATCTTTAGAAGAGGCTTCCTTCTGGGATGACAGCCCCCTGCAGACCAATTTGAGGCAGTGTGCACCGTATGGTCTGAGCAATGACAGGCTGACCCCCCACCTGTTCAACCTCTGCAGCAATACTGGCAGCATTCATATGTCTATTTCCCAAAGACAACTCTGGATATGACGCTGAGCATGTGCACTCAACTTCTTTGGTCGACCATGGTGAGGCCTGTTCTGAGTGGAACCTGTCCTGTTATACCACTGTATGGTCTTGGCCACCTTGCTGCAGCTCAGTTTCAGGGTCTTGGCAATCTTCTTATAGCCTAGGCCAGTGATGGCGAACCTTGGCACCCCAGATGTTTTGGAACTACATTTCCCATGATGCTCATGCACTCTGCAGTGTAGTTGAGCATCATAGGAAATGTAGTTCCAAAACTGGGGTGCCAAGGTTCACCATCACTGGCCTAGGCCATCTTTATGTAGAGCACTAATTCTTTTTTTCAGATCCTCTGAGAGTTCTTTGCCATGAGGAGCCATGTTGAACTTCCAGCGACCAGTATGAGAGAGTGAGAGCGATAATACCACATTTAACACACCTGCTCCCCATTCACACCCGAGACCTTGTAACACTAACGAGTCACATAACACTGGGGAGGGAAAATGGCTAATTGGGCCCACTTCGGACATTTTCCCTTAGGGGTATAATCACCTTTGTTGCCAGCAGTATAGACATTAATAGCTGTGTGTTGAGTGATTTTGAGGGGACAGCAAATTTACACTGTTATACAAGCTGTACTCTCACTACTTTACATTGTAGCAAAGATATAATAAAATATTTACAAAAATGTGAGGGGCGTACTCATTTTTGTGAGATACTGTATGTAAGCGATTTGGATTTGATCACAGACATTTTTCCTCCATTTTCAGAATCTGAAGCCCATGTGTCCATATACAAATGCAAACTCTATAAACACCCCCTCCACTTTGCAACACTCTAAAAACAACTCAACTGTTACCCACTCACAGTGGCAAAATCACCTTAAATGCTGTATTTGATGTGTTATTACACGTTTCATAGTGTCTGTTAAGTTTACCCCTGAGATTGTGAGTATTATACACAATTTCAGAGATAGCAGGGCGAGTACACATAAAAAAAAAAAATGTACATCTTTGTAGAGTCCCAAGGCGGTAATTAATCGAAACAAGTACATTTTGATTTTTCTAGAGAATGCAGTCTGCATACTACTAATCTTATTCTGCAATTCAGATATTGCTGTAGGACATTGAGGCAGATTGCACTTATTTATTATGGTTGGCACGGTTTTCTTCCACAATATGTTTAAACTATTGTGTTCCTATGCATTTGACATTTACAAGGTGGTTCTGTAGGTAAGGCTTAGAGCAAATAAAATATATGCTTCTGTTTGTGAAGCAATATTTTCAGGATTGACAAATTATTCCCAAAAGCTCACATCCAAAATTGATTGACATTTGATGTAAAGTGTATCAACTGTTACTAAAATTCCCCGAACCTGCCAGACGGTCTAATAACTTTGTCCCGGGGATTGTGTTTCAATTTTTCACCAGAAGAGCTATACTTTGCCACTGCTGGATATTTGTCACTTCTAATGGTAGCTGCATGTGCCCTCAAATCTTTCTCACTTTTTATGTAGCTAATGCTGGGTTCTGTCAGTTGCCCTCAAGCTATATAGCTGCTTATCCCAAAGAAGTTGACAGTGCTTTCCGTTCCTGTAGTTTTCTCTGTATATCCCTGACTGTCTTCTGAAACTTCTGAAAGTGCTTGAACGCCTGACTAGGTACTTCAAACATTCTTTCTCAATGCCTGAAACACACACAACTTCATTTAATAAAGATTCTTCTACTTTTTACATGCAGTAGCAAATTGGAACCAATCAAAATTTGCTCTCTTGAGGTCAAGCCAGTGCATGATAGGTTTTTATTGGGTTCTGTGGGTTATTGCTGAATTCCAGGTATGGTAATAATTACATAGTTACACTGGTTCAGCTAGAACCAATGTATTTATGTATGTTCCATTCCTGTTGGATCTCCGTGGAAGCTGAAAATCATCGTAGAAGGCACCATTAAAATTGTTGCTAGTTTTTCGGCTGCCCTGCTACACTGTGAACACCGGGAAGCTCGCTTGGCATGGGCACCATTCAGAAAACACCTTGCATTTTTTTCAGTGAATGCAAAGAACACTTTGATTCGACAAGTTGAACAGGTGGGCCGTGACCTCACAACCTTCAACTTGTCCAATTAAAGAACACTTTGCATTCATTGAAAAAATGTTCTATGCTCTGTAATTGGCGTCTATGCCGAGCCAGGGATCAGAAACCAGTAGGGCAGGTACTCTGCACTGGACCTGAAAGCCAGCTGCAATTACAGAGAAGCCAGCTACAATCACTATAGTAGAGGTGCCTACTACAGCGATTTGCAGCTCCCACAGGGATCCTAAGCTGGACCAATGTAACTACTGTATGTAAAAATTCTATATTTGGATGGCGTCATCACTGTAAAGCCAAACTTTAGGCACAAATTGAGCAAGCTCAAACCGACCTACCATTGAAGGGAGCCCCGTGGTGTTATGACGCTCTACCGCGTGCGTTAAAATCACATCCTTTAATGGGACCCACCACTCGTATATGCTTGCATCTCTTCTCACAAGCTTCCCCATCCCTGCGAGATTCCCCTTAGTTTTCCAATAATGGGGATCTCGCAATTCTCTCCGGGACTACAAGACCAGACATTACGGAACTTACACCAACTTGGACGCCACCAAGCATCTCACTTTTTGTCAGATGACCGATGGCCTTCCATTGAATCTTTAATGGACACTTCAGGCCCTCTTCACCTCACCTTCTGGAGAGCCTTTCAGTTACACCATTATGTACATTCTCTACCAAACCCTCAAGGCTTCATCCGCTACCTGACTACCTTTGAGGAATACTTCTCTGATGAAGGAACTCTACCAAGGGTTCTTTCTAAACATAAAGCCTACTGATTACTCCTACCGAACAGCCGAATTTACCTTGCCTGAAACACTGGGAAATAGACCTGCACCGCAACTTCACAATCAAACAACAAAAAAACATTATTAGGTTCTCTCTAAAATCCTCCATATGTACGAAAACTCAGGAAACCAATTTTAAAATTTTGACAAGGTGGTACCGTACTCCATACCTCTTACATAAATGTTACCCTAATACCACTGATCACTGCTGGAGATGCCAGGAGGGAAAGCTATTCCACATCTTTTGGTCTTGTCCTAAACTTGATCATTACTGGAAAGAAGTTCAGAGGATTACTCAGGAGTTCATTGATTATGAGATCCCTGCTAATTCAGCTTTCTTTCTACTACATGTTTGGTCCATTCCAGAGAAGTTTTATAAAAAAAAATCAATAATACCTGTTGAATGCTGCCAAATCTTGTATTCCCTTGTATTGGAAGAACTCACAACCCCCAACTATCAGTTGCTGGCTCTGTAAAGTAGAGGAAATCAATAAGATGGAAGAGCTGATATTTACGGCGCAACATAAACACAAACCGGAGACCGGATTTGCGATCGGTGGATAAAGGAAAGTATATCTCTGCTCAGCAATCCCCTAGATGAAAACGAGCAGTTAACCCATGCAGTGCGGGCACAGCCTCACTGCATGGGAAAATACAATTTTTTCCTAGAGTTCTTCTTTAAGGCTCGATGCACACTGAGCTAAAAAAAAAAAATGCCAGAAAAATGCTGGATGAAAAACGCTCAATTTTTATGCCAGCTTTTAGCAGCAGTTAGGAGCATTCCGCTTTTTCTTCTGCTGGTTAATCGTTACCAAAAATGCAAAAAAAGAGGATTTTTCTGCTCCTAGACTAAAATAGTGTGCATGGACACATAGGATAAAACTATTTGCTTCTAAAAGCAGCAAAAAATGCTCAAAAGCTGCTGCTAGAAGAGTTTTCTTAAGCTGGTGTGCATGGAGCTTTAAAGTGTTTGTTACCCAACATTTCATATTCCTGATACGTTCCTGCTGTACCATGTACTTGTATGAGAAAGTATCCTGTTCTCTCTGTATTGCTACCTTTATGTAAAATCCCTGGTGTTCCTGCCAGTCCCTCTGCTTTCTTAAAATAAAAACTGACCACACTAAGCAGGAGAGAACACAGTGGTCAGTTCTCTAGCTATGCTAGGAAATCAGACTGCTCTCCTCCAATGATCAGATTTGTCCTGACCCCCCTCCTGCACAGCCATTTACTGTGAAGTGCAGTGCCTTGCCGCTCCTCCTCCCACAGATCTTATGCAGCTGAGAACAGAGGGAATGTGATCAATTACAAAGAAGGTATGTATAATGTGTTTTTTTTTATATCTCTACACAAATGTTTTGCCTTTAATTTCCATTTTAAACTGAATGGGTTGTTTTACAAGGTGACCGTTTACAATTACTTTAAGAACTCTTTACTGAGCAAGGCTCAGATGGGAAATCTCTCTCCTGCTTTTCATCTTCAAATATATAACTGCATTCTGTATGCCTGGCTAACTACTTCAGCTACCCTACCTAATCTCCCTCTGTGTTTCAGATATGAGTTAGCAGGAGAGACACAACACAACTAGACATACTGCACCATTTTGTGCAGACTGTGCAAATACACAAGGGCCCTTTAGTACTTAAATCCCATTTATATGAGACATGGGTCAGGTGGCTGCTGGGACCCCTCCAAATGTTATAAAGATTTTTCCCTAAACAGTAATTGAATGAGGTGCACAAACACTGGTCTCCTGCCAGGGCCCTTTGGTAACTTGGTCCACCACCGAACCTGCTGTTCCCCGTCTTTCTCAACAGACACCCTGATTTGAATTGCTTAGCTTGATTGAGGATGGAGAGGATGATGATTTCATTGAAAACAAAAAAATAAATTACAAGAGATTTAAGATTACAGCCGTCTTTTTGTTGAACACATTCATTCAAGGATGTTACCATTGCCTGGAAATTTACTTTATCTAAGAATGTACCAGTTCCTTAGCAGATAGTACATACCAGTGTAGCCCAGTACCCATTTACTCACAGTGCTCAAATGCAGGTACATGCCCCTTAAAGGCTAAGTTCACTTTAAAAAAAATAATGCATGCATATAATTTTGCAATTATCAAAGTAGACAGGACCAGGTCAGGACTTGTGTGACTTGGTCACAAGATTGTGGAACCAAATCCAATCATATGTGATCCCACCCATTCAGTAGGCTGAACATGCCATTACCTCCCACCAGAGGGAAGCAAGAAGCAAGTCGTGAACGCGCTGGCTTCTCCACTGGGTTTCTCAGCTCTTCTCGGCTCATTCATTGGATGATTTATAGCAGTGCAGCCATTGGCTCCCACTGCTGTCAATCCAATCAATAAAGCAGCAAGCTGGGGGGCGGGGCCGAGTGATACAGTCGGCGGCTATAGCAGCCAACTGTATCACTGTATCACGGGAGCACACCCGCAAGCCAACCCCCTTGGGAGAGCGCTTCCCAGAACAGGGGTTAGCTGATGCGGGGAGGAGCCGAGACAGCCACCGAGGGGCCCCAGAAGACGAAGATTGGGGCCACTCTGTGCAAAACAAGTTGCACAGTGGAAGTAAGTATGACATATTTGTTATTTAAAAAAAGGAACCTTTACAACCCCTTTAACTTGTCCTACATACTATTTTCCTCTCTGACTTGTTCTGTTTGAATTGTATAATCATTGAAGAGTTAGTAAACTTTCTTGTTGAATATTAATCTGCTTAGGAGGATTCAGCATTTATTTTTGCCAAAATAGACACATTTATTCATCCATGAAAATATAAGCATCATGGCATGAGAAGATTTATTCTGGTCTTTGGAGAGCCTGGATCAGTAATATCATTCTAGCAGTGATCACGGAATGTGTAAAAGAATGTGCAAAGTGGCAAAGTGTAATGACTATCATAGCATCTAAAAATAACGGTTTTACTGATCTAACTACAGCAGACTGGCACTGGATTAGTTGATATGGGTACTATGTGTTTAATATATATATATATATATATATATACATATATATATATATATATATATATATATATATATATATATATATATATATATATATATATATATATATATTATATATATATACACACTTAGCAAAATTATAAATGCAACACTTTTGTGTTTGCCCCTATTTATCATGAGCTAAACTCATAGATCTACGACTTTTTCTATGTACACAAAAGGCCTATTTCTCTCAATATTGTTCACAAATCTGTCTAAATCTGTGTTAGTGAGCACTTCTCTTTTGCCAAAATAATCCATCCACCTCACAGGTGTGGCATATCCAGATGCTGATTAGACAGCATGATTTTTAGGCTGGCCACAATAAAAGGCCTCTCTAAAATGTGCAGTTTTATCACACAGCACAATGCCACAGATGTCGCAAGTTTTGAGGGAGCATGCAATCGGCATGCTGATAGCAGGAATGTCCACCAGAGCTGTTGCCCTTGAATTTAATGTTCATTTCTCTACCATAAGCTGCCTCCAAAGGAGCAATCAGTTTGCATAACCAAAGAATTTCTGCACAAACTGTCAGAAAGCGTCTCAGGGAAGCTCATCTGCATGCACGTCGTCCTCATCAGGGTCTCGACCTGACTGCAGTTCGTCATCGTCACCAACTTGAGTGGGCAAATGCTCACATTCAATGGCGTCTGCCACTTTGGAGAGGTGTTCTTTTCATGGATGAATCCCGGTTTTCCCTGTACAGGGCAGATGGCAGACAGCGTGTATGGCGTTGTGTGAGTGAGCGGTTTCCTGATGTCAACGTTGTGAATCGAGTGGCCTCTGTGGCATTGGGGTTATGGCATGGGCAGGCATATGCTATGGACAATGAACACAGATGCATTTTATTGATGGCATTTTAAATGCACAGATATACAGTGACAAGATCCCATGACACAGGGACACTTGGTACAAAATTGCTTATTGTGTTCATTCAAGAAATGAAGGGGCTGGTAAATATGACATGTTTACTGCCCTCCTTTCCACCCTGACATCCAGCAGCACTGTAAGGGGGGCACACAGGGGGATCAGAACTGTAGGAAAGGGGGGTCTGATTGTGGAGGGGGGTGATCAGAATAGCGGGGGGGGGACACAATTACTGGAACAAGTGAGATGGAGAGGAGGAGAAGATGGTTGCTATGCTGGGGGAGTCACAGGGAATTGGTTGCAGTAATTGCTCCCTGTCCTGCCGGTCTAGTGAATTTCCATACAGCTGTATCGACCCCTTGATGAACATATAGAGCCTGGGCCCCATGCAGGAGGACCAGTGCTACCCCCTTATCACAGGCCCTAAGTATATATATATATATATTATATATATATATATATATATATAAAATATAGAAGAATATTTGCATGCTGTGATTCTACTGTGCTGCCTTAAAAGGGGTTGTTTTTTTTTTAAACAACAAACATGGTATACTTACCTCCACTGTGCAGTTTGTTTTGCACAGAGTGGCCCCGATCTACCTCTTCTGGGTTCCCCCGGTGGCGCTGGTAGCTCTTCTCCACATGGGGGGTCCACGTTGGAGAAGCGCTCTCGTTGGTGGACATCCATGCGGGCGCGCTCCCGAGTCCTGCTTTTGCGTTGTATTCACACGCAAAGCAGGACTCGGCCCCGCCCCCTGGTGCCTGTGTCATTGGATTGATTGACAGCAGCGGGAGCCAATGGCTGCGCTGTTATCAATCTATCCAATCAGGACCTGAGACACCAGCTAGAGTTGGTGTGCTCATTCTCGGCTGGAGGTAGACAGCGTCAGGTAAGTAAAATGGGAGGAAGGGGCTGGGGGGGCTGCAGCACTACAGAAGGTTTTTCACCTTAATGCATAGAATGCATTAAGGTGAAAAACCAGGAGGGTTTACAACCCCTTTGTGACGGGAGTCACTTTTGGGCGCAGGGTGACCAAGAAAATAATGAACCCTGTATATACCATATTAGAAATAGTGGCTTATTCATAATGCTGGGACAAATACTGTTAGGAGATGCTGATGTCAGTTCCAGCCACCTGTCTCTGTCTGTGTCTGCGATAATGTAAATTAGTCCAGTATGACTTGTCACAGCTTCTAAAGAGTCTTTTCATTCAGTGTGCTAATTAACCCTGCAATTGTATGAAGAAGATGTATGATAATGTGTATTGTATAGTCAGTGAGCTAGGAGACGTGAAGTCTGCCCTAAAGGTTATGTCTCTGAGTCACCTAGGCTGTCTAAAGGATTAGATAATTAGCTCATGTTGCTGTATATATTTGTGTGAGAGCTCAAAATAAACATTCATTCCTTTTTGACCCTCAAGACAAAGCCTTGTCTCATACTTGGGGGGAGAGTTATTCGTTTGGGTTTCTTGTTCGGTTGATCGGAGTGTTCGGTAGCTGCCTTGGTGTTCGGAAAGGGAATGTTCTAAACGACTTTAACCCCTTTCATACTCGGGGTGTCGTTACACCCTTTAACAAGTTTGCTCACAGATACACGTGCTGTCAGAGGAGAGGAGACTGATATTGTGACCCTGGGACACCGATCGGTCACCTCCCCCAGTCAGTCCCCTCCCCCCACAGTTAGAATCACTCCCATATGGAACATATTAACCCCTCAATCACCGTCTAGTGTTAACCCCTTCCCTGCCTGTCACATGTATACAATAATCAATGCATTTTTATATCATGGATCGCTGTATAAATGTGAATGGTCCCAAAAATGTGTCAAAAGTGTCCGATCTGTCCGCCGCAATATCGCAGTCACGATAAAAATCGCAGCTTGCCGCCAGTACTAGTAAAAAAAAATAATAATAATAAAAATGCTATAAATCTATCCCCTATATTGTAGAAGCTATAACTTTTGCGCAAACCAATCAATATACGCTTATTGCAATTTTTTTTTTTTACCAAAAATATGTAGAAGAATACGTATCGGCCTAAACTGAGGAAAAAATGTGTTTAAACAAAAAAAAAAAAAATAATTGAAAATTTATTATAGCAAAAAGTAAAAAATATTGTGTTTTCTTCAAACTTGTCCCTCTTCTTTTGTTTATAGCGCAAGAAAATAAAAACCGCAGAGGTGATAAAATATCACCAAAAGAAAGCTCTATTTGTGGGGAAAAAATTATAAACATTTTATTTGGGTACAGCGTCGCATGACTGCGCAATTGTCATTCAAAATGCGACAGCGCTGAATGCTGAAAAATTACTTGTTCAAGCCCCGATCTGTTCATGCCCCGAGTTATTTGGGGTAGGCGGTACACTTTGGTGGGGGTGGGTCAGCAAGACCTTTTGACCTTTGACCTCTGGGGACCCGCCTGCTGACCTTTGACCTTTGGGGGAGGTCCCTATTCCAATCCCTGAGTCCTAACCTTTTTCTTCCAGGGGAAACTCTAATGCCGCGTACACACGAAGGGACTATCCCGCGGGATTATCCGCTGGACCGAAGTCCAACGGATAATCCCCTCGTGTGTGGGCGCCGGCGGACTTTTTGGCGCCAAAGTTCGGCGGACTTTTTGGCGCCGAAGTTTTAAGTTTTGTTTCAAAATTATCCGCTGGACTTGGCAGTCCGGCGGACAATCCTGCCGTGTGTAGTATGGTCTGGCGTACCAAAAAGGACGCATGCTCAGTAGCAAGTATGTCACGGAATCGCTCGGTCTGGTAAAACTAGCCTTCGTTTTGAAGCTAGCACAATCGTCACGCTGTTGATTCTTTTTTGATATTTTCTGACAGCGGAATTTGTATGTTATCGTACTTGAAGAATGATTTTGCCTTGCTGCTTGTATATTCACGCAGAGTCCTCCCGAACGTTTTTTCTTCAGCATTCTTTAGTGAAGTTATATATATTTGTATATATATATATCTATATCTCTATATATATATATATATCTATATATATATATATATATATATATCATATAAATATATAATAATATATATATATAATCTCAAAAAAAAAATATATATATA
Organism: Lithobates sylvaticus; assembly: GCA_028564925.1. Classification (NCBI taxonomy): domain Eukaryota; kingdom Metazoa; phylum Chordata; class Amphibia; order Anura; family Ranidae; genus Lithobates; species Lithobates sylvaticus. Next base: position 591,087,938 of record CM053027.1, read on the forward strand.
TATATATATAATATATATATATATATATATATATATATATATATATATATATATATATATATATATATATATATATATATATATATATATATATATATAAGGATTTGGTATTACACATGATTAAATTGTGGAGTCAGCAGAGCTTGCCCTTAATTCAGATCTTAACCCTCACCTTTCCAGCGACTGCACTTGCAGTTCCATTGAAGTTGCACTTTACACTTGTATTGTCAAATGAATGTGCATTTTGGAAATGCCCTCCATATAATTTAGACATGTACCTGCCTACTCAAAATAAACTATGTTTTTGAATAACAAGCACGTATATCATTATTTTCTTGAAATTAAATTACCATTTATTCTGGTTTAAACAAACAAGGCAAAACAAAATAGGAAGGCAACACTGGAGCCACTTTGAGATTTGGTGAAGACTTTTTGCCCCCACGGCAGACATCAAGTTTGTGAAGCCAAAAATTAAGCTTGGGCATATTTGATACAATATAGAGAGCACAAGAAGATTGTCCAGGAATCACACAGACCAGGAACAGCAGCAGATGACATCTATGTCCCCAAGCTGTGGCACTACAACAGCCTGTGTCTTCTGTGAGACCAGACTGAAGCCAGGCAATCACTTCCGACTCTTCCCACCACGCTGCCCTGCAGTCTTCCCTGCAGTCTTCCCTGCACGCTTCCTTGGAGGCTGACTTGTGGTAGGAGGAGGAGGAGGAGGAGGAGGAGAAGAAGGAGGAGGAGGAGGAGGAGGAGGAGGAGGAGGAGGAGGAGGAGGAGGAGTTGCTGTTGGGCCTTCATGTGTCAGGCGGGTGGATTCAGTTAATTGACCCCTCAAACCCCCCTTAAGAGCTTCAAAAAATAGGCCCTCGCACAGGTGCCGTTGGCCCTTCTCCATTTCCAGCAACCTGCTGGCCAAGTAAGTGGCATAGGCCTCTTCTGGAATGGGGGGTCTTTGGAGAATCTCACTCGCCTGCCGAATAAGGTTGAGTGATTCCTCCTCAACCATGCTCATCCTCCTGGGCCTTCTTGTGGGTAAGCGCAGGGGTGGAGGTAGACTTCTTACAGTCTGGCTGACAGTCTGGCTCGTGCTGGGCCCAGCCACCTCCTGGTCATGGCCTCCTCCTCCATAGATCCAAAAGGCTATCATTTGGACCCCTGCATTTTCCAAGCAGATCACCAATGTTTTATAAGGCATTTTTGCCACTACTGGATGTATGTATACACTATATATGTATCGATATGTAGCACCAACACTTTTTAGAAGTGTGCGCAATTTTTTGCTGTTTTTTTTCCCAATTCTGAGTTCAGGGTGTTAATTGTTTCACATTTTTACGTTGACATCAGTTTGTCTGCCTGTGCTGGACACATGATGAGGTTACATTTGCTCGGACACAATTAGTGGGAGCGTCTGGCCCCACTGTGTATTTTGGGAAGCGTGATTTGAGATGCTGAGGTCATGTGTTCAGGCTTGAGCTTCACTTTAGATTCCTGGTTCTGTTCCGCAACAACCCCACAAGTGTTCCTGGGCCCAGGAGTGTCTGCTGGCCCTGGAAGCCTGGTCACCCTGACCAGCCCCAGAGGCCCTTGTTGTCTGTGGTGGGGATCCATCCGTTCCCGAGCCTCAGAACTGGCTAGTTTGAGGCCCAGCAATTAAAGGAGGATTCTCAAGGGGGAGGGGGCTCTTCAGAGGAGGGCAGTGGGTGTGGCTGCTTGTTATGAGCTAAGATGTATGGACACTAGTGAATTGCCATGCCCTACTGTTTTGCTGCAACGGCTGAAAGGTAAACCTAACCTCGGAACTGTTGCAAAAAAAAAACCTTTACTTACAACATAGTGTGTGGCGGACACTTTGCTGGTTCCAAGTCACTTGTTGTTTGCTACATCTGCGGAGAAGGGTATATCCAACAGTGAAGTGTCCAGTTGTGAGGGGCTACTCTCTGGCCTTTCTTACTTACCTTTCTTGGTCTGCCAGCAGTTCTGAAGTGTCTGAGCTTTTTCACCCATGCCCTCAATTTCAAACCGAGACACTGTGTAATGTTTAAACGTTGTTAACCAATTATCCTAAATATGTCCAAATGAAAGGTGCTTGGAGTATGGGTCTCCGCAATTGATGGTTACTAACCTGGGTAACCCCTAGACAATGAATGACAAGCTACAAGAAGCGTGTAATCGGTAAGCCATGAAAAGACATAGAGGCCTGTTTATAGAGTGGGAGTGGAGGTGGTTCGGCATAATGGAATTGCTGCTTAAAAACATACATTTCTAAGCAATTCTAATCTTTACATTGACATCATTAATATTCACCCAATCACTATTTAGGCTACAAAATATATACCTGGCTCCAGCTGGGCGCATCAGCCTGCTCCAAGGTGGAGGGGTCTTCTCCTTCCGTGGAAGCCTCAGCTGGGGTGGAGGGAAGAGTGGAGGGAAGGGTGGAGGGAAGAGTGGACAGTGATTGCCTGGGTTCCATCTGGTCACCTAGAAAACCCAGTTGGTTGTAGTACCACAGCTTGGGTACATAAACATTCTCTGCTGCTGCTCCTGATCTGACTGATTCCTCAATCTTCTTGCGCTCCCGCTTGTACATGTGCCTCAAACTAGAAATTCTGGCTTCAACAAACTTGATGTCTGCGTTGGGGACTTGAGTCTTCACAAAATCCAAAAGTGGCCCCAGTGTTACCTTCCGGACATCCCTATTTCCATATAAGGGGTTCTTGACCTGCCACAGGTTGGCATTTTTCCGGTACAGCGCAATAAATTCGGACATGAACTCCTAATCCTTAAATGGGTTTAACTGTGCTGCTGACATGTTTGTTTCTGTTTTGTTAGTAATGGCAATACAAAAGACCAAAAACACAAATGTTACTAAAAACGCACATCCAGTTTTTCAAACAAAACATTACACAACACACCCACACACAGGCAGCAACACAGCCACACACAGGCAGCAACACCCACACACAGGCAGCAACACCCACACACAGGCAGCAACACACCCACACACAGGCAGCAACCCCACACACAGGCAGCAACACACCCACACACAGGCAGCAACACCCACACACACAGGCAGCAACACACCACACACAGGCAGCAACACACACACACAGGCAGCAGCACACACATATCCTTAAAAAATGCAGGCCCAAAACCCAATAAACCACAGTAATGCATCCTAGAAAACACTTACCTTCGTACAGAGCGCTCGCTACTTCCGTTCGGGAACACGTGGGGGCCCTCAAACAGCCTTATATACACTGCGCACGCGTCGAAGTCCGCCTGTGTCCTCCGCGTCGCCCGCCCATGACGTTCCTCCTGACGAGTATTCCCCGCCCCGCTTCCCCTCGTTGCATTGTGGGTGAATAAATACATGAGGATGGCGGACACATTCTCAGCCAGTAGCGCGGAGGAAAGCCCAGAAGCCCACACATCTGCATCCAGCAGCAGATATAAGGCCACCAATATGGCCTTTGAAGAGATGGTGGAGATGGTGGACATCCTCCAAAGGGAAGACTACGACGGGGAAAATGGCCCCTACCCTCGACCCAACTTGCGCAAGGACAAGATTCTCACTACAGTCGTCAGCACCCTGGAGCATAAGTTCGGCGTACGAAGGGGCAAGGATCAACTGCGCAAGCGATGGTCCGACATCAAATCCAGGGAGCACGATCAGTACAGGAGAATTCGAAAAGCCATCAAAAAAAGTAAGTCAAGCACGTGCGCTACTATGGTTATACTTGATATGTCTAATCTTGCGAATATTTTATTAAAATTCGTACGTGAAACTTGCGAAGATGTTATTAGCACTCGTAAGTGAAACTTGCGAAGATGTTATTAGCACTCGTACGTGAAACTTGAGAAGATGTTATTAGCACTCGTACGTGAAACTTGCGAAGATGTTATTAGCACTCGTACGTGAAACTTGCGAAGATGTTATTAGCACTCGTACGTGAAACTTGCGAAGATTCTTCTTGGAACTCGTACATGAAACTTGCGAAGATTTTTCTTGGAACTCGTACGTGAAACTTGCGAAGACTTGATGAAAGTTCATTTGTCATGATAAAGTTGATTCAGTTTACCTGGCTGTGGGTTGTTGGAGTTGTAAGGTTGTTTATTATTGTCGCCATCTATACTATTACTGCTGTAGTAAGGGTTTTATGGGTAACTTACACAGGGACTCCAGAAGATGTTTGGGGGGGGGGGGGATAAATCTGTTAAGCAGGGTGTCAAGCTCCGAATTCCAAAAAAATGCTCAGCATCTACAAATACTGTAGGTGATGACTTTTCAAAGAAGTACACTCACCTGTCCCTTGGATGCTGCAGCTACAATCTTTGATATTGTAATCATGAAATTAATCTTTGCGGCTTCACTTCCCGGGTCACTATTGGGCATGCGCCAGTTGCGCAATGCAATAGGACTGGTCCGCGCTAGCTCTGGGACCCCTGTGTGTCCCAGCAGACAGCACGGTGGGATGGGATGTGGCGTATACTTCTGTGGGAGTCTATGGCCGGATGTGTGTGCAAATACCTGCCTTACACAGGTATCTGCAACCCCTCCCCCCTAAAAGGTTCCAAATAAGACACCAGAGGGGTGCAGGGATCCAATGAGCGGAAGTTCAACTTTAGGGTTGAAGGCCGGTTTAAGTATTGGAGTTTCATTAGATAGAGATTTCAATTCTGTATTCAAGTAGGATCTTGTAACAAACTGCTAATAATTGGACAACACTTTTAAACAATGTTTAATATTCATATTTCGGCACTCAAATATCAGTGTGATTAAAAGTGTACCTTTGTGTTCCATTACCATAGGGGGCAAAAGACTCAGACGTCACTCAGAACATCCCAGGACCTCCCGGCCTCACCAGACTAATTGGGCAGTTAGCCCAAGCCCACGCGTGGATGTGGAGGAAGAGGTGGTTGAAGTGGAGCACATCTGCACCCCACCAAGTGAGTGTCTGAGAACACAGATTGAGCTACTAAATTAAGGTCTGCATGTTTTTGACACTTTTTTTCTTGTGTTTTATCTACCCAACTTTTAGGTGATGATGATCTGGTTGTGGAAGGACAAGCTGCGGAGCCATTTTCCACAGACAGTGCCCACAGGCTTATTGGCCAGATCATGGCCTGGAATCTGCAGCTGGAAAACATGCAGAAGGAGATGGCCACCATGCAGCAGGGAATGAAGGACATGATTGATGTTTTGGGGAGAATCTAAAGACCCCTTTTCCATTTCCTAACATCAATCATGTCCTTCATTCCCCTTTTGATCCGCTATTTTTAAACAATTTTAGAGGCCACATTTTTTATATGCACATGGTGTGTCAACATGTGCTATGTGCCATCAGGGGATCTCAATGTACGCATTTTGTGTTTGCAACACCTAATGCTAGTAGGTGAGAGGAAAGGGGTTTCACACACAAAACACGTCCATTGATTCCCCATGATGGAACATAGCACATGTTGACATTACCCATTTTGATGTTAAATTTGTGTGCATATTCTAAATTTGGCTTCTACTGTACATGGGTTACCTGTTGAACTTTGTAAGTTCCCTACTTTTACATTGGGTAAATATTTTAGAATGCTAACAAAAATTTTTTAAGATTTGAAACCATGTTTTTATGTTTGGTTAAAAAAAAAATTAAAAAAAAAAAATATGTTGTGAGAAAAATACCAAAAAAAGATTAAAATTACAAAAAAAAAAAAAAAACAATAAATCTGTTGTGAAAAAAAAAAAAAAATATTACCAAAAATAAAAAAAAAAAAAAGAGAAGAAATCAACAAAAAAAACAAAAAAAAAAAAGGTTTGGATGTGCACTATAATAAAAAAAAAAAATGTTTGCACAAATTAAACAATGTGTGGCTTCTTCTTTTTAAATACTACCAGTTTGACCAAAAAATGTTGTTGTTCATTGACAAAGGGGCTTATTTACTAAACGCAAAACAAGTTTGCCACTATTAATAAGTGCACTAGGACAACATATAAAGCAGGCAAAAATAAAAGCAAAACAATACGAAAAAAACAATCTTTGAAACAGAAATAAATGTATTTATTATTTAAAAATAAATTATGTTTTAAGGGTCTGCTGCCATTGCAATGGCCCCCCTACCATTAAAATAATTTAAATATCGGTCCCGCACTTGCTGTGCTGATTGTGGGGCCAAACCAAGACGGCGATTATCCAGCCCTGTCATCTCTCCTTCCACTCCGGCCTCAGGCCCTATAGGTAGTGTGAAGCTGCCAGAATGTTTCCGTAGATAATTGTGCATTATACAGCATGCAAGAATAATTGTATTGAGTTTGTACTCTGCCAGATGTATTGACGTTAAGAGCAATCTGAAACGGTTGGCCATAATTCCAAAGGCATTTTCCACAACCCTTCTTGCTCTGGCCAACCTAAAAAGAAATGGCCTCATCAGGTGGTCACCCAGACCGAACGCCTCGTCGGCTATGAAAACAAAGGGGAGTCCCTCCACATTCTCTTCATCTGGTGGCAGCTCCAGGCCACCAGTCTGGAGACGATGGCCGTACTCCGTCTGGTTGAAGACTCCTCCATCCGACATCCGGCCGTTTTTCCCCACATCCACATAAAGAAACTCATATTGTGCCGACACCACCGCCATCAACACTATACTATGGAACCCCTTATAATTCCAATAGTAAGACCCCGAATGGGGTGGGGGCACAATTCGGACATGTTTCCCGTCAATCGCCCCTCCGCAGTTGGGAAAGTCCCAACGGGCAGCAAACTGGGAAGCCACAGTCTGCCATTCCTGTGGCGTGGAAGGACACTGTGAAGTCAAACAGAAAGATACAATTCTAATTAAAAACAAGGCAAAACACCAAACTAAATCCAAGAAATTAACAAACAATTTGGAACAACATATGTATTTATTTTGTTAGTCCTTGAAATAAAGCAAAAAGATTAAGGATAAGGGACAAATCTCTGATTGATGACCCCTCTGATGGCCCAGAGAAGATAATAATGGGGATGTGGGTGGGGAGTAATTAATTGTAAGGTCACACAATACACATGCAATCAATTAAACAGTGTGTGTGGGGGGGGGGGGGTGTGTGGGGGGGGGGGGGTTAATTAGAAGCTGACCAAAAACCACATGCAATCAATTAAACAGGGTGTGTGGGGGGGGGGGGGTTAATTAGAAGCTGACCAAAAACCACATGCAATCAATTAAACAGGGTGTGTGTGGGGGGGGGGGGTTAATTACAAGCTGACCAAAAACCACATGCAATCAATTAAACAGGGTGTGTGTGTGGGGGGGGGGGTTAATTACAAGCTGACCAAAAACCACATGCAATCAATTAAACAGGGTGTGTGGGGGGGGGGGGGGTTAATTAGAAGCTGACCAAAAACCACATGCAATCAATTAAACAGGGTGTGTGGGGGGGGGGGGGGTAAATTAGAAGCTGACCAAAAACCACATGCAATCAATTAAACAGGGTGTGTGTGTGGGGGGGGGGGGTTAATTAGAAGCTGACCAAAAACCACATGCTATCAATTAAACAGGGTGTGTGTGGGGGGGGGGGTTAATTAGAAGCTGACCAAAAACCACATGCAATCAATTAAACAGTGGGTGTGTGGGGGGGGGTTAATTAGAAGCTGACCAAAAACCACATGCAATCAATTAAACAGGGTGTGTGTGTGGGGGGGGGGGGGGTTAATTAGAAGCTGACCAAAAACCACATGCAATCAATTAAACAGGGGGTGTGTGTGTGTGTGGGGGGGTTAATTAGAAGCTGACCAAAAACCACATGCAATCAATTAAACAGGGTGTGTGTGGGGGGGGGGTTAATTACAAGCTGACCAAAAACCACATGCAATCAATTTAAAAATGAGGGGCAAGGGGGGGTGAAAGGGGGGGTGAGTAAAGCAGTACAATGGAGCTGGTAAAATACATTTTTAACCAAATAAAGTGACTAGGCTAGGGGTGTTTAGGGGGCCAAGATTCCATGCTGGGGAGGTTGGTGCAAGCAAATATGCATGTGACCCACTAAATAATACATTCTTAAAGCAATTTCGATAAGTCAACCATAAAATACTATACAAAAAAAAAAAAAAAAAAAAAAACAGGAATAGGGGACATTCATAGAATAGTCCTATCATGGTAATTAGCTAATGATGAAATTGATGCACTACATTAGCAAACATACAAGACATAGGTAATTTGAAAAGAGAAAACTTACCTTAATGTATTCCTCCTGCAGGACGTGGATAATGGCAGAACAGGTCTCTGGAATAATGAGCCCCAGAGCCTGGGGGGAGATGCCTGTCGTGAACTTGAGGTCCTGCAAGCTTCTCCCCGTCGCCAAGTAACGCAACGTGGCGACTAGCCTCTGCTCCGCAGTGATGGCTTGCCGCATGCAGGTATTCTGCCTGCTAATATAAGGGGACAGCGAAGCCAACAGACGGTGAAAAATGGGGTCCGTCATCCTGAGATAATTCCTGAAAATCATCAGGATTATTCTCACGGATCTCACGGAGCAAAGGCATGTGCGAGAATTGGTCACGCTGGCGCAACCAATTCTTGGTCCATGAACTCCTCCTCACCCTGTTCATGGACTGGGCTCGGGCCAAGGTGTTAACCGCAACACCGAGCCCCTGCACAGCACGAACTCGTTCCCGAGTACGTCCACACTCCATGGCTTCAAAACGGTCGGCTGATCAAACAAACAACTTAACCGAACGCACTGAAGAACAGCAAGGCCTATGAAGAACGACCTGAAAAACAGGAACGAGCGGACCAGAACGGCCTGAGAACAGGTAGGAACTGATCCACACGCACTGAAAGACAGATACAAACCTCACAAGCACAAACTGAACAGCAGAAACGAGCGAATTAAGCAGAAGTCTGAGAAGCGCGAATCGTCTCTAACCAAACGTCAACTAACACGCGATACACACGAGATTAGCTGACGGTGCCCAAAGGGTGTCGTTTGGGATCTTGAGCTTCCTTTTTCTAGTCCCGTCGTACGTGCTGTACGTCATCGCGTGAACCGCCGGACTTTTTGCGTGATCGTGTGTGGTCAAGTCCGTTCGCTTTTTAGTCCTTCGGACCCAGCTGCAAAGTCCAGCGGATTGTCCGCTGGACTTAGGTCCGCCGGCAAAAGTCTGCACGTGTGTACGCGGCATAACCCTCTAACACCCTAACCCCTAAACCCTTAACCTTAACCCTAACCCTAGCCCTAATCCTAAACCCTAACCCCTAACCCTAAGTTCTAACCCTAACCCTAAGTTCTAACCCTAACCCCAACTAACCTTTGACCTATGAACTTTAACCCTAACTCTAAGTGTATCTCCACTTTATGACTCCCCCACCCTAAAACCCCTACCTTTCCCAGATCCCGCTCGGTTTGTCGGAAAAAGGGTAAAATGCATTAGGATAAAAAACCTTTGACTTTAGAACCACTTTATTGAAAGAGCCAATAAACAAATAGCACTGGATTGGTCTGAAAAGCAAAAACTGAATCCTATATTGTAAAAACAGACCATATAGCGAAGCGCAGAAAGAGCAACAAATTCATACCATGGGGTCATTCAGCAACCCAAACACATAAGATCTGATATCTGCCCAGAAAAACACAAAGAAAAATCATTTTCATCAGAAGAAATACATACCAGGATGCTCAATGATCTTTCTAAATCGCTGTCCTTGTGTAAAAAAAAATAGTGCCCTAAATCCATGGGCAGCAATGACATCCAATGCTTTTCTGTATCTTCATACCTGTTACACGCTCTTTTATTTGAACATAAACAGCTGTACAGTGCCAAGTCTATATACTAATCTCTCCCCATTAGTATGCATCATTAATTTAACATTTCTGTTCCTAAGGCTCTGCAACAACTGAATACAATCTGCTGGTGCCTAAAACGTGCATAAAATAGAAACTTTATGTAGCATTTCAGAACCATAGAAATAATTAAAAATATCCACTGAAGCATAGAAAATAATGTATAGACTTTACATATAATTGACTGTTACGTTAAAACTTTGATATAACTTTTGGGGGCATTTTCAATGACATTGAAAAATCGACAAGAAAAAATGCATTTTGGGGAATTGAATAATACATTTACAACACTTTTCTGGTGGTAGATCCCTTTATAACCACATGTGCCTAATTCAGGCAAGCATTTGCTCCAGTTTCAGTAATGCCGCGTACACACGGTCGGAATTTCCGATGGAAACAGTCCGATGGGAGCGTCTCAAATGGATTTTCAGACCGTGTGTATGCCCATCGGTCTTTTTCTGTCGGAATTTCCGACGGACTTTGGATTGAGAACCTGTTCTTAATTTTTCCGACGGAAAATGTTTCTATCGGATTTTCCGATCGTGTGTATGCAATTCCGACACGCAAAATTTTGGATGCTCGAAAACAATTCGACGCATGCTCGGAAGCATTAAACTTCCATTTTATAGTGCTGTCGAACGTGTTTTATGCCGCTGTGTTATTGACCGTCGGAATTTGGTGTGAACGTGTGTAGGCAAGACAGTTTGAGCGAAATTCCGTCGGAATTCCGACGGGAAAACCATCAGAGCTTTTTCAGACGAGAATTCCGACCGTGTGTACGCGGCATAACAGTACTGACACATGTGACAAATCCAGGTCGTTCCTTCTGCCATCACTTTAACCACTTGAGCTCCGGAAGATTTTAGCCCATTGATGATCAGGACATTTTTTGCTATTCAGCACTGCGTTACTTTAGGCCCCATGCACACGAGACACAGATGCAAACTCTGCTAAACGCATGTTTTGCCGCGTTTTCATGCCGCATTTAGCCGCGTTTTACCGCGTTTGCGTCTATAAGCATTTGTAAAGATAACATCATATAGACCCTCCCCAGTGAGTGAGCTGCAGAGAGCAGTTGTACACTTGCATTTGCCTCTCTTTCTGTGTTTTTTTATTTTGGAAATGGATCCCATATTGAATATATGTCAGGAAATGCTCCTGGTGTTGCTCTTGATGAGGCAGCAACATCGTCGCAAATTGCGTGAGAGGTCCAGAGTCAGAGCTCGTCAATATTGGACCCATCTGTTGACGGCACAGCGAATGTCCGTTGGATATTTCACAAACATGGTGGGGGGTTGGGGCTGACTAGACATTGGTATGCAGGTTTTTCTTTGTGAAAAAAAGACATTGCTATGCTTTGGTCAGACAAGGTGGAGTCACTGATTAGATTAGAAATTGGATGAAGGGTTGGGGCAAAGAAGTGGAGGCATTCCTCATTGTCTAAGCTACCTAAAAAAGAGTTTTTATGGCATTGCATCAGTGAGTATATATGCTCTATGAACTATCTAAAGTAATTACGACATTTTAAACCAATTTTTTTTGTATTTTTTATGGTTTACAATAATATTTCTAAGTTTTCTGGTCCAAAAAATTGGGTTCCTTTAAAAACGCTTATAAATTCTGCAAAAACGAGGTTAAACGCAACTGCATAAAAACGGGAAAAAACAAGACTGTGAACATGGACACATAGGATAACATTGCATGCGTTCAGGGGCAGTTGAAAAAAGTGTCCAACTGCCTCTGAACGCGCGTTTAACAGCGTCTCGTGTGCATGGGGCCTTAGCTGACAATTGCACGGTCATGCAATACCTCCATACTGTACCCAATTAAAATTTATATATTTTTTTCCACACAGATAGAGCTTCTTTTAACTTCAAAAAAAAAATGTGAGTGCTTTGCGAATATTTTCAGTGCATATTAAAATTTGTTTTAAAATCTGCACCCAGAGGCGCCTTTTCTCCCCCTTTTGTCTTTTCAGTTTTGGGAATATGGTCTCTGTTTCCCTGTGATGGCAGCCCTGATGGTGGATTACCCCCATCCTTTTCTTCCCTCCCCCCCTTTCTTTTAATGACTATTTGACCATTATTTACACTATTGTTCATAATCAGAGAGATTGTGGACTAGATGCGTTTTTGTGCATGTAATAATTTGCGTACCCAGCGCATCAAACCAAGGCTGTTTTAGTTTTTGCGCCTTTTACTTGTAAAACTCCACCCCAAACTCACTCATCCATGTCTTTATGGACCTTGCTTTGTGCACTGGTCCAAATCATTTGGTGGAGGGGGATTATGGTGTGGGGTTGATTTTCAAGGGTTGGACTTGGATCTTTAGTTCCAGTGAAGGGAACTCTTATGCCGCGTACACACGGTCGGATTTTCCGACAGGAAATGTTGGATGTGAGCTCGTGTGTATGCCCCATCGAACATTTGCTCTAGGACTTTCCGCCAACAAATGTTGCCTAGCAGGATCTCAAATCTTCCGCCAACAAAACTTTTTTGTCGGAAAGTCCAATCGTGTATACACAAGTCCGTCGCACGAAAGTCCACACATGCTCAGAAGCAGAAGCGGCAGGTCTTGTAAACTTGTGTTCGTAATGGAGAATTAACATTAGTGATGTGGCACATTAGGAAATCTTGAAATGCAGTGCACAATTGTCTTCTTCTTTAATGGGATGATAATGAAGCTGCTTTGCTGGTGATACTGATGGAGTTATTGCAAACGGATTTTCAAAGGCTTTTTATTTTCTAGTGATATCAAGAATAATAATAGCGCAAAATAAAAAACGCAAAAAGAAAAGCACAAATCAACACTCACCAAACTTCTACTAACACGAAATTAGCAGAAGGAGCCCCAAGGGTGGCGCTAAAGAGCTGAAAAACAACGTAGTACGTCTAGTACGTCACTACGTTCGTAATTGTTGGCCAACATTTGTGTGACCGTGTGTATGCAAGACAAGTTTGAGCCAACAACCTTCGAACAAAATTCCATGGTTTTGTTGTCGGATCATGTGTACGAGGCATTAAGGTGTTAGCATACCAAAACATTTTGGGCAATTTCATGCTCCCAACTTTGGGTATGGCCCCTTCTTGTTCCAGCATGACTGCGCACCAGTGCACAAAGCAAGGTCCATAAAGACCCATAAAGGGATGAGCGAATTTGGGGTGGAGAAACTTGACTGGCCTGTGAGTCCTGACCTCAACCCAATAGAACACCTTTGGAATGATTAAGAGCGGAGACTGTGGGCCAGGCCTTCTCATCCAACATCAGAGGCAATTTGCTTCTGGAAGAATGGTGAAATATTCCTATAGTCATGCTCCTAAACCTTGTGGACAGCCTCCCTGGAAGAGTTGAAGCTGATAAAGCTGCAAAGGGTGGGCCAACTCAATATTGAACCCTACGGACTAAGACTGGGATGACATTAAAGTTCATGTGCGTGAAAAAGGCATGCATCCCAATGCTTTTGGCAAAATAGTGTATTTTGACTAGGGCGGTTGTTTCCAAGGTGAGCTAGAGGACCAGGACACTTTTTTTACATCCTCTGTTTGGACAAGTGTCACCAAGTGGTCTTCCGCATTAAAACCTTTGAGGTTCCTTTTCATCAGATTGTGTCCAAGGATCTGGTTACTTTATCACCGCTTAGAAAATGCCTCTCTCTTTATGACCACTGCGAGCAATATCTCCAGTGCACTGCAATTACCGATGCAGAGCACAACAAAGATTGTCCTGGCACAAAAATAGTTTCCTGATATCTTGCTGAAGAGAAAATCCATTGGAGAGGAAGTAAAGGAGGACCACTACCTTGCTTTGTGCTGGATCTCATATATACTGACGCATATTGACTTCTCTAATCCAGATAAGTAAGTGTGTTTTTAGCTCACATGGTGACGGAGCATAATGGTGTGGTTATTTTAAAGTGGAACAGCTACACTGTATTGGATGAAGATATTTTGGAACCACTTTATGTTACTTGGGACTTTACCGACAATATACTGTATATATTCGAGTATAAGCTGAGTTTTTTCAGCAAATTTTTTAGGCTGAACACCCCCCCCCCCGGCGTATACTGAAGTGAGGGTCTCGAGTGAGGGTGCCCACCTGCAGCTGTACCTTTGATTACAGCGGGTGTCTCCCGCTGTGTCATGCCCATCTGCAGCTGTACCTTTGATTACTAAAACAACTGGTGTCTCCTGCTGTGTCATGCAGTCTGTTCAGCGGCCGTCCATTGTAACAAAGCCCCGCGGAGGCGGGGCTTTGTTACAATGGACGGTCGCTGAACAAACTGTATGACACAGCAGGAGACACCTGCTGTTTTAGTTTTCAAAGGTACAGCTGCATATGGGCACAGTGAGGCTGCAGATGGGCACAATGAGGCAGTAAATGGGCACAGTGAGGCTGAAAATGGGCACAGTGAGGCTGCAGATGGGCACAGTTAGACTGCAAATGGGCACAGTGAGGCTGCAAATGGGCTAAGTGAGTCTGCACATGGGCACAGTGAGGCTGCAGATGGGCACAGTGAGGCTGAAAATGGGCACAGTGAGTCTGCAGATGGGCACATTGAGGCTGCACATGGGCACAGTGAGTCTGCAGATGGGCACATTGAGGCTGCACATGGGCACAGTGAGGCTGCAGATGGGCACAGTGAGGCTGCAGAAGGGCACAGTGAGGCTGCAGATGGGCACAATGAGGCTGCAGATGGGCGCAGTGAGGCTGCAGATGGGCACTGATGATACAGGTGGGCACAGAGAGGCTGCAAATGGGCACAGTGAGACTGCAGTTGGGCACAGTGAGGCTGCAGATGGGCACAGTGAGGCTGCAGATGGGCACTGATGATACAGATGGGCAGAGTGAGGCTGCAAATGGGCACTGTGAGGCTGCAGATGGGCACAGTGAGGCTGCAAATGGGCACCGTGAGGCTGCAGATGGGCACAGTGAGGCTGCAGATGGGCACAGTGAGGCTGCAGATGGGCACAATGAGGCTGCAAATGGGCACAGTTAGGCTGCAGATGGGCCCTGTGAGGCTGCAGATGGGCCCTGTGAGGCTGCAGATGGGCACAGTGAGGCTGCAAATGGGCACCGTGAGGCTGCAGATGGGCATTGTTTACCCAGTAACTGCTGCATTTGCCACCCTAGGCTTATGCTCGAGTCAATAGGTTTTACCATTTTTTTGTGGTAAAATTAGGTGCCTCGGCTTATATTCGGGTCGGCCTATACTCGAGTATATACGGTATATCACTTTATTGAATTCACTTGTTTGCATATGATGAGTGGGTATTGCAAGCACCACATCCCTAATGAAAATAAAAATGTAAAGAGAATAAATCAAGGAATGGGACTTTCAGGGTGCTTATGAATGAATACCTTATTGAATTCACTTTTTACATAAGACGACGGACATTTATATATATCATTAGAACTGCACTTTATTTTATATTTTACATTATGTGTCAGCTTGTATCGGTTGATGTGCTAGCAGCTTTAAATTTACCGTGAAGCGTCCTTTTTTTAATTTCCTTTTTTAAATTAAATTACATTTCTTTTTTTTTCTTTTCTTTACAATTTTGCCCAATACCCACTCATGCCTTCTTTGCAAACCAGCAGCTCTTGAAAATGCTGTCAATATTATGCATTAGTGCATGAGCATTAACGAACACCGACCTGTAGTTTAAATGCGCACCATATTAATGTAATTTGTGAATATTTTCTCTGTATTTTTGAGCCATTTAGTACATCATATCTGAGCATTTTGTTACTTTAAAAAAGTGTTAAGTCTATAATGGAAAGTGAGATTTTTCAGAAAAATAGATTATATAGACTTTGTTCCCCAATGCTCCTCATTCGAAAACCTTGGTGTGAACTCTTTTGTAAACAGGCTATTTTCTTAGATCTAAGCAATTTGCCAGTGCTTAAAAAATCAAAATGCTTGGAGCTATTTGTAGTGTGAACGAGACCTCGGGGTTTACTTATTGAATTTTTACTCTCCATGCACAAACATATTTGGCTGCTTTTATTAGGCTTTGGTCAGACACGCTTATAGTAAGATCTAAAGGTTCTGGATATTTTGAACCCTAGCAAATTTCAGATCATGCTGTTATTAGAAGAAGCGATAGATGCTACCATTACATGACTGCACCAACTGTCTTGGATGTTCAATATCCAATTATCAGATGTCAACTGTCGTGTTGCTGTTTTTCCAAGAAGAAGACGACAACAGCTAGAAGTATGAAAGTGCACACATCAAAGAAGAATAGCAAAACTAAAAAAATAAATAAAATCTCTCTACTCAAACTTTTCCTCTAAAGATGACTCAGAAATGTTTAACTTTTTTCTAACACCAACGAATTCACAATAATTAAACTCATGTGGGGCCTTTGTTCCTGAGAAACAGGAGTGAAATACATGAAGACTCATATTGCCACCTCTTTTTAGGTTGCCCGTGTTTCTGAAAGTACCCACGTATGATTGAATTGAATAAGAGAATGCATGGGATTAATATAGATATTGCCATATGTGTGTAAAAATATGAAAACTATTTAGTTTTTACTTAACCGCTTCAATACCGCAGATAGACATATGACGCCCACAAGGCGGATCTCACATTCTGGGTGGGCGTCATATGACGTCCTCCCATTCCCGGCCATCTAGGGGGCGCGCGCGCGCCCGTGGTGTCGCTCGGGACCCGGTGCGTGTGTCCGCGATGTCCGCCGGGCACCCGCGATTGCCCGGGAACACAGCAGGACCATGGATCGGTGTGTGTAAACACACACATCCACGCCCTGTCAGTGGAGAGGAGACCGATGGTGTGTTCCCAGTAGAGAGGAGCACCAATCGGTCTCCTCCCCTTGTGATTCCCTGCCCCCTACAGTTAGAATCACTCCCCTAGGAAACATAATTAACCCCTGCAGCGCCCCCCTAGTGTTAACCCCTTCCCTGCCAGTCACATTTACACAGTAATCAGTGCAAATTTATAGCAACGATCGCTGTGTAAATGTGAATGGTCCCAAAAATGTGTCAAAAAGTGTCCGAAGTGTCCCCTGCAATGTCACAGTCACGAAAAAAATTGCAGATCGCCGCCATTACTAGTAAAAAAAAAAAAAATGCAATAAATCTATCCCCTATTTTGTAGATGCTAGAACTTTTGCGCAAACCAATCAATATACGCTTATTGCGATTTTTTTTTTTTTTTACCAAAAAATATGTAGAAGAATACATATCGGCCTAAACTGAGTAAAAAAATTATTTTTTTTTAAAAAATGGGATATTTATTATAGCAAAAACTGTCTTGCCTACACACAATTACACCAAAGTCCGACCGTCTAGAACGCAGTGACGTACAACACGTACGACGGGACTAGAAAAAGGAAGTTTAATAGCCAGTAGCCAATAGCTGCCATTTCATACTTGCTTCAGAGCATGCATCGTTTTTGGTCCGTCGGAACAGCATACAGACGAGCTGTTTTCCCGATAGGAATTGATTCTGTCGGAAATATTTAAAACATGTTCTATTTCTAGGTCCGTCAGAATTTTCAGTCAGATGAGGCACACACACGATCGGAATATCCAATGAAAAGATTCCGTCTGACTCTTTCTGCTGGAAAGTCCGACCGTGGGTTTACATACATTCTAAGGGGAAAAGTCAAGTTGATTTTTTTTAACTAGCTTTATATTCAACATATACAGTTCACATGATCCTGCCTATAATATATTTATAATTTTATTTTCCACCATTAATACTATGTTTGTTTCTATTTATGTAATTGCATTTCCCAAACATTTGCAGCCTCCAAAAGAAAACATGTAGTGTTACTTATCATGGAGCTTGGCAATATATATATTAAAGTGGTCTTAAATTCCGCCCCCCCAAAAATTTAAAAATGGATTCTCTGCGGTGTTATGCCATATTGTGCTAGTATGCACAGCATATTAGCGCATTATGTAGACTTATCTGTCTTTTATGGGTAAATGAATCCTTCATATTCTCTTGTCACCTATAGTATTTTCATGTTTCATACATGTTATTAATGTGGATGCCTATTAGCAAACCCTTTCTATCTTCCCCAGGCAGCCCCAGTGGATGTGCGTTGGGATGTATCCTAATCTGGGTCTGGGGTGGACGAGCAGTTTGTTGGCAGCCCTATTTTTGCAACCATCTATATTCAACCATTTTTTGTTATTGTTGATCTATTGTGTAAGTATAGCATTGACTATGATATGACAGCGTGTTGTTACTATAGTGGTACTATCTGGATAATGTGATTGATATACTTAATAATTTGATTGCTTCCTAGACATGGCATATACTTGCTTTATCCCCCAAAGAAGGAGTTTTTCCAAAACGCGTTGGATTTTGTCCTAATATCTCTACAAAAATTCAAGCCATGACAGGCATACCACATAAATGTTTTTAAATATTATGGACATATGAGGGTTTTAAGACTTTTAGACGTGTTCATATAATAACATTCATACAGTGTTTTGTGTGTGTATTTGTATACTCTGTGGATCTTTTGTAATAAATTTGGCACACTAGCCTTTTATTGAATTGCACATGATTGTCATATCTGCCATAAATAAATGTTTATGTTTGTTTTAGCTGTTAAATGGAGCACTGTCACAGATCCAGTGAGTCCCAACGATTCCATCTTTGCCTGATCTTCTTTCCAGGTTCCATCTTTATGGCCACCTGAATAGCCAGGCCATGATGATGTCACCTAAGTATGTGCATGAAAGTCATGTCACCATGGCACACAGCAGATGGCTGACGGGGAAATTTCATATTTACCTTAATAAGGTTGTCTCACAGTATCCAATAAAGCCTTCAAAGCCTAGTTACCTTAGCTGACGTCGTACCAAAGGTAGGTAGGTAAATCAGGGAAAGTTAGTAGATACACTTTATATTCCCTGTCTCTCATTTAAGATAAATTTAACCAGGAGGTTGAAGAATGTAAAATAACTAGGTACTTTTCTTCCACTGTTGACATGTAGACTTTGTGTACAGTTGGAGGCATTATTTTATGACATTTGTGAGTCAGAGGGTGGAGTGATGGGGAAATTTCATATTTCTTTAACCACCCTGGCGGTATGATTATGTCTGGAATTTTGTACCAAAAGCGGTACAATTATTTTGCATGGCAATTTGACGTTTTATATTGTAGGCATGCAATTCTTATGAATAACTCACTTAAATCTGTCCAAACCAGAGTCTAGTAGACATCCCGGGTATGATAAAGTTTGAAACACAAAATCATAAATTATAATATAATAAATAACTATAAAAATTATTCAATAATGTAATCAAATCAAAAACACTGTAATCTGCTCAGTTGCAGAATTGTTGCTGTCATTAAATTTAGTGTTTGATGATGAATTGTGATCCTAATTTATTATCACTGTTTTCTAGCTGGTCTAAAACCACTTTTGACATAAAGGGACACCTTTTTGTTGCTATGGACAATCTCCAGTTTCCAGGCAGAAAAAAAAGTATTTATTATATAAAACTACATGCAGGGCACTGTACAGACCACTAGGGACAAAGGGGATGTGTATTTTTTTTTATACAGTACTGTAATCTGTAAGATTACAGTACTGTATGTGTATTGTGTGTTTTAACTTTTTTGAATTTGGCGCTGATCTCCGCTCCCGTGCGTCGTAACGGGAATGGAGATCAGCAGCACTTGGCACTGTGTGAATCGAGTGGAGGAGCTCGCACACACAGCGGGGAGACATCGTAGGATCCAGGGGACAAGGTAAGTAACTTCCCCCTGTATCCTGCAATGCAAGCCTGAGTCTGGCTCTGGGTTACCGCTTATGGTACTGAAGTCCCACCCCGAGCCAGACTCGGGATTACTGCCAGGGAGGTTAATAAAGTTGTCTCACCATATCTAATAAAGCCTCCAAAGCCTAGTTACCTTAGCTGACTTCGTACCAAAAGAATATTATTATAAACTAACCAAGTCCTTAAAAAGTCATGTTGCTGGCAGTGGGGGTTGACCATTTCCTTACACACAAGTCCTATATACTACAGCTATAACTTGGAATATTCCGTCTCGTCTCCAGAACTGCATCATACATGCGTCCGGTCTCATTATCTGTGCCACGCCGCACAAGTGTGGCGAAAAGGCATCTTTAGTTATGTATTCTTGTTATATTTTCTAATATTATTACATTTGTCATCTGTATCTGTCATTACTTAATTAAATGTTATAAGTATATGTGTGATCTCTCTTTGTACATCTCGAATACAACCCCAAAGACGTAAACTGTCTCGTAGCCGTGATAAAACATTTGGTACCAGGAGTGGGATATTCAATTTGTGTGAACTAAAGATATGAATAATAGAATGTACAGTGGTAGGATTGTGCTAGATTGTTTGTGCTGGGTTTAATAATGTGTTTTTGTAAATAAAGTGCAGAAAATGAATCAATTAACTTAGCTGGGTTAAAAGAAGGATGCCTGTAGATGATCGACGTGCGAGCTATTCCTGTGTTGAGTGAACCCCATTGCACTCGCAATCCTTACTGATCTGTGAAGAAATTGTTTTGGTTTGATAAAATGGAGGGAAAGACTGATGTACAAGTGGAATGGTGGTATTGTCAGGAAGCTTCAATTTGTGATAGTTAAAAAGGCATTGGACTCTGGGCTGCAGGCAGTTTCAGAGCAATTAGCTTTTTTGAAGTTTGGAAAGGATGAGCTGATGCTCATAATTGTGACTACTGCAGTAATGTAATATATGTGTGTATGTTCCAATCTGAATGTTGAGCCCTTCGCGTTTTTTTGTTTTTAACTAGCAAATGATGAGGAAATGTTACTTGTATGAAGAGATGAAGAATGCATGTTGTTTTGTCTGTGGTAAATGTGACAATGTCACCTGAATTAAAACAGAAGGGTGGCGCTAAGTATGGCTGATTTGTAAAATTTTATTTTGCTACTTATACTTGAGGGTCTTAGTAAGTTTAACATTAAAAGGGATATAAGTACTGAAACTGAGGCAAACGTTCTGTTAAGTGGTATGTGTGGTAAGAGCCATTGGGGGTTATTTACGAAATGCAAATACACTTTGCACTACAAGTGCAAACTACAAGTGCAAAGTGCACTTGAAATTGCACTGAAAGTGCACTTGGAAGTGCAGTCGCTGTAAATCTGAGGGGTAGATCTAAAATGAGGGGAAGCTCTGCTGATTTTATTATCCAATAATGTGCCAGCTAAAATGCTGTTTTTTTATTTTCATTGCATGTCCCTCTCGGATCCACAGCGACTGCATTTCCAAGTGCACTTTCAGTGCAATTTCAAGTGCAATTTCAAGTGCACTTTGCACTTGTAGTTTGCACTTGTAGTGCAAAGTGGATTTGCCTTTCGTAAGTATCCTCAAACTACGGCCCTCCAGCTGTTGCGGAACTACACATCCCATGAGGCATTGTAAAAATCTAACATTCACAGACATGTATGGGAATTGTAGTTCCTGAACAACTGGAGGGCCATAGTTTGAAGACCCCTGTTCTAGTATAATGAAAAAATCATCTTGTGGCAGAGCAGAGCTGCACCTTTAGAATGTCTGTGTCTGAGTGACCCTCCTTTATCCCCCCTTTAAATGGACAATGGACATATCCTGTGTGCGAAAGCCTGCAACAGTAGATGACCCCTACTGTACATAAGGGAGAAAGAGCTTACAGTCTATAAAGCCCAGTGATGTGTTAATTTTTGATCTAAGAAATAAGTAATATACTGTAACGTGATGTGGGTGATGTAAGAGATTTTGGGGGTTATTTACGAAAGGCAAATCCACTTTGCACTGTCTATAAAGACTTTGCCACTTATCAGCAGCTGATCTGTTTTTGTAAGCTCCATCTGCTATAATGGTCAAATACCTGAACTGCTCCATCTGCTCTGATGGTCAAGTATCTGAACTGTTTGTACAAATAAGCAAAAGTTCCATATACCATTTTTTTGGCCGGGGTTCCCCTTAATATCCATAGCAGACCTGAAGGGCCTGGTAATTGAATTTGGGGGGACCCCCACGCTTTTTTTTTTTTTATTTTTTATCAATGACTTTTTTTTATCAATGACTTTCAATGAATGACTGTTCTCTGTGTTACAGGAGCCGACAATTCATTAGCCGCAAGTGATTTTAAATAGCTTTTTTTCCTGCAAAAATTACACTTTGTGCAGGGACAGTTCTAAGCACTGGAAACATGCGCCCCTTTACAGGCATACTATAGACACCCCCCAGGTACGAAATTTAAAGGAATATTACACTTTTATTGTTTCACATTAAGCATTATTAAAATCACTGCTCCTGAAAAAACTGCTGTTTTTTAAAAAAAAATTTGCATTGATACATGTCCCCTGGGCAGGACCCAGGTCCCCAAACACTTTTTATGACAATAACTTGCATATTAGCCTTTAAAATTAGCACTTTTGATTTTGAACGTTTGCGTCCATTGTAATTAATAGGGTTCTAATGTTCGCACAAACTTTAGGTCTGTTCGCGGGTTCTGGTGCGAACCGAACCCGGGGGTGTTCGGCTCATCCCTAGTGGAGACATAGTCAAAAAGACTTGCAAGTGTAATTGCAGCGAAATGTGGTTGTACATAGTATTGATTCAGGGGGGCTGAATACAATTTTCACATATTTATTTATAAAAAAAATTTGAAAACCATTTATCGTTTTCCTTCCACGTCACAATTATGTGCCACTTTGTGTTGGTCTATCACACAAAATCCCAATAAAATACATTTACGTTTTTGCTTGTAACAAAATGTGGAAAATTTTAAGAGGTATGAATACTTTTTCAAGGCACTGTAGGTAAATTAGGGAAAGTTAGTAGATACACTTTATGTTCCCTATCTCTCATTTGAGATAAATTTAACCAGGGGGTGGAAGAATGTAAAATGACTGGGTACTTTTCTTCCACTGTTGACATGTAGCCTTTATGTACATTTGGAGGCATTATTTTATGATATTTTTGAGTCAGGGGGTGGAGTGATGGGGAAATTTCATATTTCTTTAATAAAGTTGTCTCACAATATCAAAGGAAGCCTTCAAAGCCAAGTTACCTTAGCTGACTTCATTGCAAAGGAATGTTATTACAAACTGACCAAGTCTTTAAAAGGTCATGTTGCTTGCAGTGGGGATTGACCATTTCCTTACACACAAGTACTATACACTACAACTATAACTTGGAATATTCAGTCTAGTCTCCAGAGCTGCATCATGCATGCACCTGGTCTGATTATCTATGCCACACCTTGCAAGCGGGAAGGACTCCGTGGCAAAAGGGCATCTTTAGTTAAGTATTCTTGTTATTAATACATTTGTTGTCTGCATCTTTCATTACTTAATTAAACATTCTACTTATAAATATGAGTTATATACCACTGCAACAGTATCATCCTATAGAATCTGCACTATCCTTCCCTTATTGGACAGTACAAACTCTTATGCCGCATACACACGATCGGAAATTCGACCAGCAAAAGACCGATCAGAGCTTTTGGTAGGAAAATGCGACTGTGTTTATGCTCCATCGGACTTTTGCTGGCCGAATTGCCGCCAGCAAAAGATTGAGAGGTTCTCAATTTTTCGGTCAGAAAAATTTTTGATCGGAAGTACCAATTCCGACGTGCAAAATTCCAATGCTTGCTCGGAAACAATTCAACGCATGCTCGGAAGCATTGAACTTAATGTTCTTGACGGTCAAAAGTAAATTTTGTGTGACCATGTGTATGCAAGCCAAGCTTGAGCGGAATTCCGTCGGAAAAAAAACATCCAAGATTTTCCGACAGAAAATTTGCTCGTGTGTACACAGCATTACTCCTCTTCTCTTTTTATACCTCAAACTCTCACTTACTATGAAGTCAATTTACAAAAGGCAAAGAGGATGCTCACTTTGCAAGGAAAATTGCAATTCAGAAAGGAATTTGAAAGGAATTTGTCCCAAATGTGGTGAAGCTTCACTTCAAAGAATACCCAATCATGTGCAAGGAAAATAAAAAAAAAGAGTTTTTACTTGCACATGATTGGATGACGGAAGTCATTGGAGCTTCACCTCATTCACAAAGGTCTATGGCAAATTCCCTTGCAAGGTGTAACTTCCCTTGCAAAGTGCAACTTCCCTTGCAAAGTGTAGTCTATTTGCCTTTAGTAAATCAACCTATAAGTTTAACCTTACTATCATTTTCTCCTTCGGTCTTCATTTTGTCCTTTAAAAGAAGTTTTCTGCCATTTGGTATACTCTGTGTTTTATTTTTCTCAACCTTGCCATCTGGCCCTTTCTTGATAATTATATTCTCCCTCTTTATTTTTCTCTGCCACTTACATTTCTATTTGCTTTCTTTCTCAACCTTAGTCAACCTTAGCCAACTGACCATGTCTAATTACTTTTATTCTCTTTCCAATATTTCACAACTCCCATAAAATACATAATATTAAAGTGCTCCAACCTGTGTTCCCAGTGGGAGCTCGGTGGAGCACTTAAAGGTTGGCTATGGTTGAGGTGGAT
This sequence comes from Lithobates sylvaticus, assembly GCA_028564925.1. Taxonomy (NCBI): domain Eukaryota; kingdom Metazoa; phylum Chordata; class Amphibia; order Anura; family Ranidae; genus Lithobates; species Lithobates sylvaticus. The sequence continues at coordinate 591,112,249 of CM053027.1, forward strand.
AGTAAATAGAATGGCAAGTGGTAGATAAAGTAAAGAGGAGGGAGAGCATGCTGGCAAGGTTGGAAGGGCTGTGAAAAGTAAATAGAAAGTCAAGTGGCAGAAAAAGTAAAGAGGAAGGAACAAGTTGAACAAGAACAAATTGGCAAGGTTAAGGAGACAAAAAACAAAGGGAAAAGCAAATGGCAGGAATCTTTTTTTAACAACTTCCATTCCAGGCACTTTCCCCCCTTCTTGCCCAGGACAATTTTTAGCTTTCAGCACTGTCGCACTTTGAATGACAATTGCGCAGTCATGCAACACTGTTCCCAAACTACATTTTTATAATTTTCTTCCCACAAATAGAGCTTGCTTTTGGTGGTATTTGATGCGTTTTTTCATTTTTGCGCTATAAACGAAAAAAGACCAACTGTTTGAAAAAAGAAAACTGATGGGCACTGATAGACGGTGCTGATAGGTGTCACGGAAGGCACTGATAGGCGGCACAGACGGCACTGATAGGCGGCACTGATGGGCACTGATAGGCGGCACTGATGGGCACTGATAGGTGGCACTGGATAGGCAGCACTGATGAGGAGCTACTGACAGGCATTACTGAGTTGCACTAATTGGCACTTTGATGGGGCAGACAGGCATTACAGATGGGGCACTGATTGTCACTTTTTTGGGAACTCATTGGCACTGTTGTGTGCACTGATCAGCACTGTTGTGGGCACAGAGAGGCGTTTATTATGGCGACAGACTGGCAGGTGTTGGGCACTGATTGGCAACTGATGGGCACCTTTTGATGGAGGCCGTGCTGATAATCAATGTGCTGATTATCAGCACAGACCCCTCTGACAGGGAGAGCCGCCTATTGGCTCTCCCTGTCAGCGTGAACCGAGGAAAGCCATTTACCGGCACTTCCTGGTTCATGCGATGATCAGCTGTGATTGATCACAGCTGATCACATGGTAAGAAGCTTCTGTCAAAGGCTTCATACAACGATCGGAGGTGCGGTGTGTCAGACTGACACACCGCACCTCCGATCGCTGTGCTGCGTGCCCCTGAGGGCACGCGTCGGCTAAGTTATCCTGATCGCGTCATATGACGTCCGTCAGGATATCACAACCACTTTGCCGCCGTCATTCTGCTATATCGGTGGCAAGTGGTTAAAGAGCAAGGGTACTGTACAGTAGAAAGGATGAGGAAAAGATTATGAGATTAGACTCCTGGCTTTACACCAGTAGATTTTCAAATGGAGGTCTGTACGAAAATTCTCATTACATTCAAATAGTTAATTAATGTTGTTTGAGAGTACTTCAAATTTTAATTTGTTTTTAACATTTGATTTTGGAATAAATTGACTTTCCCAAAAAAAAAACCACATAGACTGTTATAAGTTTGTTGATTTGAGAATAATTTCCCATTTTGTTTCCTTGAATTTTCTCATTACAGCGATCAAAACCAAATGTTAATGTGATCCCACTAAAGATTAGAAAATTGAACATATTTTCTTGAAACTAAAAATTACTAACACAATTCTACTAGTGTATGGCCAGCATTATAGGGGATTATTTGCCAGCGGATCCTGTGTACGGGCCATTAGACAATAAAATGTAACGAAAATAAAAAAAAAAACACTTTTTCTGGGTTTATTTTAGCAGTGCTAGTTTAAAATTAAATAGTGTTACTGCAAATAAAATGTGTGCATTTTATTCTGTAATTTGGCCGGTTTAAAAATGACACTGAAATTATGATTCTGATACAAGGCATTGCAAAGTTAACAAATTAAATAAAGTGTTGGTTTGTTTGTTTGTTTCAAATTTGAGCTTTTTTAAAAAAAATAAGAAATGTGTAAATATATGATAAATCTAAAAAAAAAAATTCCAAAAACAAGCAACAAAAGTTTAAATATAATAATCAAATAGAAACATAAAAATCAGCAGGAATGTCTTCTTTGAAAAGAGGGGAGGGGGTCAGGAACAGTGGTAAAAAGTGGGATACTAAGGAGTTAATTATTGCTGATTAGAGTAAACTAAAGCTGGCTACTCATTATACAATCGTCTTATTCAATTTCCTTAAAGCGGTTCTGCACCCATTTCATTTAGTAAATCTCTTTGCCTTCCAAATCAGGCAAAGAGTACTAAATGAAATGTTTTTTTTTTTTTTTACTTACCTTGTAATTGAAGACTTCCGGTCTTCTCTCTCTGCGGCGGCGGGCGGGGTCTCTGCGTCGATCGTCGTCACGCCGCACTGTCTCCTGGGATCTGGTGTCATTGATCCCAGGAGTCAGTGCGGGCATCTTCCGAAATCTCGCGAGATTTCGGCCACATCTTCCGAAATCTCGTGAGATGTCGGCAGATGTGCCGTTACTGCGCACGCGCGAGTAACGGCGGTGCATGCTGGGCCATCTAAAGTTCCTGTGGGTGTTTCACATGCCCACAGGCAAGATGGCCCCCAGCACAAAAGAAGAAGACGAGGAACTTCATCGGACGAAAACCGGCGGCGATCGAGATGGAAGATGGAACAGGTGAGTCCCCCAATAAAGGTAAGCATCCTTTATATTCCGTCCCAAAAAAAAAAATGTTTTACAGAGTGCATAACCGCTTTAAGATTTACCTTCAACCATGTAGAGCAAGGGCCTGCCTGATTGCACACAAATTAAAAGTGTTTAGGTTATACTAGTAAAAGGATTGAGCTGGCTTAACTCCATATAGCGATTTTAATGGTTGGTTACAAAAAGTGACAATCAAAACAACTGACGCGGTTCGGGAAACAGCCTTAGTATGTTGAATATAAAAATGGTAAAACATTTATACTCATAAGCTCCACCACAAAATCAATTTGCATGGTAAATTGAAGCAAGTAACAGGTTAACCTCCCTGACGGTATGATTACCGTATTTATCGGCGTATAACACGCACTTTTTCCCCCTTAAAATCGGGGGAAAGTCGTGGGTGCGTGTTATACGCCGATACCCCAAAAAAAAGTGGCCAAAAAATTTAAACGGCGCCGAAAAACAGCGGCCGCCGCCGAAAAAAAACGAGCGCCGCCGGAAAAAAACGAGCGCAAGCTGCAAATGATGCTGACAAGCTGCAATGACGCTGGGCAAGCTGCAAATCACGCTGGGCAAAGCTGCAAATGACGCTGGGCAAGCTGCAAATGACGCTTAAATGTAAGTGTTTTTTTTCCCTAAACTTCCCTCCTAAAACTTTTTTTCCTTAAAATGCCCTCCTAAACTTGGGGTGCGTGTTATACGCCGGTGCGTGTTATACGCCGATAAATACGGTATGTCAGATTTTTGATGCTCAAAGCGGTACATTGTTTTGCATGGAAATTTGATGTTTTATATTGTAGGCCTGTAATTCTTAGGAATAACACACTTAAATCTGTCCAAACAAGAGTCTAGTAGATATCCCGGGTATGATAAAGTTTGAAACACGAAATCATAAACTTTAATACAATAAATAAATATAGTAATTATAACCAAATAATACATAATTTTCAATAATGTAATTAAATCAAAAACACCGAAATTTGCTCAGTTGCAGAATTGTCACTGTCATTACTTTCAGTGTTTGATGACAAATTTCCCCACAAATCACTATCACTCAATTCTGCAAGTGATTCTAATTTATTATCACTGTTTTCTAGCTGGTCTAAAACCTAAAGGGACACTTTTTGGTTGCTATGGACAATCTCCAGTTTCAAGGCAGAAAGAACAGTATTTATAATATAAAAGTGCATGCAGGGCACTGGACAAAGCATTAGGAACAAAAGGGATGTGAAATAATGTGATACAGTAATGTAATCTGTAAGATTACAGTGCACTGTATGTATTATGTGTTTTTCACTTTTTGAATTTGCCGCCGGGCACCGTCTCCGTGCGTTGCGACGATCGCAGGGAACGGAGCCCGGCACATTTATAGATCGAGCGGAGGACGGCTCGCGTACACAGCGGGGAGACATCGCAGGATCCTGGGGACAAGGTAAGTAACTTTCCCTGGATACTACGATGCGATCCTGTGTAGACATGTGCAATTCGTTTAGTTACGGATTTGTTTTCCGTTAAAATTCGTTATATTCATTCATTCGTATGATTACGAATGAACGAATGGTTTACTAAAAATTCTAACGAAAAACGAACTATCGAAAAGAACGAATATGAAAAAAAAAACGAAAATACGAAATAATTAAATTAGAAACAACGAAACGACGAAAGAATGAAAATCCGAAAAACGAAAACAGAAACAACGAAAATACTGAACAAAGATTCAAAATAACGAAAATCAAAATGAATGAAAATACAAAATTACGAATATTCGGAAAAAAGGAAAAACAACGAAAATACGAAATAACGTAAATTCTGCTGATCGAGAACTCGAAAGAACAAATGTTAGTTCTGATTCTGAAATATTCCATCCAGAGTCCAGATAGGGTGTGGTTGGGTCGGAGGCACTGTGTTTTGGTGGATTTTTGAGTTAAGTTCTGACTTGTGAGAGAGAAATTCTTTGTTTCTTAAACATATAAATAGCATACACATTACATAAAATTATGAATTATGCTCTGATTACGAATCTACGAAAACAATGTTATGAAAGTACAAATAAATGAGGCAGTCAATCTCACGAAAGTACGAATGTAATTAAATCTACGAAAATACGAATTTCGAATCAACAAAAATTAGATTTACGGAAATACAAATCAACGAAAATATAGCTCTTCCGAAAATACGAATGCGTCCGAATATGAAATATAACGGAAATACGAATCAACGAAAAAATAACTCTTACGAAAATACGAACGAGTCAGTATACGAACACCCATGCCTTTCGAAATTACGAATCGTTACGAATCAACGGAAATGAACAGAAACTAAACAAAACAAATTTTTCTATTGTGCACATGTCTAATCCTGTGTGTGGCTCGGGGTTACTTTTGTTACTGAAATTCACCCACGAGCCACACTTGGGAATACCGCCAGGGAGGTTAATATCAAAGTGACAAAATGCAGGAAAAGGATTGAGACAAAAGATATACATTACATGACATGTTTCAAAAGATATAAAAGCAGAGTGGAATACTATACCCGATCATTCTACACACACACACACACACACACACACACACAAAAAAAAAGATAAATCATAGAAGAAAAAAGTATCAGTATGCTGGGACTTAGGTTTGACCTCATATTATATGGTTTTGGTAAAGCTAAATGAAAATGTTGGTTAAAGCGGGGTTCCACCCTAAAGTGTAACTTCTGCTCATCGGAACCCTCCCCCCTCCGGTGACACATTTGGCACCTTTCAGGGGTGAGGGGGGTGCAGATACCTGTCTAAGACAGGTATTTTCACCCACTTCTGGGCATAGACTCCCACGGGAGTCTACGCCTCTTCCTGTCCTGCTGCGCTGTCTGCTGGGACACACACTGGTCCCAGAGACACCACGGACGATTCTCATTGTGCTGCGCGACTCGCGCATGCGCAGTAGGGAACCGGGAAGTGAAGCCGCAACACTTCACTTCCTGATTCCCTCACCGAGAATGGCGCCAGAAGCAGCAGAGAGCAGAGCAATTGATCGGCCTCTGCTGCCGACATCGCTGGACTCCAGGAAAGGTAAGTGTCCATTTATTAAAAGTCAGCAGCTGCCGTATTTGTAGCTGCTGGCTTTTAAAAAAAAAAAGATTCAGGTGCAATCCCTCTTTAATGTATAGCCAGCCTATGGGTTAATAAGGGGTTAAAAAGGAGATTTTATTTACTTTTTTTTACTTGTCAGGTTGCTTTAACTGACATGTGCAGATCTAAGTTCATCTATTTGATGAATAAACAGAAAGATACAAATATAACAATAGGTAACTTTGTGCTGTGGTCTGTAGCAGTGTTTATAAACACTGATTCTCAGACTGCTTTTTTGACAGCTAGAGCTGCTGGCTTCTTCTCTGGGTATACTGTAATGCCAGCCATGATTAAATCACATCTGACAATTACAGTATACTTGGAGGTGTGGGTCCGAGAAGCAAGGCAGAGCGACTCGACATGCTACACATGCCCTGTGTACAATGATTTTTTTTTGGGCTCATGTAGCACGCCTAAAATATCCAACTTTCATATGGGTCAAGATTCTCAGTTCATTCAAATTTATGCAAGCATGGGTTTTTGGTCTGGGGAAGGTAGGTAGGGGTAGAAGATAAATGTTCCTACATTGCTTTAACCTTAGAAATCTTTTATCAAATATCAAGCATATCCAGCATATCTTTGTTGGGAGTTAAAAGTCAATATTCTGAGAAGAGTCAGCTGCATACTAAGCTTTGTTTCATGGCATATCAATGTGACACGGAACACTGGATTAGAAGCCGTAATGCCTTTTTGCAGACATCACAATTTTAGCTCCTAGTTCCCTACAGACAAATTTGCTTAAATCTTTTATAAGTACTTTTGCACTTCCAGCATATTTCTGAGTGCGAAATCGAAAATGGAAAATCTCAGACCTTACACATTTCCACGACTATCCTAAAATGGAGATTTTATTTTTAATATGTATTTCCTGTGCAGGAGTTTTGATGTTATTTAAATATCTGTTTATTATGCATTAGTCATTACATAGTCCTTTTATTATAAAGTCACAGAAGATAGGAATTATTTTTGTTAGGGTGTGAAAGCAAATCATTTTGTAAAGCCTTTTTTTGTCTATAGTAAAAACCAAGGGGGTGAATGAAGGGCCTCTGGCCTTATGGACCTCTGGCCTTATGTACATGAATCTTGTTCTCCTGCTTTCTTAATTGAGTGCAGGCAAATTACACAGCGCTTTACATACAGTACATATTGTACATTCACATCAGTCCCTGCCCTCAAGGAGTTTACATTCTTCTTTTTTTTTGCAAATCTGTTTATTGAGTATTAAACAGAAAAACAACATACCGTATATACTTGAGTATAAGCCGACCCGAATATAAGCTGAGGCACCTAATTTTACCACAAAAAACTGGGAAAACTTACTGACTCGAGTATAAGCCTAGGGTGAGAAATGCGCAGCTACTGTAAGTGGAAAAGAGGGTCAACAATGCCATTTGCAGCCTCACTATGCCCATGGTAGTTAAGGGTTCCTAGATGCCCTCTAGCTGCAGCCAAAATGTGGGGTCTCTGGACCCAAAGGGTCCCGAAATGACATTGCTGCAGATGGACACAGTTGACCGATTTTGGGGCCCTGTATCTCGGGGCCACTTGGTGCAAGGAACAAATTTGGATATGTTGTAATGTTGGTTCCACTGGGTTTGCACACCAAATTTGGGGTTCCTATCACCAAGTGGCCCCGAGATACGAGGCAAATGTAATTTTTTGCTGCAGAAAAGTGCTTGACTCGAGTATAAGCCGAGGGGGGCACTTTCAGCACAAAAAAATGTGCTGAAAAACTCGGCTTATACTCGAGTATATACGGTACATTGGTCATGACGAGTGTTAACTATGGTACGTACAGAATTATGATATAAGGCAAATAGTTACATGAAAAGTGGCAGGTAATTTAAGGCATCACGGTGGTCACAGCAGGTTGGCGCCATGGATAGGAGGACAGCGTGGAGCTAAAACTTGCATCTCAGAAATATATGTTATATTCACAATTGCAGATTCCTATTCATTAGCAGAAGATAATGGGTTAAGTAAGGTGTGAGTCTGAGGCTGTGGAGGTATCCGCTAGCCATTTGGACCAAACCTTGTCATATTTTTACGGGCAACCCCTATTAGCATAACAATCTTTGTAAAGAGGCAGGCTGTTGTTGACTAATTGTTTCCACAGGGAGAGAGGAGGAGTAGGCTTACGTCAGCTAAGGGCTATGACTTTGCGGGCGTAAAAGAGAAGTAGCCTGACCAGGGTGCGGCGTGCCACAGTGGGAATTATTTGTTCTATCAGGCCCAATATACAAATTGCTATGGAGGGTTGGCGCAATATGGTGGTGACCTGTGTTATGACCTTTAATATCTCCTTCCAATAGTCGACAATGGCTGTGCAGGTCCAAAAAATATGAATAAAGTCACCAGGTATTGTTCCACAACGCCAGCATAAGGAGTTTACATTCTAAGGTCCTAACTCATATTCATACATACTAGAGTCTGTTTAGACAGGAGCCAATTACCCTACCAGCATGTCTATGGGAGGAAACCCACACAAGCACAAGGAGAACATGCAAACTCTATGCAAGTAGTGCTATGGTTGGGATTTGAACCAACAACCCTTGAACTTTTAGCCAGACGTGCTAACCAATTAGTTACTGTGCTGCCACGTCAACCTTGTTCAAAATTTGTAGTGGAAGCTTTACCTGTACTTCGTTTTTACCATTTATTTCCACTTTTGCAGTCACATGGTTGAGAAACCCTCAGTAGATGTTTGTTATGTTTTTATTACTATACAGGATTTTAAAAGCGCCAACAGTTTGTGCAGCACTTTACAATATAAGGGAAGACAGTACCGTTACAATAGAATAAAATACAAGAGGTTTAGGTGGGCCCAGCTAACGAGAGCTTACAGTCTAATAGGGTGGGGCAAGTAGTAATAACTGAGGGATGAGCTGATGGAAGATGGTTGGATAGGCTTTCTTGAAGAGAGGAGTTTTCAGGGATCGCCTAAAGCCTCATACACACAATCAGACTTTGTGCAAACTTTCCCGTGGATTTTTGTACGAAGGGCGTCGGCCGTGAACTTGTATTGCATACACACGGCAGGGCTTTTTAAGCCAACTTTCACCAAATCACGTGGTTTTTCTGCTCTTTACCGCCACCTTTGGTCAACTTCTGTATTGTTGTCTGATCTTTTGCATTGGTTCTGAGCATGCGTGTTTGTACATTGTACAAAAGTCCTATGGTTTTCTGTACACACAATCAGACTTTGCTCCATCGGACTTTTGTTGCCGGAAAGTTTGTCCGTTCACACAGCCAACAAAAGTCAGATGAAAACCGAAAAAGTTTGTCCGATGGAGCGTACCCACGGTCGGATGTTGCCTTAAAACAGCTAATTTGCATGTTTGTTGTCAAAAAGTCAGATCGTGTGTATGGGCCTTAAAGGTAACCAGAGTAAAGCCTCATACACACGATCGGACTTTGTACAAACTTTCCCGTGGATTTTTGTACAAAGGGCGTTGGCCGCAAGTTTGTATTGCATACACACGATCTGACTTTTTAGGCAACAAACACGAACGTAGTGACATTTCAACGTACTGACAACACTTCAAAAGAGGACGTTCAAATACTCCAGCGCCAACTTTGGTCAACTTCTGTATTGTTGTCTGATCTTTTGCATTGGTTCTGAGCATGCATGTTTGTACTTTGTACAAAAGTCCGATGGTTTTGTGTACACACGATCGGACTTTGCTCCATCGGACTTTTTTTGCCAGAAAGTTTGTCCGTTCGCACAGCCAACAAAAGTCTGATGAAAACCTAAAAAGTTTGTCCGATGGAGCGTACACACGGTCGGATGTTGCCATAAAACAGCTAATTTGCATGTTTGTTGTCAAAAAGTCAGATATCCAGACAGATTGAGATAGGGAGTTCCAGATGATGGGAGAGGCTCTTGAGAAGTCCTGGAGATTAGCATTGGAGGAGGAGACAAGGGAGCTTGAGAGCAGGGGGTCTTGGGAAGAGCAGAGGGGACGATTTAGGTGATATTTTGAGACAAGCCAGGTGATGTAGCTTCGGGCAGAGTTGCGAATGGCTTTGTATGTTGTTGTTAGTATTTTGAATTTAATTTGCTGGTCAATCAGAAGCCAGTGTAGGAATTGGCAGAGAGGAAACGTGGACACTGAGTGGTTGGTAAGGTAGATGAGTTTGGCGGCAGCAGCATTCATGATAGACTGAAGAGGGGATAACCTATGGAGAGGTAGGCCTAAAAGAAGGGAGTTGCAATAGTCAAGGGGAGCGATAACAAGTGAGTGAAGGAGTAGTTTGGTGGTTTCATTAGTTAAAAAGAGGCATATTTTAGAGATGTTACAGAGGTGAAGTCTACAAGCTTTTGACAGCTTTTGGATTAGGGGTTGAAGGGACAGGTCAGAGTCTAGGATTACACCTAGTACCCCTGGTATGAGGGGAGGGACTAATAGTTGTATTACTGATCTTTATGGAAAAGTCAGGGAGGAGAGCACAATTGGGGGGGGGGGGGGGATATTACAAGCTCAGTTTTAGGCCCCTTTTACTCTTGTGCAACTTGTCCTGCAACTTGGGACTGCAAAGGCGCATGACAAGTCATACCACATGATTTCCAATGAGTACTATTCATATTTGTGACTTTAAAGTAGTCACTGCACTACTTTTGTCTGACTTTAAAGCGACTTGAGGTCCATAGACCTGACGATTACACAGGCATTGCTTCTAGTCAACTCAAAGTCGCGGGAAATTAGCGTCAAAGTTGTGGCAAAAATTGTAGCAAAATCGTGGCAAAATCGCACAACTTTCAGGTCACACAAGTGTGAAAGGGGATTTGGAAAGATTTTGTTTGAGGAAGTATTGTGACAACCATGTTGATATGCCAGTTAGTAATGTGAGAATTTTTTTTTTTTTTTAAAGTGGTTGTAAACCCTGTTACACCTGTACCTGTAGGTACTGTAAATATCTCCTAAACCTGCACGGTTTAGGAGATATTTACCACTTACGCTTGGGCCGACGTCATCGGCGCATGTGCACTGAAAAAACATCTCGATCATGCTGTGACTGGCAGCTCCCGCACTAATGCATGGGAGTGAGGTAATTGCAGGTCTGGCCTATCACAGCGCTGGAGACCGCGAACCCGGAAATAACTAATGAGCAGACAGACAGAAACAATAAGTGACTCAGTTAACAAAGTTAATGCACACCTAGGAGGCACGCAATGGGAGAGACCTACTTACAATAAACACATTATAGAAGGAAACCCCAGTGGTTTGAGCTGATCATATTAACATCTACTCTGAGTCTCACAGTCTAAAACAGTCATTGGTGATTTGGGCATACAGGCCCCAAATATGTATATGGGTCCTCCAGTTCCAAGAGTCTGTGTGTTTTGGGGAAACTTGGAACTTGATGGACTTGAATCAGTAACAAGACCACTCCAAGGGTCCCCCAGGCACATACCTCCCAAAGAGTACTGTTCCCTTAAAAGCCAGGTCCCCCAGTCAGTAGGCAAGAGGCCACCCTGGAGTCCTCTCCAACCTGTCCTGGTTGGGTCTGTCACAGACACTTTTTTTGGTGAATGAGTAGGGGTACAATGTACCCCTACTCATTCACATGGGGGGGCAGGATCTGGCGAGCACCTTCTTAAAGTGGGCTTCCGGATTCTGATAAGCCCCCTGCCCGCAGACCCCCACAACCACAGCCCAGGGTTGTGGGGAAGAGGCCCTTGTCCTCATCAACATTCGGACAAGATTCTTTGGGGTGGGGCATGCCTTCTGGCATGCGGCCTGGTATGGTTCGGGGGGGGGCTCGATCATCCTCTCCCTTTCCTGGCCTGCCGGGCTACATGCTCAGATAAGGGTCAGGTATGGATTTTTTTTTTTTTTACCATGGAGTTCCCCTCCAAATCCATACCAGACCGAAAGGGCCGACAATTCTTTTTTTCACATTTAGCTGTCAGTGGGAAACCCTGCTAACAGCTGATGACTCATCGGTTGTTAAGGATGCAGCGTCCGCCCCACCCCCCCCCCCCCTGCTCCTTAGCAACCAGATATATAAAGTATGTTTAAATAGAAAAAAAAAAAAAACACAATATGCAAAAACGCAGGTTTAAAAACGGCAAACGCACTGCAAAATGCGCCTGAAAAATGTATCAACGGCATAGATGTGAACCTAGAACTGTTATTTGTTAAAAAAAAACAAGTAAAAAAAAGTATGCTGTTCACAGCTGTGATTGTAAGATTATAGCTCAGCACGTACATATGTCATCGTCTCTGAGACCTATGAAGAACGGATGAACATGCGGCAGAACAAGTAATGAGACCTAAGAGGAAAGTAGAGAATTTCAGCTGTGTCCCTGAGCATATTGAAATGCAAAGAATCTTTTTTTTTTCCTTCACCACCGAGGAATAGCAGCCCAAGCTTTGAATTCATCTGTGTTTTCATCCTGTGCTGTCTAAGAGGTGTACCGTGCCATAAAATGATGAAACGCCGCGCGCTAACAGTCACAGTGGAAAGCCTGGCCTAAGCACATTTGCAACCACAAGGATTCAATTAGCTAAAATTGGATCAGCTTTCCCACAGGTTTGTAATTATAGCAGATCTAATGGTAGCTTTCCATTTTTATTATTACATGCAAGCCCTCTCACATCTGGCCAGACTGGGAGTCTTCTTTGACAGCTTTACACTAGAACAAAAAATACCCTCTCAACCTGTCATTAGGTTACACCACACTGACCTTCACCTAAACGTCCCTCGCTGTACAGAAGTCAGGTTCCCAGTCAGATACAAAGGATACTGGGCACAGACACTGGAAATGTTTTTACACTAAACTCAAGTTTATACACATTATTTATTTTATTTAAAGCATTTTATTGTATAGATCCTGTTCTCTGGTTCATGAAGGGAATTTGAACTGAGTCAAAATGAGTTTGAGAAATTTTGGAAGGGAGCTGTCATTCCCTGACTTCAAGGTGTTGCAGCTGACCCCCTAAAAATGTTCACATACGTTCTAATTGATCATTTAGAGTGCAAAAAAAAATAAAATAAAAGTATAATTTAGAAAACTCTAATATATGACTTTAGATGGCATTACCAATAGATCTGAAAAAGTGCTTGGAAATTTCTCCTGGGGTAGGTATAGGACTGATTGTATGTAAAGTATATTAAAAGTCTTAAAGCTTAAGTTTACATCTTCGGGGTTGTTTTTTTTTTTTTTTTTGCTACAGTTGCATTACCTTAACCACTTCACGACCGCTCACTGTATATATACGTCATTTTTTTGAAGAGGGATATCTCGGTAACGGCAGCAGCTGCTGCCACAACCGAGGTATCCCTCTTTACAGTGAGCGGTCCCCTTTCCGATAATGGTGGTCATCGCGGCGGATTCGCCGCGAGATCACCGTCATCGGCGGCGGGAGAGGTGCCCCCCCCCTCCCGCCGCTCTCCCGTGACTTCCGCCGCTTACCGGAACCGTCGGCAGCGGCGGAGGCGATCGGGTCCGTTCCCTGCCTGTGTATAGAGATGAGTGACGCTAAGATGGCCGCCACTCATCTCTATACCATAGGTGGGCGGAAGCGACGTCAAAAACGTCACTTCCGCCCATACGTCTTAAAGGGAAATTTACAAATGTCATTTTTTTAAATGACATTTTTTAAATTTTTCTTTTTTTTTTTTTTTCCCATTGAAGTCCAAATATGAGATCTGAGGACTTTTTGACCCCAGATCTCATATTTAAGAGGACCTGTCATGCTTTTTTCTATTACAAGGGATGTTTACATTCCTTGTAATAGGAATAAAAGTGATCAATTTTTTTATTTTTTTTTTTTAAAACTGTGTAAAAAATAATACAATTAAGTAAAATAAATAATAAAAAACAAAAAAAAATTTTTTAAAACACCCCGTCCCGACGAGCTCGCGCGCAGAAGCGAACGCATACGTGAGCAGCGCCCGCATATGAAAACGGTAGTCAAACCACACATGTGATGTATCGCCGCGATCGGTAGAGCGAGAGCAATAATTCTAGCCATAGACCTCCTCTGTAACTCAAAAAATGCAACCTGTAGAATTTTTTAAATGTCGCTTATGGAGATTTTTGAGGGTAAAAGTTTGATGCCATTCCACGAGCGGCCGCAATTTTGAAGCGTGACATGTTGGGTATCAATTTACTCGGCGTAACATTATCTTTCACAATCCAAAAAAAAATTGGGCTAATTTTACGGTTGTCTTATTTTTTTATTCAAAAAAGTGACTTTTTTCCAAAAAAAGTGCGCTTTTAAGACCGCTGCGCAAATACGGTGTGAAAAAAAGTATTGCAACGACCGCCATTTTATTCTCTAGGATGTTAGAAAAAAAAACAATATATAATGTTTGGGGGTTCTAAGTCATTTTCTAGCAAAAAAAAAAAAAAACAGTTTTAAACATGTAAACACCTAAAATCCAAAACGAGGCTGGTCTGGAAGTGGTTAACTTACTTGTAATGAAGATTGCCCCACATCCTGCAGGCTAAAGTGGTTCTAACAGTGGCGCCCCGTGCACTGTGGGCGCACGGGCGCCACCCCCATCCATGCGTCCGGCCCCTTTCAGGACGCCGGACGCACGGATTCCTATGGAGGGGGTGGTACTTTTTGAAGCACCTGATTAGAGCCACAGGCTCTAATAGGCTTCAAAATAGGGTTGGCTCAGGGCGCAGAGAGTGCGAACTGATCCCACCAATTGTGAGAGGATAGCGAATAAATTTTCTCTATTTTCACACTAACCTTCCTCCCCGCCAATCAGGAGGCAGGGCGGCAGGCCTGTTTCCTCATTGGCCAAAGTGCCAGGCCACCCTATTGGATGCCTGGTGCTTAGAAAGAGGAGCGGAGAAGGCATGCTGGAGGAGCTGCTGCGGTAGGTCCTCACGTGTGGGGGGCTTGGTGCTGCCAGAGCCCTGCTCGCGAGGGGGGCGTGGTGGGTTTGGTGCTGCCAAAGCCGTGCAGGGGGTGGGTTTGGTGCTGCCAGAGCTGCGTGGGGGGTGGGTTCGATGCTGCCAGAGCTGCGTGCGCAGGGGGGTTCAGTGCCGCCAGAGCCGTGCGCACAGGGGGGGTTCGGTGCCACCAGAGACCCGCATGCAGGGGGGGTGGGTGTTGCCAGAGCCATGAGTGGTTGCATATGATGGGCACAAGTGGCTGCATATGATGGGCACAAGTGGCTGCGTTTGACGGGTACAGTGGCTGTGTTTGACGGGTACAGTGGCTGCAATTGACGGGCACAAGTGGCTGCACATGATGGGCACAAGTGGTTGCGTATGATGGGCACAAGTGGCTGCGTTTGATGGGCACAAGTGGCTGAATTTGACGGACACAAGTGGCTGCGTTTGATGGTCACAAGTGGCTGCATTTGACAGAAAAAAAATCAGAAAATAGTGCACAGCAGGCTTGTCTGGAATTCAGTCTTTGAGCTTTCTCCAGGTAGGTCAAGTTCTTATGGTCAGTCTAAACCACAACCGGAATTTCCATACCTTCTAATGAGTGTCTCCATTCAGAGAATGCTAGCTTTATAGCCAAAAGTGCTCTATTCCCTATGTCGTAGTTTTGTTCTGCGACAGAGAATTTCTTGGAGAAGAAGGCGACCGGATGAAGTTTGTTGGAAGTAGGTTTTCGTTGAGATAACACTGCTCCAGCACATACTTCGGAGGCATCAACCTCCAAGAAAAATTGAGCAGATGGCTGAGGATGGCAGAGTACAAGAGCGGAGCAGAAGGCAGACTGTTACGCCGAGCACTCCGGGTGTCCCCTCCTTCCCGGAGCGCTCACGGCGCCCGTTGTCCTGCAGCGCCGCGGTCAGCTCCTCTGACCACAGGCGCTGCTCTGTCGATGGGATGCGATCCTCGCGGCGGCCTCCGTCCGCCCGGGGATCGCATCTCTCTCTCCTCACCTGCCCCCCGCCTGTGTCTTCCTGTACGCGTGTCCCCGCTCCCCAGGCGCGCGCGCGCTACTCGGCTGGTTCTTAAAGGGCCAGCGCACTAGTAATTGGTGCCTGGCCCAAAGTACTGTTACACCCAAAACACTTCATATACCCACTTCCCCTTCCTGTCCTGGCCGGATCTTGAGTTGCCTTTAGTGCCCAGTGAAAGCGTTGTGTGTTTTGCTCCTTCTGTGTATCCAGACCTTTGCTGTTGCCCCCGACTACGAACCTTTGCCACCTGCCTTGACCCTTTGCTACGTTTGACCTTGCCTCTGCCTAATCCTTGTGTACCGCGCCTGTCTCAGCTGTCAGTGGGGTCGAGTTGCTATTGGAAGACACGACCTGGTTGCTACCGCCGCTACAAGTCCATCCCGCCTTGCGGCGGGCTCTGGTGAAAACCAGTAGCAACATTAGAACCGGTCCTCCAATACAACCCGTGCTATCGCCCCATTGGCATAGGGGATCCACCTTCTGTTCCCCGCTGTACCCAGAACATGACAGTAGATCCGGCCATGGATCCCGCTGAGGTCCCGCTGCCAAGCCTCTCGGATCTGACCACGGTGGTCGCTCAACAAGGACAGCAATTAGCGCAGTTGACTGCTATGCTACAGCAGCTTCTGCCATCTCCACCACCACCTCCTGCATCTCCTCCGCCACGAGTTGCTGCTGCGAGAGTCCGCCTGTCCCTTCCTGACAAATTCAATGGGGACCCCAAGCTGTGTCGAGGGTTCCTATCCCAGTGTTCCCTCCATCTGGAGATGTTGTCGGACCAGTTCCCCACAGAACGGTCAAAGGTGGCGTTCGTGGTTAGCCTACTATCGGATAAGGCCCTAGCTTGGGCTACACCACTTTGGGACCGTGGCGATCCTGCCACAGCTTCTATTCCAGCCTTCTTCTCTGAAGTCCGCAGTGTCTTCGAAGAACCAGCCCGGGCCTCCTCTGCCGAGACGGCTCTCCTGAACCTCGTCCAGGGAAATTCTTCAGTGGGCGATTACGCCATCCAGTTCCGCACCCTGGCATCTGAACTCTCCTGGAACAATGAGGCCCTCTGCGCGACCTTCAAAAAAGGTCTATCCAGTCATGTCAAAGATGTGCTGGCCGCACGAGAGATTCCTGCTACCCTGTCTGAACTCATCCAGCTAGCCACCCGCATTGACATGCGTTATACCGAAAGACGCCTAGAGCTACGCCAGGAAAAGGACTTTGGTCGCGTCAGGCGGTTTCCTCGCCTGGCACCTCTTTTCCAGAATCCTCTGCAACCCGTTCCTGCTCCTCCTGCTGAGGAGGCTATGCAAGTGGATCGGTCACGCTTGACCACACAAGAGAGGACTCGCCGCCGAGACCATAATTTGTGCCTGTATTGCGCCAGTCCCGACCATTTCTTAAAGGACTGCTCTATCCGCCCTCAGCGTCAGGGAAACGCTCGCACCTAGCTAACGTGGGAGAGGCGCTGCTAGGTGTGGATTCTTCCTCTCCACGTCTGACCATTCCGGTGAGGATTTCTCTGACCAAGAAATCCTCTTTCTCCGCTATAGCCTTTCTGGACTCCGGCTCTGCAGGGAACTTCATTGAAGCCTCTCTCATCAACAAATTTAATGTTCCAATTATCCGGCTTGCCAAGCCAGTTTTCATCACCTCGGTAAATGGTCAAAATTTGAACTGTATTGTGCGTTACCGCACTGAACTTCTCCTTATGAGAATTGGTGTTCTCCATTATGAAAAGATTGACTTCCTTGTGTTACCCAACTGTACCTCCGAGATCCTTTTGGGCCTACCCTGGCTCCAGCTTCATTCTCCTACCCTCGACTGGTCCTCGGGGGACATCAAAAGTTGGGGTCCTTCCTGTCATAGGCATTGCCTCAAAGCGGTGCCCATTAAACAAGTTTCCACCGCTGCCGCTCTGCCTAGTCTTCCCAAGCCTTACCAGGACTTTTCCGATGTGTTCTGCAAAAAACAAGCGGAGGTCTTGCCACCACATAGACCCTTTGATTGCCCTATTGATCTCCTCCCTGGAACCACCCCGTCCCGTGGCAGGATCTACCCTCTCTCCATCCCGGAGACACAAGCTATGACAGACTACATCCAGGAAAACCTCAAGAGAGGTTTCATCCGCAAGTCCTCTTCCCCTGCTGGAGCAGGATTCTTCTTTGTCGCCAAAAAGGACGGGTCCCTACGTCCCTGCATTGACTATCGTAGTCTTAATAAAATCACGGTAAAAAATCGCTACCCACTGCCTCTCATCTCTGAACTATTTGACCGTTTGCGCGGAGCAAGCCTTTTCACCAAACTGGACCTCCGGGGCGCATATAATCTCATCCGGATCCGTAAAGGCGATGAATGGAAAACCGCCTTTAACACCCGGGACGGACACTTCGAATACCTGGTCATGCCCTTTGGGTTATGCAATGCCCCTGCGGTCTTTCAAGACTTTGTGAATGAGATTTTCAGAGATCTGCTGTACACCTGTGTTGTTGTCTATCTGGATGATATCCTGATTTTCTCCTCTAGCTTGGAGGAGCACCGTCTTCATGTCCGTCAAGTGCTCCAGCGACTCCGTGATAACCGTCTGTACGCCAAACTAGAGAAATGTCTCTTTGAACGCTGCAGTCTTCCCTTCCTGGGGTACTTGGTCTCTGGACAAGGTCTCCAAATGGACTCTGAGAAACTCTCTGGCGTCCTGAACTGGCCACATCCTACCGGGCTACGGGCCATCCAGCGTTTCCTCGGATTCGCCAACTATTACCGCCAGTTCATCTCCCACTTTTCCACCATTGTCGCGCCTATTGTGGCACTAACCAAAAAAGGTGGGAATCCGAGGTCCTGGCCTCCTCAAGCCGAGGAGGCATTTAACCGCCTCAAGTCTGTCTTTGCCTCTGCATCCGTTCTATCCAGGCCTGATCCCCTCAAACCGTTCTTCCTGGAAGTCGATGCCTCCTCTGTGGGAGCTGGAGCCGTGCTTCTCCAGAAAGACTCCAAGGGCAAGAACGTCACCTGTGGTTTTTTCTCCAAGACCTTTTCCCCCCCTGAAAAGAACTATTCCATCGGAGACCGTGAATTACTGGCCATTAAGCTAGCACTTGAGGAGTGGAGACATCTCCTGGAGGGGTCCACTCATCTCATCACGATCTTCACTGATCACAAAAATCTCTCTTACCTCCAGTCCGCCCAACGATTAAACCCACGCCAAGCTAGGTGGTCGTTGTTTTTTGCCCGCTTCAACTTTGAGATCCATTTCTGTCCTGCAGACAAGAATGTCAGGGCTGACGCCCTCTCTCGTTCCACCGATACCTCTGAGTCCGAGTCCCCTGTACAACACATTGTACCTCCTGAGTGTCTGATCTCTTCAGTCCCGGCCTCCTTACTGCAAGTCCCTCGGGGGAAAACCTTGGTCCCTCCACGTCTTCGTCTTCGGATTCTCAAATGGGGCCACTCCTCTCATCTGGCTGGTCATCCTGGAGTCAAAAAATCCTCCCAACTGATTTCCAGATATTACTGGTGGCCCTCCTTAAAAAAGGATGTGACGGACTTCGTACGGGCCTGTACCATATGTGCTCGCGACAAAACCCCTCGCCAAAAGCCTGCTGGGCTTCTTCACCCTTTGCCTGTGCCTGAACGGCCTTGGGCCCACATTGCTATGGACTTCATCACGGACCTTCCTCCTTCCCACGGCCATACTGCCATATGGGTAGTCGTTGATCGTTTCTCTAAAATGGCACACTTTGTCCCGCTTCCTGGTCTCCCTTCTGCACCTATACTCGCTAAACATTTCTTCCTCCAGATCTTTCGTCTTCATGGACTTCCTTCTCACATCGTCTCGGATAGAGGCGTTCAGTTCGTGTCTAAGTTCTGGAGAGCTCTCTGCAGTCAACTGAAAGTCAAATTGGACTTCTCCTCTGCCTACCATCCTCAGTCTAATGGACAAGTGGAGAGAGTCAACCAAATCCTTGGGGCCTACCTACGACACTTTGTCTCTGCTCGTCAAGACGACTGGGCTGACCTCCTACCCTGGGCCGAATTCTCCTACAACCTGAAAGAGTCTGAGTCCTCCTCCAAATCACCCTTTCTTGTAGTATACGGTCGTCATCCGCTTCCCCCCCTACCCATCCCCACTTCTTCCGGAGTCCCTACTGTGGATGAAGTCACCCAAGAGCTGTCGTCCATCTGGAAAGAGACCCAAAAGTCGCTTGCCCTGGCCTCTTCTCGCATGAAGAAACATGCTGACTGTAAAAGAAGACCTCCTCCTGTCTTCTCCCCGGGTGATAGGGTGTGGCTGTTCTCCAGGTACATCAGGTTCCGCATCCCCAGTTACAAGTTGGGCCCCCGCTACCTCGGTCCATTCAAGGTCAAGGCTCGGATCAATTCCGTGTCCTACAAACTACATCTTCCCCCTTCTCTCCGCATCCCCAACTCTTTCCATGTTTCCCTCCTCAAACCCTTTGTTCTTAATCGCTTTTCCCCCAAGGTCTCCGCTCCTGCTCCTGTCGCCGACTCCTCCGACATCTTCTCCGTTACGGAGATCCTCGCCTCTATAACCGTCCGAGGTAAGCGGTACTTTCTTGTTGATTGGGAGAATTGTGGTCCTGAGGAGAGGTCCTGGGAGCCTGAGGGTAACATCATAGACAAAGACCTCAGCTTCAGGTTCTTGGGCTCGAGGAGGAGGGGGAGACCCAAGAAGAGGGGGAGACCCAAGGGGGGGGGGGTACTGTTACGCCGAGCGCTCCGGGTGTCCCCTCCTTCCCGGAGCGCTCACGGCGCCCGTTGTCCTGCAGCGCCGCGGTCAGCTCCTCTGACCGCAGGCGCTGCTCTGTCGATGGGATGCGATCCTCGCAGCGGCCTCCGCCCGCCCGGGGATCGCATCTCTCTCTCCTCACCTGCCCCCCGCCTGTGTCTTCCTGCGCGCGCGTCCCCGCTCCCCAGGCGCGCGCGCGCTACTCGGCTGGTTCTTAAAGGGCCAGCGCACTAGTAATTGGTGCCTGGCCCAAAGTACTGTTACACCCAAAACACTTCATATACCCACTTCCCTTTCCTGTCCTGGCCGGATCTTGAGTTGCCTTTAGTGCCCAGTGAAAGCGTTGTGTGTTTTGCTCCTTCTGTGTATCCAGACCTTTGCTGTTGCCCCCGACTACGAACCTTTGCCACCTGCCTTGACCCTTTGCTACGTTTGACCTTGCCTCTGCCTAATCCTTGTGTACCGCGCCTGTCTCAGCGGTCAGTGGGGTCGAGTTGCTATTGGAAGACACGACCTGGTTGCTACCGCCGCTACAAGTCCATCCCGCCTTGCGGCGGGCTCTGGTGAAAACCAGTAGCAACATTAGAACCGGTCCTCCAATACAACCCGTGCTATCGCCCCATTGGCATAGGGGATCCACCTTCTGTTCCCCGCCGTACCCAGAACGTGACACAGACTTTAGATGATTGAACGCCTCCAGAGCTTCCAGAGGCCACAAAGTGCAGTTGGTTCCTTTCTTAGTAAGAGCAGTGATGGGAGCCAGAATCTTGGAAAAATTCTTGATAAATTTCTGATAATAATTACAGAATCCAATGAAGCGCTGAATTTCTTTTAAAGTGGTACGTCTGGGCCATAGTAAGATGGCATTGAGCTTCTTGTAATGCTTCGGACGAAATGATGTACCCCAGGAAGGATATTTCAGGTAGTTCATAGGAGCACTTGGAAAGTTTGGCATACAACCTATGATCCCTTAAAAGTTGTAGAACAGTGCATACATGGCAACGATGATGCTGTATATCTTTAGAGTAAATGAGTATATCGTCCAAGTATATGACAACAAAAGTGTCGAGAAGGTCTCTGAAAATGTCGTTTATGGACTCCTGGAATACAGCAGGGGCATTGCAAAGGCCAAACAGCATCATGCGACACTCATAATGCCCCCTATGAGTTTTGAAAGCGGTCTTCCATTAGTCTTCTGCTTTAATGCTAACGAGATTATAGGCAGAACGAAGGTCCAGTTTGGTAAAGATCTTTGATCCTTGAACACAGTCAAATAGCTCAGTAATTAAAGGGAGAGGATACAGATTTTTTACAGTGATATGATTGAGAGCTCTGAAGTTACATAGTTACATAGTTAGTTAGGTTGAAAAAAGACACAAATCCATCCAGTTTAACCACAAAAAAATAAAATAAAAATAATATCATACAATCCCATATACCCAATTCTATACCCACTGTTGATCCAGAGGAAGGCGAAAAACCCCAGCAGAGCATGATCCATTTTGCTAAAGCAGGGGAAAAAATTCCTTCCTGATCCCCCAAGAGGCAATCGGATTTTCCCTGGATCAACTTTACCTATAAATGTTAGTACCCAGTTATATTATGTACATTTAGGAAATAATCCAGGCTTTTCTTAAAGCAATCTACTGAGCTGGCCAGAACCACCTCTGCAGGGAGTCTATTCCACCTTTTCACTGCTCTTACTGTGAAGAAACCTTTCCTTATTTGGAGATGAAATCTCTTTTCCTCTAGACGTAAAGAGTCCTTGTCCTCTTTGTTGACTGTAAAGTGAATAACTCCACACCAAGTTCACTATATGGACCCCTTATATATTTATACATGAAGTCAATGCAGGGCCTAAGTCCTCCATCTTTTTTCTCCACAAAAAAGAACCCTGCCCCCGCGGGAGAGGTGGAAGGGCAAATTAAACCCTTCCTTAGACTGTCTTCGATGTACTCTTCCATCGCCTTACCAAATCAATAACGCAGTCATAAGGGTGGTGGGGAGGGAGGACCTCCACTTCCCTTTCAGAAAACACATCAGAAAAATCGGCCTAGGCTTCAGGGTCAGTAGTCACCATATCAATGGACACACCCTCACATACTACCTTTTGGAGACAGTTGACATGGCAGGAAGTGCTCCAGGCAGAAACTTGACCAGAGGACCAGTCAATAGATTGGTTGTCCTTATGAAACATGGATTCAATGAGGAAAATCACTTGTGAAGCACAAAATCAAAAATGTTACTGCGTGAAACCCGTCACTACAGAGAGGCAAGAGGCTTACCGGAAAGCCAGCGACCACCCTTATTCAGGGGGGTCACAAAACGCTTGTTGGATCTGGGATCCGTTGGAGAGATGTCCTGATGTCCTAGGCGTCCCCCACCGGAGACCTCCACAGATGCCGAACGATAGTCAAATCCAATCCGATAGCATCAATGCCAAAGTGCAAATATGCAAATAAGTGATTTCCCTCATTGAATCCATGTTTCACAAGGATTTCTCCTAATGAACTTAAATCACCTATGAACTTTTGCATATGTGTACAGTTGTTTGTTTTCATATATTTTTGCACTTTATATAATATTGGATTCACATTTTAATGTGTTCTTGTTTTGCACTGTGTTGAATTTACATTAATATTGTACAACAGTCACGGTTAGCATTTGCACATTTGCACTTTATTTTTGGTACACACATATTTGTATCATTTGATAAATTTTTATAGCTCCCCATTTTTCTTTACGTATTTTTGTTCCTGTGTCCAATATCTGGGTTATAGTGCTTAGCTGCTGTTTAGTTGTTGTTTTTACTAAGCGCGGATAATACTTTTATTTATTAATAGACGGGTTGTGTTTACGTAACCAAGGAAACCTGAGAATTACTGGGTAATTAGGAGACGGAATGATGTCAAACGATAAACTTCAAAATGCAGAGCCCCCACCAGGATGGAAAGAGGCTTGGATTCATGAGTGATAAGTCCATCACCAAGGGGGTCTCCGCCAAGAGTAGTTACACAGAGCGGTGGATCTTTAGGAACAGTCGGATCTAAAGACTCTTAACTAGCGCTGCATCGAGAAATACCCCACCAGCACTGGAATCAATAAAAGCAACTGTAGCGGCCCCATTGGCTTTGAGTAAATAACGAGAGGAGAGCTTCTGACGGGTGCAGTGCGTTTATTCTTTGCCTCAAAGATGTGCATTAAGGTTGAACACCACAGAGGTTAATCTTTTGACTCCTTAAACACCATAAGCACCATATGCACCATAAGCACCATATGCACCGTGAAAACTGTAAAATGACATACAATACATTAGTTTACAGAGATCACCAAAAGGGGGTTATAACAGAATTACAACTGTGGAGTTACAAAGTGGTGTTCCATTATCTATACACATATCTCTAAATTAACATTAAACATTTAAGAAAGCATGTAAAGTGATTTTAAATGAATAAAACAGTAGCGCTAATAATCACAGTGTCTGTGAATAAACTA
The DNA here is from genome assembly GCA_028564925.1 of Lithobates sylvaticus. Lineage (NCBI taxonomy): Eukaryota > Metazoa > Chordata > Amphibia > Anura > Ranidae > Lithobates > Lithobates sylvaticus. The sequence goes on from CM053027.1 coordinate 591,136,027, forward strand.
AATATTTAACCTGTGTAAACAATACTGAAAAATATGTATAAACAGTGCTAAAAAACAACAACAACACAATTAATCACCTATATACATAAAGTGAAAAATTTAAGTGAAGTGTGATTATATATTTTTTGCAGGTGTCCAAAAAAGGGAAACAAATCCAAACAAAAGTCCATAAACTGTTACTTGTAGTGATAATGTTTCAAAAAGTGACAGAAAAGTGAATGAAAAATCCTGAAGCAAATAAAGTTTTGAAGTGTCTTTAAACAAAATTCTTGAAGTGACTTGAAAAAATATATCTTCCACCACACCACCTGTGTTCAGTGCTACCGCACCCTAAGGAATCGCACTCACCAGCAGTATATGCCTTGCACTCTCATGCTCGGCCAACTCGCTTAATAGCTCCACATGGGTCACAGATGGATCCAGACAGAATGTTAGATAATTGCACTCCACATATAAGGAAAAAAGAGATGCTTCCAATAGTGAAGTAGAGTAAACCATTTATTTCAACAGCACACAAAATTCCTCAACCATTGTACTCACATCCTTCATATAAAAATAAGGCACTTCAGCATAACTTTTCAACAGGAAACAAGGACCCAGCAGTGGTGACCCGATATATTATGGTCTCGGCGGATCCGGCATTAATACCAATATGTCTCACCCTCCACGCTGTCTCCTTTCTCTTTCACTTCACACGGCACAGCACACCCAGTAACTGGAACGTTGAATGTTAAATGCTCCTCACAGTTGCCATGTAACCATACCCAGACATGTTTCACCGAAGTGGCTTAATCATTGAACCCCAATGATTAAGCCACTTCGGTGAAACATGTCTGGGTTTATTTTTATACACATAGGTGTTTAACTAATTTTTCTTTGTGCGCAGTGGTGGTGTGGAATAGTAGGAGGGCGAGCGATTTTCATACCAGTTTATTTTGATTTAAGAAAGCATGACTATATGTTCAAACATGTGGATTGTCTACAGCATATCTTTTAACTAACAGCATGTACTCACTTTATGCCTAAAAACATATACACTGACAATGCATCTTTTACTGCATACCTTGCTCCGCTTGCCAAGGGGTGCAGAACTTTAAACTTTAGAAAACTTCCAAAGACTATCTCCTTCCCATGAGGTGCTGCTGCTTGCCTGGATGCTGAATAAATGAGAAAAGCCCCTTGCAAAACTATAGGAAGCAGGAAGTGTCTGGTGATTAAAACATTCCCCAGGGGAACAAAAGTAAGGCAATAAAGGTTCCACCTGTATTTAGTGCTGAACAAAGATTTAAAGTGACAAGCGGCCAGTTACACTCCCACCAAATTATGTTATGTCGAATAAAACTTAGAATCATACATTATTTACAGAACATAACCATGGCCGCTATAAAACATGAGTCTTACACAATGTAGCTTGTAGGTACTTCTGTGACTGGCTACTGTATTGCGTGATGGTATGCTAGTGTATCACTAAACTGGTAACTCATTTACTTTCTATGAGAACTACTAGCTTTTGAATAGGACGTTCAATAATTGAGGGTTTTGATACATAGTCCTTATCTTGCAATCTTCTGTCACCCACTAACACCTTGACTCGACGAACTATACCGTCTTTTTTACCGAAGTCAGGATGGTAGCATCTGGGTATCTTGATTTTCCTTAAAGCTTGCAGACTACTCTTCCAGGCCTCCCACCGTGGGATTAAGCTCTCAGGAAGTGTTTCATCCCAACTGATGCCCTTGCGACAAAGCTCCTGGAGAATGCACTTGCCACTCAATATGAAGGGAGCTATGAAGCCTAGAGGATCATAAAGAGAGGCTACGACTGACAGGATACCACGACGAGTTGAGGGTCGATCCTTTATGTCAACTCTGAAACTGAAGGTGTCCATCTTCAATTGACTGTTTGTTTTGTTTTTTCACTGTCTTTTTTTTTTAAATGTCTTCAATTGACCACTGAATGCCAAGTACTTGTCCTTCTGATGTTGAGCCTGGGTTAAGTTTGAAAGGTTCACTAGTTGTTGCTCTTTCTGATGGAGCTACACAAGACAGGACGTCCCTTTTATTAGAGTTGAACTTATGCAGTCTTAAGCCAGCATTTTTACATAATCCTTGCGCTTCGAGGATTAGATTTGTAGCTTCACTGATTGTTGAAACACTGGTTAGGCCATCGTCGACATAAAAGTTCTTCTCAATGAAGGCTGATGCTGAAGGATACTCTGCCTTGTGTTGTTGTGCAAGATACTTGAGGCCAAAGTTGGCACATCCTGGAGATGAACTGGCACCGAAGAGGTGAACTGCCATTCTGTATTCTTTTGGTTCTGTTTCTAACTGGCCATTCTCCCACCAAAGGAACCTTAAGTAGTTGCGCATTTCTGGGGGATGTAGAACTGGTGGAACATCCTTTCAATGTCGCATATCACAGCAACTGCTTCCTTCCTGAGGTGATAGAGGACTCCCACTAGAGAATTTATCAGGTCGGGACCTGTCATTAAGGTGTCGTTAAGGGAGATGCCTTGAAACTTTGCTGAACAATCAAAGATGACTCTTAACTTGTCTGGCTTCTTGGGGTGATTAATCCCATGATGTGGGATGTACCACACTGTTTCTTCCTCTGATAATGAAAGAGCTGGTTCTGCATTCCCTTTTATGATCGTTTCTTCCATGAATGCAGTGTAGTGTTCGTAGTACTGTTTATTGGCCTTTAGCCTTTTCTTTAGATGTTGAAGTCGAATAATGGCCAGCCTCTTATTGTTTGGTAGTGTTGGTTGACTGTTGTCTTTGAAGGGTAAGGGCATCTCATAGTGTCAATCTTTCCTTTCCATTATGGTTTCAGAGAGAAGCTGCACAAAACGAACGTCATCTTGAGACACATACTTATCTTCATAATTTCTTTCAGAGAAGTCCATTTCTAGAGCCTTTAACACATCAGTGACCGGGGGCATTGGCATTTCTTTTACTGCGACTCTGTGTACGAAGCTTTGGCTACCCTGTCTATCAAGATGTGGATTTGCTGATCCTATGATGCTCCAGCCGAGCATAGTTTTTTTGAGCAAAGGGTTCATCTTCGGAGCCTATAATGACCTCCAAGTGAGCCAGCGCTGATGGGCAATCGTAACCAATCAGCAGTCCGACTTCGCAGTCTTGAAGTGGCTGTAACTTGTTTACCAAATGCTTGAGGTGTGGCCACTGAAGTGTAGTCTCCTTTGTAGGGATGTGAGACTTATCTACTGGAATGAAGTCTCTTGTATAGGCTTGACGGAGTTGGACTATAGCTTTAGAGTTGAAACCACGCACGTGCAGACCGTGAGCAATTTGGCTTGATATAACTGTATCAATGGCTGTCATGGTGCTGAGCTTTAGCTGTAACGGCTTGGTGCTCACACTTAGCTTAGATACCAGGTCTGTCAAAATAAAGGTTGAATCACTCTGCGTGTCAAGTAAGGCATAAGTGAGGATTTCTATCTGAGGCTCCGCTGCAGCTGACAACAGAACTGGAACAATGCAGGAGGTGGCAAGAGTATGCCTTGTCAATGTATGGGACATAACTTTGGGAATGTTGTCATTTGCCTTATCTCCTGTAGCTACTGAATCATCGTTTGGTGATTTGACAGGCTCAGTATTTCTCTGTATGTGCAAACAGGTTGGATGACGACGACTACATATGCTACGTGTGTATCTTCCTTTGCAGTCTTTTGAAGTATGGCCCTTTCTTAAGCAACCAAAGCAGAGGTGGTTTTCATAAATGAAGGCCTTCTTTTCATCAATGGTCCTTGCTGCAAAATTCAGACATTTAGCGACACTGTGTGTTTTGTCTTTGCAGACTAGGCAGGGTGGTTTTGGTCTTGAAGTTGAGATCTCTGGAACACTGGAGGTGGAAGGTTTCATTTGAGTGCTTGTGTTGAGCACCTTGGCTCTTTTGGGAATTCCCTCATCTGTGGTCTTGGTACTTAGGGGGAAGGGATAGGCAATGGGGTTGCATGCTATCTTGGCTTCCTTCTGCAGGAACTCTCTGAAACAAGCAAAGGTTGGGTATTCTTGAGACTTGTCTAATTCGTCCACAACAATGCGACTCCATCTACGCACAATCCATTCAGGCAGTTTCTTGAGAAGCTTGTGGTTTTCTTCACAATCATTTAGAATAGCTAGGCCTTTAACATGGGGAATGGCCTCCACACAGCCTTGAAGGAAATCTGCAAACTCTCTTAATGCTACAGGGTCGTTTGCTGATATCTTTGGCCATTTAGTCAGCCTTTCTCTGAAAGCTCTTTGCACTATGAATGGACCTCCATACCTGTCCTGTAGGATTCCCCAGGCACCCAGATCTTCTGAATTCCGATAGAAGAAACCTTCCACTGCCTTATGAGCTTCACCACTAAGATACCTCTTCAAGTGCAGAATTTTTTCGCACACAGGGATTGGTTTTTGATCAATCAGCGCCATAAAGGATATCTTCCAATCTATGAACTTTAAAGGATCACCTGTAAATACAGTTGGTTCAGGTATAGGGAGACGGTTGGAGATGAGCAGACTTGCGAGTCCTGGAATTAGACTACCTTCTTCTTGTGGTCTTGACACCTCAAGTGGTGTATTTAAAGGTTGAAATGACAGCTTTCGGGAACCTGTTGTCATGTCTAACCCCCAGGGTTCTCCCGCTCCTAAGATATCTCTCCCTGAGAAGTATGATGGGAACCCCTTGGATTGCAGGGGATTTCTCAACCATTACCGGTTGCATTTTAGAAATAAACCTTCTGTGTTTGCCTCTGCTCAAGTCAAGGTGACATTTATTATTTCCTTGTTAAAGGGCAGAGCTTTGTCCTGGGTGTCTCCTCTTCTTGAGAAAGATTCTCATATACTTATCGACTACCCCACTTTGTGAAAACCTTTGAGAAAATGTTTGACGTTCCTGCCAGAGTAGCTGCAGATGAGTCCTGTATTCTCGATGTACATCAGGATAAACGCATGGAAGCATCTTATGCCATTGAATTCTGCATGCTTGCGGCAGAAACTACCTGGGATAATTGTGCCCTTAAGGCTGCCTTCCGCAGAGGTCTTGCTGAACGCATAAAAGACAAATTAACCTACCGTAAGGTCCCAGCGGCCCTGGAGGATTTCATCAATTTGTGTATCCTGGTGGACATTCGCTTCTCTGAACACCAGTTACAGAGAGGGCACCAGAGACAATTTATTCCTCACAGATTTGATGCTAAATCTCCTTCTTGGTAATTACTAGTCTCCTTCTGTCCCTTCTACTGTTGGCTCTGAGGGAAAACCCATGGATGTAGGGGCTGTGCATTTGTCTGACAAAGAACGTACTAAACGCAGGACTCTACGCCTCTGTCTATATTGTGAAAAGCTAGGTCACTTCCTGAGTTCTTGTCCGGCAGCTGGAACACTTTCAGGCTTAATGATTGTTCGAGGAGCCCCATTAGGCCATGCTGTTTTGAATCCTCCTCAAGAGAGACTTGTAGTACCTATATCCTTGTCCTGGAATAATAAGTGCTGTTCTACGGTTGCTGTAACTGGCCGCTTGTCACTTTAAATCTTTGTTTAACACTAAAAAGAGGGGGTTAGGGCAAACCTCAGATAAGGGAACCCCAAGGAAAAGTGGCTACTTGCTGCCCCAGTAACTGCTTTTCCTTGGGGTTCTTGGGGTTCTTTTTCTTTTTAAACAAGGAACAGGAACCTATACTAGGGCAAAGACAGGAAGGGAAAGTGATGATTTATAGGGTCACTAGATCAGGTGACTGCCAACAGCTGGTCAAAGGGTGGAGCCAACATCCAAACTCAAGAAGCAGAAGATAACAAGGATTCTACCTTAAAGGAAGTTTCCTGGTGGTTCAGGCAATAGGAAACCGTCCAAAGAATCCCAGGATCAAATACCAGACACAGTGTGACAACATGCCAACCTCAATGCACTGTTTAATTGGGCAATTGGGCAAGTGGCAAATGAGGTTTAATGTTGATAAATGTAAAGTTATGCACCTGGGGGCTAAGAATATGCATGCATCATACATACTAAGGGGAGTACAACTGGGGGAATCAATGGTGGAGAAGGAGCTGGGTGTTCCGATAGATCATAAGCTTATTAATTGCATGCAATGCCAAGCTGCAGTTTCCAAAGCGAGCTAAATCCTTTCTTGTTTTGAGAGGTATGGACTTCAGAGAGAGAGATATAATTTTTCCCCTATACAAATCATTATGTAGCGGTACCCTTGTAAGGGTTGCTGAGTGATGTGGCCCACCTGTCACCCTGCCCAGCCCGGCATTCACTTCCAGACACTCCAAGACAATGAACAAGTCCATCAGCTTTGTTTTTTTGTATTTTATTGAGGGATTAGAACTTGGATGGGGTTAAGGAGTTCATGGGATACCGAGAAAATGATTCTTGCATGGTTTGGGACAATTCATATATTCTCCTCCTGCACAACACTTACTGCAGACTATTTCTCCTTCTCCCTCCAGCGCGATTTTTCAGGCCAAACTAGCACATGGTTAGGCCTAACTCTGGTTTCAGCCAGGCCTTAGCAAAACTCCATATTATATTATGCAGGCCCCTAGAGTGTAGCAAAAGACAGTTTTGGTGCTAGCTGCCCACTTTGGTGGACTACTGATCCCAGTCAGCCCTTTGCAGACCCTGACAGCCCTTCTGACTGCAGCGGCCCAACTTCACTGTCAGAAACATCACAGCCTCTCTCACTGGCTCTATATCCATCTCAGACTGTACACTCCCAGTCCACTCCGGCATGCCTCTCCCAGCTCTCCCAACTGTGCCTGTCACTCACCGACACCTGATGGAGCCCTCCTGGAGACTTGCCCGGCAGTATTCCCTGCTGTCCTCTCCTGCTCCTGTTCAGGACACCCATCGGGTTGTGTGGGGTTCCTGTTCAGCACTGAGCCCCCTGGCACAAGGTCACCCCCCCCCCCTCCAGACTGGGGGGCTCCCTCCAAGGCCCTGACAGCCTAATACTCCATCTCCAGTTCTTCCACCCGAACAACTCCTTCCCAGCTGGGCTGACTCTAGGTATTTAAGGAGGCCTGCCCCTGCCAATCCAGGTTGGGGATTGGTCAGGGCTCCTTAGAACACCTCAGACAGCTCCACCTTTCTTCCCCTTCTTTTTTCTAGAATCCCACAGAAGCAGAAGGGAGGTAACTGAAAGATGATGCTATCTGTGAATCAACGGCCTTCTCTGAGCCACTCCCAGCCCACACAGATCAAAACAAACAGGCCTAGCCTTTAGCTAGGCCTGCCTAAATTTACCTGCACTACAGAAAAATCTCACTCTAGCACTTACACTAGGTAGAGGGTGCTACACTTAGCAAGATCTCACAAAAAGGATATTGGGGAACTGGAGACAGTGCAGAGAAGGGCAGCCAAACTGATAAGAGACATGGATGAGCTCAGCTATGAGGAAAGATTAGAGAAACTGAATTTATTCTTTCTTTAGAAGAGGAGATTAAGGGGGATATAATCAACATGTACAAATATATAATTGGTCCATATAGTGAACTTGGTGTTGAGTTATTCACTTTATTGTCATCACAGAGGACAAGGGGGCACTCTTGGAGGAAAAGAGATTTAATCTCCAAACACGGAAAGGTTTCTTCATGATAAGAGCTGTGAAAATGTGAAATAGACTCCCTCCAGAGGTGGTTCTGTCCAGCTCAGTAGATTGTTTTTAAAAAGGCCTAGATTATTTCCTAAATGTACATAATCAGTGGCGGAACTACCGCCATAGTGGCACATGCAGCCCAGTGGGGCCCAATGAGGACAGGTGCCGTGGGTGGCTCTGCGGGTCCGCGGGTGGCACCGTGGGTGGCTCCGGCGGGTCCGCAGGTGGCTCCGTGGGACCGCGGGCGGGTCCGCGGGTGGCTCCGGCGGGTCTGCGGGTGGCTCCGTGGTTGAGAGCGGGTGGGTCCGTGGGCGTGAGCGGTCTGGCCAATCAGGGATCTGGGGTGGGGGGAGCAGAGAGATGATATCATCTCTCACCGCCTGGTGCCCGCCCTGCATCCCTGCAGTGCAGTTCCCCCTTCCCTGTGCAGGCAGCCGGGAAGCAGAGAGATGACATTATCTCTCTGCTGCCTGACTGAGTCCTGACTCAGTGACACAGCAAGTGACAATCCGTAACGGTGTGGCAGGTGACGAGGTAGGTGACAACCTGTAATGTGTGGCAGGCGACGTGGCAAGTGACAACCCGTAATGTGTGGCAGGCGACGTGGCAAGTGACAACCCTTAATGTGAGGCAGGCGACGTGGCAAGTGACAACCCGTAATGTGTGGCAGGCGACGTGGCAAGTGACAATCCGTAATGGTGTGGCAGGTGACGAGGCAAGTGACAACCCGTAATGTGTGGCAGGCGACGTGGCAAGTGAAAACCCGTAATGTGTGGCAGGCGACGTGGCAAGTGACAACCCGTAAAGTGTGGCAGGCGACATGGCAAGTGACAACCCGTATTGTGTGGCAGGCGACGTGGCAAGTGACAATCCGTGACGTGACAATCTGTAATGTGGCAGGTGGCATGGCAAGTGACAACCTGGGACGTGGCAAGTGACAATCCATAATGTGTGGCAGGTGACGTGGCAAGTGACAACCCGGGACGTGGCAAGTGACAATCCATAATGTTTGGCAGGTGACGTGGCAAGTGACAATCCGTGATGTGGTAAGTGGACAATCCGCAACATGTGGCAGGTGACATTCCGCAACATGTGACAAGTGACAATCTGCATCTGGTGGCAGGCAATGTGGCAAGTGGACAATCTGCAAAGTGTGGCAGGTGATGTGGCAAGTGACAATCCGTAATGGGTGGCAAGTGACAATCCAGGACGTGGCAAGTGACAATCCATTATGTGTGGCAGGTGACGTGGCAAGTGACAACCCAGGACATGGCAAGTGACAATCCGTAATGTGTGGCAGGTGACGTGGCAAGTGAAAATCCCTGATGTGGCAAGTGACAATCTGTAATGTGTGGCAAGGGACAATCCGGGATGTGGCAAGTGACAATCCATAATGTGTGGCAAGTGACGTGGCAAGTGACAACCCGGGACGTGGCAAGTGACAATCCATAATGTGTGGCAGGTGACATGGCAAGTGACAATCCGTAATGTGTGGCAGGTGACATTCTGCAACGTGTGACAAATGACAATCTGCATCTGGTGGCAGGCGATGGTGGCAAGTCACACTCTAGGGGCTCCCACTGATTCTGCATTATGGTGAGTTGAACTATTTCATTTTATATAACAGAACAGAAATTGGTTAGAAGGCATGGAGGTCAGCAATGTGTGTCCTTCAGGGGCTGCATACAGTATACTGCATACTTTGTTGTTCAAAATTAATATAAGCTGTTGCCTGGGTACTGTGCCACATGAGTGTGGAACTCTGTTGTTCAATGGCATTATTTATTTTTTTTTGTGGGGGGGCTATTTGCAGGGGCGGGGGCCCATACAACATTTTTAAAATTTTTCGGGAGACTTCAAATCAACTTCAAGTTCAGTTCAGTGTCTCATCGCTTATTCACATCATTGTAGCTGTTTTTTTGCCTTCCTCTGGATAAACTGTGGGTATAGTTTTTTTTTTATTTTTTTCACCTTTTATTGGATAGATGGACCCTAGATGGACTTGTGTCTTTTGACCACAGTAAGCACATTATCCTCTCTATTCCTCTAACTCCCACTTTCCTATAAACCCCCCGCCTACCCCCTCCCCCCCCCCATGCCCCGCCCCGGCCTGACCAGTATTTGTTTCCAAGAAAAAAAAAAAGAAGGAAAAAAAGAGAAATTCCTTAGAACTTCAATCTATCCTTCCCCTTCCTCCCCCCACCCCCCTTCCCTTTCTTTCCCTTCCCTCTTCCCTTCATAATCCGATGTCCCACCCATTATGCATTAGGCTCTAAGTTGTTCCGTGTAACTCCATGTTTTTTTAAATGTCCTCCAGCCTTGCCACTTATCTCTTTTGTCCTCCTCCCTGTGTCCCATCTCCTCCTTTCCCCTTTCCATACTATAAATCCCTTCTACTTCATCTACCCATTCCCATATTGTTGGGGCTGCCGCCTCTTGCCACTTCTTGGGAATTGCTTTCTTTGCTGCGTTTAGGAGGTGTGGGACAAGTGAGCTTTGGTAATTTTTGATGCCTTCTTTTGTCCCATGGAATAAAATTGTCCATGGTTCGTTTGGTAATTCTATGTTTGTTATTTCTCTTATGTGGTGCACCACTTTCTCCCAGAACACCTTGATTTTGGGGCAACTCCACCATATGTGTGTCATGGTACCCAAGTCTCTACATCCTCTCCAGCAATTCCCTTGTTTATCCCGTTGGTATTTACAAGCCTTATCAGGAGTGACGTACCATCTTGAAAGAATTTAATAATTAGTTTCGGCAGACTTGTTATCATCTGCCGACCTATGTGTTAGTTTTAAAACTTTCTTGATAGTGCTAATATCACATTGTATTCCTAATTCTTTCTCCCATTTTGAGATAAATGGCGGTATCCCCCCCTCCTCTCCGTCCAGTAGGAGCCTACCCCACCTGGATATCGTGCCCCTAGTGCGGTTGTTCAGACACATCCGCTCAAGCGCGGTTAAATCTGTCGCTTCTCTCAGAGGGTGAGGCAGACTCGTCACAAAACAGGTAAGCTGACGATACCGCCACTCATCTATATCCTCAAACCCACCCTTACTTTTTAATTCCTGCAGTGATAGGATCTTTCCGTCCTTTACTATGTCCTTGACCTGAGTGTGTTCGTGTTTTATCCAATTCCCCCCATTAATCTTCATCCCCGGTGCAAAAAATGATTTTCTTTTAGGGCAATAAGTGGTAAGTTATAGTGACCATTGAATTTTTTATATATCCCATCCCAAATTCATAGTGCATTTAGTGTAAGTTTACTACTATTTAAGTCAATTATCCTGTGTTTAGGAGGGTTCCATATAATACTACCTAACTGTGCCTTACTCAGGGAGAACTCTAAGTTAACCCATCTTTTTTCTTTATTATTTTCTTTTATCCATTCTGTGATTCTTGAAAGTACGATGGCTTTGTAGTATAGGGATATATCAGGGATTGCTAGTCCTCCTTTATTTTTCTCCTGTTTAAGGGTAGCGAAAGCAATTCTGGGTTTTTTCCCCTTCCATACAAACAACATTAGTAAAGATTTAAGCTTTACTAAAAAATATTTGGGGAGTGAGATGGGCATCATTCGAAATTTGTATACAATTTTGGGCAGTATGAACATCTTGAATGATTGAATTCTCCCGAACCATGATAGGGGTCTATATACTAGTCTTTTAATTTCGTTCTTGGTGTCATCTAACAATGGGATGAAATTCACCTTAAAATTTTTTTATAGTTGTTGCTAGTTTTATACCTAAATACATCAGTTCTTCCCGCCAGGGAAATTTAAATTCCTTTTGGAGTATATGTTTTTCTATGTTTCTAGTATTTATATTTAGAACCTCCGACTTCCCCTGATTGATTTTAAAATTTGATATCTCGCCGTATTTTTTAATTATATTCATTAATCGGGGTAAAGTTTCCCCGGGTCTATTAATGTAAAATAATACATCGTCTGCATAGGCAGATAATTTATGTTCCTCCTTCCCTATCTTGAATCCCGCTATCCCAGAGTCCCCTCTAACTGTGGACAGAAGGGGCTCAAGAGAGAGGACAAACAGGAGGGGGGACAATGGGCATCCCTGTCTGGTCCCGTTTCTCATTTCGAAAGGGAGGGGAGTCTGTGCCGTTGATCCCAATTGTCGCTGTCGGATGATAATACAGCGTCCTGATCTGCCTCAGCATATTTGGACCAAAGCCCAGCTCCTCCAAGGTCATAATCATAAAGGACCAGTCTACCCTGTCAAAAGCCTTCTGGGCGTCAGTCGACAAGAGTAGACTGGGACTCCTTTTCTCCTTCTCATGTAGAAGCAGGAGCAGGGTGCGGACCCCATTACCCCTACATTCTCTCCCGGGGACAAATCCGGCTTGGTCCGGATGTACCAATTTGTTCATAAGGATTTTTATTCTGCTTGCAAGTATTTTGGCGAAGAGTTTAGTGTCCGCATTGAGCAGGGAAATTGGCCGATAATTGGAACAGCAGGTTCCGTCTTTGCCCTCTTTTTTTATGACCGTTATCGAGGCTAATAAGGCCTCTTTGCTCATTTGATATTCTGTTCCCAGGCCATTCAAATACTTGCATAGCCATGGGATCAAGATCTTCTGGAACCTCTTATAATAGAAAACCGTGAACCCATCCGGTCCTGGGCTTTTCCCGTTCTTAGAATCGGCCAATGCCCTGACTATCTCCTCTTCTGAGATTGGTCCCTCAAGCTCATCTCGGTCACTCTCTGTTATTCTTACTAAGCCTGCCTGACTTAAAAAGGCCTTAGTTTTCCTATACTTTTCCTTTTCCTCCCATTCCCGTTCGTGTTCTACTGCATATAATTTCTCATAGTAGTTCTTAAATGTTTGTGCGATTCCCTTTGTAGTGTATTCTAGGGTCCCATTATCTGCCTGTATTTTCTCGATGAAATTTAAAGTTTTTTTCTTCTGTAGCATTTTTGCTAAATACTTTGGGGATTTATTACTTCCATAATATTTTTCCCTGGCGAGGAGGTAGAAACTTTTTCTTGTATCTTGTTCCATTAGTCTTTTAAATTCTTCCCTTTTGGTTGTTATTTCTTGGTGTAGTGTTCTGTCAGGATTCAAAGACTTTTTATGTTTCTGTTCTAAGTTAGCTATTTCCTCTGTGGCTTTTTTAATCTTCCTGGCCCTATCTTTTTTTTTTTTGCCCCCTCCGCGATCAAGATTCCTCTTATGTAGGCTTTGTGGGCCTCCCATATGGTCTTCCCCGAGATTCCTTCTGTATCGTTCGTCCTAAAATATTGTTCTAACTCTTTTCCTATTTTCTCGGCCCCTTCTGCGTCTTTTATTATTTCGTCGTTTAATCGCCACCTGGGGGATACCTTACGCTCCGAGGCTAATTGTATTTTCATCCAGATCGGGGCGTGATCTGATAGTGAGATTATCCCGATGTTAGATTCGAGTACCTTTTCTAGTGATCTATGTTCCAAAAAAATATAGTCAATTCTGGAGTACGTCCCGTGAACATGGGAGTAGAACGAAAAATCTTTGTCTTTGGGATGTTGGCTTCTCCAAACATCTGTCAGCTGATGTTCCAATAATTTTTGCTTGACTCTGCGTAATTGCACGTTGCTAAACCCCTGCGCACGGGACGTACTGTCCCACTGTGGATCTAAACAGAAATTCATGTCCCCCATCAGAATCAATGCCCCTTTTTTAAACTCAGTTAATTTTCCCAAGATTTTTATTAAATATGTCCCCGAGTCGCTATTGGGGGCATATATATTAGCTAAGGTGACTTCTGTTTCGTCTAGTTTGCCCTTCAAAAAGAGATATCTTCCCTCTGGGTCAGATTCGCTTTTCTCCAGGCAAAATCTTATTTTTTTTGCAAACCCAATAGCAACTCCTCTACTTCTAGTAGTGACTGTGTCCCCATAGTACCACAAGGGGAATTCTTTAGAGTAAAGCTTAACATTTGAGTCATGTGAGATGTGTGTCTCCTGTAAATAGGCCACGTCTGCGGCATACTGTCCCAATTCCCTCAAAATTCTGTGGCGCTTGTTGGGTGAATTGAGCCCTTTGATGTTATATGTTATAAAATTTATGGTTGACATTGTTTTCTGGTAGGTAGAAGAAATTCAAATCGTCTTGTCCTAGGCTTACAAATTTTCTGGTCAGGCCCCTTCCCCATTCCCTCCTCTGCCCGCCCCCCTCCCCACCTGCCCCCCATCTCACTCCCTTCTCAGGGTCTGCTCCCCCCCCCCCAATCGGCCCCTCTAAGGCCCCCGGCTCGCCTATGGTCTCGAAACTCTTGACCATCCTTGAGCCGCACTTCGAGGAAGCCTGTGCGTTTGACCCTCCCCCTCCGTCCTGGGCCCCACGGGTCCGGGGCGGAAGGGGGGAAAGGCACCCCGCACCCCCAACCCACCCCCCCCAATATCTCCCCCCCTTCACGGCAGTCTAGTCATCTGACCAGCCCGGTAGCTCTGGGATCGGCAGATCCAATTTTCCACAGAAGTCTCGTAGTTCTTCCGGAAATGTCAATTTTGCTGAGATCCCATCTCTGAAGCCAATCAGGCAGGCAGGGAACCCCCAACTATATCGGATGTTCCGCGTTTGCATAGTCTCCAAGAGGGGTTTTAAAAGTTGTCTTCTGGCCAAGGTCTCCGGTGCTAGATCCATAAATATCTGCAGATCTTTACCCTCGTATTGTATTAACGTAGGCCTCTTAGTCCTTGCCCAGATCTCAGCTTTATCCTCATAGTAGGTAAATCGGACTATGATGTCCCGAGGTCGTTCTGTATTCTGATCTCTAGGTCTCCCCACTCGGTGTATTCTGTCGATCCTAGGAAATTCATCTTCTCCTTTATCTAATACTGGGCATTATTTTGGATAATTGACTTGAGGTCTTCTCCTCTAGATTCGGGTACCGATCTAATTCTTATATTTTGTCTTCTGCTGCGATTTTCTTGATCTTCGATCTTGTATTGTAATCTCCTCTGATTGAGCTGCTCATTATAGAGCTGGTCCTTTAATTTATTCATCTCTTGGCCCATTTTGTCTGTCTTTTCTTCAACTACTTCAACTCGTGTAAGCAATAATCCTAGGTCTGTCCTCAAAAGGCCGATATCGGCTTTTATTGCGTTTTCTAATCTTAGGAGCATCTTCTCCCTCTCCCCTTTTGTTGGTGGCTGTTCGACCTCTTTAGGTTCTTCCATCCTGCTTTCATCTATTTCGCTTTCTGTGATGGGATCTGAGTCAAGGGTCTCCTCTAATATTTTTCCTGTTCCTTTTTTTTTTTCGCTTTTGAGATGGCTTTGTCTTACCGCTTCTGGATTTTTAGGACTAGCACCTTGGGTCATGTATTGCTTGATGGTACTTTCCAAGTTTTTCTCTTTCAAATTTTTAGGGAGCGCCCCTTTTGTTGTTTTATTCGTGGACCTGCTCATATTTACCCCCTTTGTTTTGACTTTTCTTATTCGTTTACCCAGTTTTCTTACTTTAGAGGGCTGAGTTGTCTCCTAGCAAAAGTAAAACAGGGGGGTTCCCCTTTTGTAGTCCCTCCCCCCCTCCTCTCCTTGGTTTTAAGCAAGGATAGGAGTTGGTATGGGCAAAAAAAGAGGCCACGGGTTCAGCCGTTTCGTTCCCGTAATCCTTTGGGCTGCTGTTGATCTCTGGCGACTTCAAAAGGAAGGGCCAGGCTAAAGTGGCTTTTGGAGTCGGCTGGCAAGCCTTATTCTGGCGTATTTTACAGCCACGCTCTTAGTATCTGAGGGGTACTAACAATAACCCGCAGTCTCTCATGCCCCCACCCCTTGTCTCGCTGTCCAGTATAGGCCCCAATATTCCCCTATATTGGAGGCCTCATGAGGGTAGACCTGAAACAGGGGGGGAGGGGTGCAACGTACCAAACACAGAGAGAAGGAGGGAGAGAGAAAGAAAAAGGACGCCGAGAAAAAAAAAAAAGAAAAAAAGAAAATTCCACTGAGGGGGGGCTGCTGGGCTCCGTTCCTATGAAGGGGCCTATCTGGACCCAGGTCTATATCTGTCCACGCGCCTATTGCGGTTCCTTGGTGGGGTGTTTGTATAGTGTTGTTTAGGCGTTCTGATTTTACTTTATGTGCTGCGTCTTCCTTCCACTCTTTTTCTTTCTCTTTTTTTTCCTTACCCCTCAAAATCTCCTTCAGCAACCTTTCTCCTCCCCTGTCTTCTTTCCCCTCTTTCTCCTTTCCTCTTCCCTCCTCTTTTAGATCAGCCCTTTGCCCCTGTGTGGGGGGCTGGATGCACTGGAGCGTTAGTACGTTTTATTACAGTGTTATTAACATGACAGGTCATTCTACCTCTCCCTCTTTTCAACAAAGCAATCACAGCCAACCAGTAACTTCTGTTTGTATGGTTTGTTACGCATTCTTCAGTAGAGAGGGTGTACAAATCAATTTCAGGCAAAAGTTCACTTTATACGTTCAAGAAGAGGGGAGGAATAAACCTCAGTTCTTACCCCAGCAGCGGTGGGTTGATCTTGTCCTCTTATTTTCCAAGCCGCTATACCCAGAGTTACTTATGTATATAGATATCCTTTTACCTGCTGTTTCTGCTCTTCTCACCGTGTCTGGCCATCCTGTATGCTGGGCAGATGTTCGTTAGGCATCCGTTTTGGTTGCTTAGTGCAGGGCGTATAGCCCACTGCTGCCTGCAGGGAGGGGGAGAGGAAAAGGAAAGGAGGGGGGGGGCCGAGGCGTGGGGGCGCCGTCCACCCGGCGTTATGCCGCTCCTGGAGTGGCGGTGAGATCTTCTGTCCGCCAGGCTCTGATGGTCCGCTGAACAGGGCTGGGTGTCCGGGCAGAGAGCACCGCGGCGGGCGCGGGAGGTGAGAGCACCACGGCGTCCTGCATTCCCCGCCGCGAGCTCGACGCACAGGCTCCTCCCACCTTGTGCCGTTCCGGAGCTCTCACTCTCCGTTGCTTTCGGCGTCCTGCATTCCCCGCCGCGAGCTCCACGCGTATATTCCTATGAAAAAATCATAATCCTAATATCCTAAAAACAATGCAACATTTTGTAAAATGTAATGCAATATGGCAACCTGGAGGCGTTCTGTGCACAGTTGGTGTACAGAATGCGAATGCCCCATCACGTCGTCCGCATCTCAACCCCTGGAGGAGACCTCTCATACAGCGCTGGTTCACGTGCCACTGGAGATGGGGACAGTGGTCACGTGAGCACAGTGGGGTAGGAGTGCCTGGTTGGTAGAGGAAGGTGTTGGATCAACAGGGAGGTCCTCCAGTAGTACCCGTATGCAGATGGCAGGGTGTAAGTCTGCAGTTGTAGGTGGTGAAGCAGGATACAATAGAACCAGGCAGCAGGCGGATCAGACAAACGGGAATCGGCAGGGCAAGGTCAAACAGTCCGGTTGGCAACAGCAGATCAATCAGATGACAGGAGCAGGCAATGGCAGAGTCGGTAGGCAGGCAGGAGTCGGTAACCAAAAGCAAATGCAGACAAGGTCAGGCAGGCCGGGTCGGATAGGAGAAGGCAGATTAGTCCAAACAGAGCCGGGTCGGTAACGGAAGATCACAGGTTCAAACGTTCAGATCAGGTTTTCAGGTGGCTGACAAAGCAGGAAGCTTTAAGACAACGCAGCACTGGCTGAGTGTCACTGCTGGGCTTTTAAAGCCCGTTTTGGCGCCAATTGCACTCTCGCGCATGCGCACATGCACGCGCGCGCCGCCGCGCGCACCAACGTGCACGCGCGCGCGTCCGCCGCGCACCAGTGTGCGCACGGAAAGCCTGGAAACGCCTGGTAAGTCCCTGACACACTCCTTAAGGGCTAATCACTTCTAAAGGGATGCAGACCATGCAGCTTTCCTCATTAGAAAACTGCAAGCGCATCAACTGATGAAACATTGGGTCTGGGGGAATTTCACTCCAGAGAGAGCCAGAAGGAAGTTGGTGGGAAAGAGTCTAGCTGTCCTATCTTGGTGTGAGTCTACATCTCCTGCAATAGGAAGAGTCTGAAAACTTTTGGCCAACTACATCCGCAAAAAAACAACAAAATTCTAGATTAACCTCCATAATTCATCCCCACACAGGTAACTCAGTGTACCACCCAACCGAGATAGCTAATGCTTTCCAAAAATATTATAGCGATTTATACAGTTTAGCATCAGATCCCAATACTCCACAGCCCAATGATCTAAACATTAATTCCTTTTTAGACTCAATAAAATTACCCAAACTTAAAAAGGAAGCCCTAGAATCTCTGAATTCACCAATCCTAGAAAAAGAAATTATAGATACGCTTAAATCACTACCAAAACATAAATCTCCCGGCAGCGATGGCTTTTCAGCAGAATACTACCAGGCCTTTACAACTATTCTTTCACCATACTTACAAAAAATGTTCATGTACGCCGCCTCCACTGCCTCTTTTCCCGAAGAGATGCTTCAAGCTACTGTAATAGCGTTACCTAAACCAGGGAAGAGGCCAGGTTGCCCTCAAAACTTTAGGCCAATTTCGCTGCTAAATACCGACTTAAAAATATATGCAAAAATTATTGCAAACCGCCTAGCTATCATTACCCCGCAGCTGATTAGAGAAGACCAGGTGGGTTTTGTAAAAGGCCGACAGGCACCTGATGGTACCAGGAGACTCTATAACCTACTATGCATAGCTGAGTCTAGAAGGGCCCCCACTGTAGTCCTGGCACTTGACGCCGAAAAGGCGTTTGACAGGGTACATTGGGGGTTCCTGAGAGCGACTCTACAGAAATTTGGGGTAAGTGGTATGATATTGTCGGCTATAATGGCTCTATACACAAAGCCATCAGCAAGAGTATTTACATCTAATGTTCTTTCTGACACATTTAGCATTACTAATGGCAGGGCTCAAAATTTCAAGTCCTGAGCTACTAGCCAGGCCCTAAGGGTTACTCGCCACCAGTTGCCCCGCCCAACCCCTACCCTGCCCCGCCCCTAAACCCGCCCTCATAAATTATCTCATTAAATGACACCTTTAATGTTTTATTCAATTAAGTTATAAAAATATTAACAACCTTAATGTTAATGCAGCCTGTGTCCCCCCCATGTGCAGCCAGTGTCCCCCCCCCATGTGCAGCCAGTGTCCCCCCCATGTGCAGCCAGTGTCCCCCCCATGTGCAGCCAGTGTCCCCCCCCCATGTGTAGCCAGTGCCCCCCCCCATGTGCAGCCAGTGCCCCCCCCCATGTGCAGCCAGTGTCCCCCCCATTTGCAGCCAGTGTCCCCCCCCATTTGCAGCCAGTGTCCCCCCCATTTGCAGCCAGTGTCCCCCCCATTTGCAGCCAGTGTTCCCCCTCATTTGCAGCCAGTGTCCCCCCCATTTGCAGCCAGTGTCCTCCCCCCCATTTGCAGCCAGTGTCCTCCCCCCCATTTGCAGCCAGTGTCCTCCCCCCCATGTGCAGCCAGTGTCCTCCCTCCCATGTGCAGCCAGTGTCCCCCCCCATGTGCAGCCAGTGTCCCCCCCCCCCATTTGCAGCCTGTGTCTCCCCCCCCCCATTTGCAGCCTGTGTCCCCCATGTGCTGCCTACCTGTGGAGGAGAAGAGAGGAGAGCCGCCACTGGTAGATCACAGCAGGGAACATTCAGACTTTTGTTTCATAAGCTGTGAGTGTTCCCCCGCGGCGCGCCGTCACATAAGCCCCTCCCCTTGTCCGGGGAAGTTTGATACATGTCACCCGTCCTAGGATTGGACGGGTGATCTGTCTATCAAAGTCCCGGAAAAGGGGAGGAGCTTATGTGACGGCGCGCGGCGGGGGAACACTCACAGCTTATGAAACAAAAGTCTGAATGTTCCCTGCTGTGATCTCCCAGTGGCGGCTCTCCTCTCTTCTCCTCGCCAGCCCTCAAAAATCACTCGCAAAATGCGAGTGTGCGAGTGTAATTTTTGAGGGCTGCTAATGGTACCCGCCAGGGCTGCCCCTTATCTCCATTAATTTTTACTTTACTTATGGAGCCACTGGCGGAGGCCATTAGATCATGCAAATCCATCTCAGGTATAGAAATAGGGAATTACTCCCACAAAATTGGGTGGTTTGCTGACGATGTGGTATTGACTCTAACCAATCTGGCCTCTTCATTGGAAAAGGTGCAATCAATTTTAAATAACTTTGGGTTAGCCTCTTACTATAAGCTGAACTCTAACAAATCCTCTATTTTATCGATTGGAATGACATTAAAAATTAAGGAATACATCAAGAAAACATTCCCATTCTAATGGGTTTCTCAGAACTTAGCATACTTGGGAGTTAGGCCTCATGCACACGAGACGCTGTTAAACGCGCGTTCAGAGGCAATTGGACACTTTTTTCAACTGCACCTGAACGCATGCAATGTTATCCTATGTGTCCATGTACACAGTCTAGTTTTTTCCCGTTTTTATGCAGTTGCGTTTAACCTCGTTTTTCCAGAAGCAAAAAAATGCGTTCAGACACTTTGCTTTTCTGCTTTTCAGACGCAAAACGCAGCTAAACGCGGCTAAACGCGGCTAAACGCAGGCACCTGCGTTTAGCCGCGTTTGCGTTTATAAGCCTTTTTAAAGGAACCCAATTTTTTTGGAGCAGAAAACTCAGAAATATGATGG